>OU342740.1:137794333-138104452 GCA_910589775.1 Avena eriantha | reverse complement strand
ACGAGGCTACGTCCAGCCGGATCTTCTTATCCCAGCAGAAACGCGCAAATGCTCCTTCCGCAAAATTTGTGCCACTATTAGTTATGATACTGTGAGGATAACCGTACCTCAAGATGATATCTTTGAGAAACGTTACGGCCGTAGCTCCATCACATTTTCTTATAGGCTTTACCTCAATCCACTTCGTAAACTTGTCCACCATTACCAGAATGTGAGCCATATTTCCCCTTGCTGGTTTGAACGGGCCAAACATATCCAAGCACCATACGGCAAATGGCCAAGTAATTGGTATGGTCTTGAGTTCCGACATTGGCATATGTGTCTTGGTAGCGTACCTCTGACAACCATTACATTTTCTCACCAGATCTTCCGCTTGCTCTAAGGCATTTGACCAGTAGAATCCGTGCCGGAAAGCTTTTGCTACCAAGGCTCGGGATGAGGCATGATGCCCGCATTCCCCCTGATGTATATCTCGGAGGATGTCAAGCCCTTCTTCCGGGTCAACACATCGCTGGAGGACATTGGTCACACTCCTTTTGTACAGTTCGGAATTAATTATCATGTACGCCTTTGCCCTCCTCTGTTTTTGCCTGGACAACACTTCCTCAGTGGGTAACGTTCCATCTTTCAGGGACTAAAATATAGGTAGTGCCCAAGCTGGTATTGCTCGCAGAGGGAACACATCCTCATCAATCTCCATCTGATCCACCGGCATAACTTCAACCGGATCACGCTAAGCATTCCCCGGGTCTTGCAAAGCAGTCCCCGAGTTTACTGAAGCAGTCCCCGGGTTTGCCGAGGCAGTCCCCGGGTTTCGCGCACCACTTCCCATGTCAACGTCCATGGGCACAACTCCGGATTCCGTGTCCTCCGGGACATAGATCGGGTCAGTTTCTGGGGAGGGCCTGATGGATGGTTTCCTGAGGTGCTCTAATGCTACACCCGGTGGAATTGCTTGTCGGGTTGACCCGAGCTTTGACAGCATGTCAGCAGCCTCATTTTCCACCCGGGGTACATGGTGAAATCCGCATCCCTCAAAGTAACCAGATATCTTCTGCACATGAAATCTGTACAGTGCCATGTTTGGATCAAGGGCGTCCCACACTCCCGACACTTGCTGCACCACCAAATCCGAGTCGCCAAAGCATATAATCCGACGTATCCCAATCTCTTTTGCCACCTTGAGCCTATGCACAAGTGCTTCATACTCAGCGACATTGTTTGACGCCGCGAAATGGATCTGCAGCACATATTTCAACTGGTCCTTCTTTGGCGACGTGAGTACAACTCCGGCACCTAGCCCGGTTTTGATTTTTGATCCGTCAAAGTGCATTCGCCAATAGTTCGGATCTGGGAGTGGCGGTTTGTATTGCACCTCGGCCCAATCCACGAAAAAGTCCGCCACAGCTTGAGATTTGATGGCCTCTCTTCTGTCATATTGCAGCGCATAAGGAGCTAGCTCAATTGCCCATTTTGCAATTCTGCCACTCGCATCCTTGTTACTCATTATCTCGGATATGGGGGCCTCACATATGACCCGGATAGGATGCTCCTCAAAGTAGTGCTTCAGTTTCTTGGCGGCCATGTACACGCCATATGCCACCTTTTGATAGTGTGGATAGTTCTGCTTTGAGGCTGACAAGACCTCGCTCAAGTAATACACTGGCCTTTGCACCGACTTACCTTCCTCGTCGCGCTCCACCACTATCACTGCACTTACAACTCGGTTGGTTGCGGCTATATAGAGCAACATTGGCTCCTTTGATAGTGGTGAGGCTAGCACTAGTGCCGTGGCTAACATCTTCTTCAGGTGGGTAAAGGCTTCATCAGCCTGCGGCGTCCAAACGAACTTATCCGACTTTTTCATGAGTTGGTAAAGAGGCAATGCCTTCTCTCCCAACCGACGTACAAACTGACTTAACGAGGCCAGGCAACCTGTGAACATCTGGACATCGTTAAGACACTTCGGCAGTTCCATTCATTCGATGGCCCGGATTTTGGTTGGATTAATCTCGATACCTCGGCTGGAAACAAGAAAACCAAGCAATTTGCCAGCCGGGACACCGAAGGTGCATTTCTCCGGGTTAAGTTTCATCCGGAACCTCCTTAGGTTCGCAAACATTTGCCTGATATCGTCAAGGAGTGTTTTGCTTTCCTTGGTCTTGATAACCACATCATCCACGTACACCTGTACATTTTGACCTATTTGGTCATGCAAACATTTTTGCATACATCTTTGGTACGTTGCCCCTGCATTACGTAAACCAAACGGCATGGTGCGATAGCAATAAGCCCCATACGCGGTAATAAACGCAGTCTTTATTTGATCATCCGGATTCAGAGGTATCTGGTGGAAACCAGAATATGCATCAATGAGTGACAACAATTCACATCCAGCAGTTGAGTCTATGACCTGATCTATTCTTGGCAGCAGAAATGGATCTTTTGGACATGCCTTGTTCAGGTTCGTGTAATCGATACACATGCGCCAAACCACTGCCACGTTCGGGTCATCCTTCTTCTTTTCCACCAGCACCGGATTAGACAGCCAATCCGGGTAAAGAAGTTCCATGATAAATCCTGCAGCTAGCAACCGAGCTATCTCATCCCCAATGACTTTCATCCTATCTTCGGCGAAGCGGCGGAGAGGTTGCTTCACCGGCTTAACTCCGGGTCTCACATTCAAAGAGTGCTCGGCCAACTCCCTCGGAACACCTTGCAAGTCCTGTGTGGACCAAGCAAAAATGTCCCGATTCTCACGGAGGAAGCTGACGAGCTCGCTTTCCTATTTATCACTTAACCCAGCACCAATTGTTACGGTGCGCTCTGGGAACATGTCATCAACAGGAACCTTCTTGGTATCTTTCGTGGCCTGGAAAGAGACACTTCCATGCGGGTTACTCAGCGTCGGCATATACTGCTGCGCGGACTGAGCCAATGCCGCCACCTCTTGAATTTTCCTTTTTTCTTGCGCAATCACAAGTGACTTGGCTAAGTTTGACCCGGCCGACGCACACTCCATGGAACGTCGAAAATCCCCAGCAATGGTAATCACTCCGTTCGGTCCGGGCAATTTCATCTTCAAGTAGCTAACATGACAGCTTGCCATGAACTTGTTCAGGGCTGGCCTTCCTAGTAACGCGTGGTACGCACTTTCTAAGTTCACCACCTCGAACTCCAAATTTTCGGTTCGGCAGTTATCCCTTGTGCCGAACAAGACGTCAACCTGGACCTTGCCTATGGGCTCACAAGAAATGTCGGGCACAATACCATGGAAAGTTGTCCTCGTGGCCTGCAGCATGTTCTCCGAGATACACAACTTGCGCATTGTGTCCGCATACATGATGTTAATGCTACTGCCATTGTCGATCAACACCTTTGAGAACCTTACGTTAATGCTAGGTCCAATGAGTGTCGGATCCAGCACCAACGCATACGAACCAGGGCTTGGCATGAGCTTGGGATGATCCCTGATGCTCCAGGTGATTTCCTGATCGGACCAAGGCATGTACCTCGTTACTGCAGGCATCACTGCATTCACCTCCATATGCCTATGCTGCAAGCTCTTTCTATCTGTTTCCTCAGTGGTGAACACACAATAGCTCTGATGGTGCTCTCTGTACTCGTTTCTCCCCACATTTCCAGGGTATCTCTGATCTGTCTGATGCTGATTTTCTACTTGATACACTGCATCTCTTCTCTCATTGTTATCATACCTCGGTGGAGGGGGAGGCAACATTAGCTGTTGCGTGTTCGCTCCGGAGAGCAATTGCTGTCGGGGTAACTCCTGCCGAGGCTGATCATTCCGGGGTGCCTGAGCATTCCCCGAACCACCTTGTTCAATCTTGCGCATCCACTCACATTGCCTCGTCGTATGACCCGCTGGGTTATTCGGAATTGGCGTGTGAAACTTACACGGCTGGTCTAACATCGACCCATAAGTAAACCTCGGACGGTCTTTCCTTTCTTGCCACTGCTTCTTTTGCTCTGGTGTCCAAGTCTTCTTGCCATTGTTTCTCGGAGTCCACTGCCCTCCAGTTTTTTGGCGTTGACTGCCCCCTGCTCCGGGCTGGTCTTGATTCACAGCTGCAACTTGGTGTGAACCGTATGGATGATCTGGTCTATCATCTCTCATTTTTCCTCTGTACTCATTCCTCCGGGATGATCCGGCCCCATCTCTCTGATAGTACTCATCGTTTGACTCGTTTGATACGAGCCTAGGTTGAGTTGGATCACCCAAAGCATACGAATCTGCAATTCGGATCATCTCTGCCAACGTAGTCGGCATTTTCCTTTGCAACTTCTGCCACAGCTCGCTTGCATATATGCACCCTTGTGCAAACCATGCTATGGCCTGTGATTCTATCACGCCCTCACATGAGTTTCTCACAGTGCACCACCGGGTTAAAAACTCCCGATCCGTCTCATTTGGCATTTGCTTGCACATAGCTAGGGTCTGCGGCCTATTTGGCCTCTGATACGTACTCGAAAAATTGCTGATGAACATTTCCTCGAAATCTATCCAGCAGTTGATGCTTCTTGGTGGCAAATTGTTCAGCCATACCCTTGCCGGTCCTTCCAACATCTAGGGTACATATCGTACAGCCCATCTGAGGTTGCCAGGGGCAATTTTCATAGCTGTAGCATAATTTATCAGCCAATCCTCTGGCTTTGTAGTGCCGTCATACGTCTTCGTGCCCCTGGGTAGCTGGAAGTTCGGTACCAGTGGCTCCTTCATGATCCGGGGTCCAAAACATGCTGGACCCGATGGACCTTGACATTCAATTTGTTCCGACCTATACAGTCGATCCAGTTTCAACTTGGCATCATCCGGCATCAAATCCCTGCTTCCCAGTCTTGACCCTATCACATGATAGTCCGGCCTTGGGTATCCCGCGTTTGCCATTTCCGAGTCTCCATCATTATACTTGTCTTGCTCTCGCGGAGCACCTTTCTGTTGCATACCTCGGCCGGCACTTTGCTCTTGCCTTGGTATATTCCGCTGCTGCGGTTGCCCTGCTCCGGCCGAGTTTCGCTGTCCAGCATTGCCGTTGACAACGTTCCCTTGACCGGCATTGCCTTGGTCGCAGTTACCTCGGCCAGCTTCACATCGGCTCACACTCCGTCGATCATCATTTTTCTGAGCTTCTTTTACTTTCCCTGCCCGTGTTGGGTCATAGGGGACGATCTGTTTGTTCCGTCTGGCCGAGGTTACTACCTCTTCTCTCCTTGGACCACCATGAGGAGACGATGCGGCTCCAGCGTATTTCTCCGGGTTACCCATCGTCGAATGGACGATCTTGGAGGCTCCAGCTCTCTCTAGGTTAGCTCTGAGTAGTTCCTCGTTTTGCCTGTTCGCGATCTGAACCAGCTCATTAACCCTATCCTGTTGTCTTTGACGGGCTTCACCCGTCAGACCCTCTAACTCGGACGTAGCTGCATCCGCTGCTCTGAGGTCCTTTGCCGGGGTACTATACCTCGGCAGCCCCACGGACAAACAGTTTTCTGATTCCTCAATTCCAATATCACCCTCTCTGTTCATCTTGCTCATGAGATTTCTTCCCTTCACTTTTACAGCATCAATCTTGTTCGCCTTTGCGTACTCACGCAGCGTCATATTCAACGACTGCTGTGCCGCGGCTATCTTTTTCGCGCCCTCTAGTATTTTCTGCCTAGTTTCTTCCAGCTCGGCCTGCGCTCGAGCCGGATCTACTGCTGCTACTACAGGGTTTGCCAAGCTATCCATTGCTTCCCTCAACACGTTGTCTGGCCTCTCAAGTGGAGGACCTCTACCTTTCCTCGGCACCTTAGGCGTTACCTCCGGATCTGGCGCCGGATCCTTGCTCACGCCCGCACCTGGCACAGTCATCATAACCTCTGCATGGTCCTGGGAGCGAGCGATACGCGTTCCGGGAACCACGGTGAGGGGTGGCTCCCCCACCTCGACGACGTGACGCGGATGAACACACGACATGTCAATAGCAACATAGACCTTGTGCGTGCCGAGGCTGATGAAGAGGCCATTGCGCGGAAGAGGACGCGTGCCGAAGCAACCAGCGTTGTCGCTGATGAAATCCAGCGCTCCAAAGCGCTGAACGAGCCCGGAGACGATACGTTCGTCGGTGCCGATGATGTTTCCCGTTCGGATCTTGACCCCTGCTAGCGCCGCTAGCCCCACGGTGGGCGCCAACTGTCGTGGTGGTGTCACGGCAGATGCCATGGATAGGCTAAAGGTGGGGACTAATACACGCTAGGGGAATCCAGGGAGGGATAGTGAAGTGATTCTCCACAAAGTTGTTTGTATAGCTCTGTTACAAAGATTACAAGTGCTCCTTGAGCTGTATAGGCGAGAGGAGGAAGAAGGAGCTCTCTTACTCTCACCCACAGATCACACCTAAAACCCTAGCCAAAACGGAACAGCAGAAAAACCAACCCCTTCTACTGAAACCCTAGCCCCTCTTTTATAGAGGGAGCTCGGTCTCTGCCTAGGGCATACGTGGAAGCATATTCCTAAGAATATGCTTCCCCCCAAAGTAGTAAACTGACCGGGGTGCTTTTCCCCCGCGTCACACATGCTTTGGCTACATGAGCCTCTGCGGCGCCCGCGTCAGCAGACATGGGTGTCGTCACCCTTGTCGGCCATGCCCCGGTGGTCCTGTCCTTGCTTGCTTTGCTCAGGTAATGCGTACAGAGGCTTCTTTTGACCAGCGAGATTCCTTCCTTCTCCTAGAAGCTAGACGTGACCCGGATCATAGTTGATCTGGCCACACATGTTCCTGCATATAAGTAAAACACGCACTTCCAACTTACTGCTTAAGTCGGTTGAGACTTAGTTAGGCGAACGCCCCCTGGTCCAGGTTACCCCGTGATTCGGCCTGCCTTGAGTTGACCCGGCCAGAATCTTCTTTGGCCTTGCCGAACCTCGGCTAACTCGGCCTTTATACCCCGGCGTGACCCTACCCGGGGGTATCCCCCCAACAATGAGCTACCCTAGGAGCTAATTCCCTAGAATCAAAATAAATGAAGTTTATAAACCCTAAGCAAATTCCCTAAGCTTACCATTTCATCTGGGTACTAAACTGATCATCTAATCCCTTAACTAGATCACCTTTTTAATTCATTCCTTCCAGAAGCTTTCAAGTCAATGAAGACCAATATCAAGCTTGGATCTATTCTACTCACTGTACACTTCAACATCATCCACTTGATGATTCCTTGATACCTTGAACCCATCAAAAACATCCCCACTCATATTCTAGTCAAAAACCCTAAACCTGCTAAATTTGGCTAAGTCTGGAAACTGTTTCAACATCACTTCTTTGAATACCTCTCCTTCTCAACCCTTGTGCATTTTTGGAAATGCACTTGAGCCATCTTGTAGACCATATAAGTACTACGAAGGCACACTCTTGCCCTTGGATATATCACCTTTTTAAACCACTTTCTCTTGGTGGTTTTGGAGGCACGGAAATAACTTTTTCTGCAAATCTTATCAACTAGCCTACTTGGTCAGAAGCTCACACCTTCATCCTATCCTCTTTGGACCAAACCTTTGCATGAATGTGTCCTACCCATAAAGTTATATCAATACCTACTTCACTTGTTCCAAATGGATCCTTGTGCTCCAAAAACCCATAAGGTTTTGAAGGCTATTTCATAATCTGCTTTGGCACCCTTATTTTATTCAAAGTTTGGAATCAATCTGTGGAGAGCTCAACCATGATCAACCTAAAAACTCTGTACCATGGTGATCTACTCAACCTGGTCTATCTATCCATCTATCCCATGACCCAATGTGAACTCTGAGCTCCATGATCCAACAAGGTTTTGTTGGCATAATATTAACCTGGCCCTAGATCATCTATTCCCTACTCTCATCCAAAATCAAGTTGGATTTCGATAAACCAATGTTGAAAATGGTAGGTACAACATGTGGACATCAAATAACTTGCATCTAAAGATTTCTAAAATAATATCACTAATTGTTTTGGCCTAAAAATAATTAGATCCTTTCTTTTAACAAAATCTCAAAAGCTCCTTCTACAAAGGAAAGTTTGCATTTGTCCAAATCACTTGCCCAACTTTAAGCACATTTTCCACCTCAAAAATAAATATATTTTTGAGATGCTTTATTATTTGTTTTTTCCCTTTTTTAAATTGCAGAAACAAAAAAAGAAATAGTTTAAATACTTGTGTGCCTCAATAAATAATGGGAAAATTCCCCAAGGTGTGGTTTGATGATTAGAATCATTCCATACCAAAAACCTACTCTGACCAATTCAAAAATCTCAAATCCTACCCTGAAAACCACTTCAGCAATATTTGAACAATGTATTTAAAAGGGATCTAAACTGATCAAATAAATCCCAAATAATTCCTCGAGGTGTATATTGGTTGTAACACCCTCGAATCGTCCCTATGCAAGTTTTAGCGCTTCCCTCCAAACCCGCATAGAAATGATTCAAGGACGCCCACCATTCGTGTGGGTGGAAAACAAAGTAATGTCATTACACAATAGTCCATGATGGAACCCACATAACAAATATATATACAGCAACGACTCACTGAGTCAAGAATACAGATGTATAGTACAAAGATCCAGATCACCTTGAAAACGATACAGCATCCGAGTACGGAGAAGAAGCAAATTGAGCTAAGAGCCCTGAAGAATAACCAATGGCGTCCATAACCCTACCCAGGCCAAGCTGGAAGGGTAACCCTGCTAACAACGTCGAACTTATACCTGTTAAGACAAAAGGGGTGCCGACAAAGGGCAAAGGAAAAAGGGAGCGGTTAGTACTGAGGCCAGTACACGGCGAGGCTAGAATTCGGCGGCTCTCGCCTACATAGGTATGGTGGACTGAAGCGGCAGCAAAGCATGCACTAAACAACCTATAGAGACTCGATAAACTGTCGGCTATTAGAGAGAGATAAGAAAGAACTATTCGGATCCAACCAGATAGTAACACCAAAACATACCCATCCTGGTAATTCCCCCTCAAGACCACACGAGGAAGTCAAACCGAGGAACTCACGCAGTTGGCAATTTTATTTATTCCATTATAGTTGTAGCTCTTACTGGTCAGATATAGATAGCATGAGTCATCCTGACAGCATAAGTAGTGGGGTTTTAGTTAACCATTTAGTTGTAGTTGCAGTACTTACTAGTCAGATACAATTAGCATATGACATCCCAAACCCAGCAGTTGTTGGCACTTTTATTATCCATTCCATTGTAGTGAAGCTGATTACTAGTCACATATTAAGTCAAATTCATAGCACTACTTTAGTTATGCTTGTCTATGATCGAGATACTGTGCACCAAGTCGTCCATAACCACGGACACGGCTTTCAAAAAGATTTACCCTGCAGGGGTGCACAAATAGCAACACAAACACGATCAACCTCGGAAAAACCAAATCAAAACCCAACGAGGCTTTCACGACAAAGCAATCACATGATTCATAAAATATTTCAGGGGGCCACCCCACTAAGCTACCCGCAACGAAGTTGGCCGGCTCCGAGATGGACCCAGGGTTTGTGACAATGGTTGTAAACGACTGGGAACCCGAAAGTGTGACTAGGCTTGTCGATACCGCGAAAACATTCCATGTTCCAAAACAGTACAGCTGCTCCACGCACAATCGTAAATAAAGCAGTAAAGCATGGCATAAGTACAGGATAGTAATAAAGCCCCAAACTACTTTGTGGCCCCAAGAAATAAGAAATGAATCAAGCTCTGGCTAAGGGGATTCATGGTCCCACATGCGGATAGTGCGATAGTCAAGGAACAGGTATCAAGTACTCCGGGCCTATGGACACAAGTGAGCGGTTAAAAACCAAATATTTGCTATTCCCCACCAATGCCTCTGCATTAGTTATAACTATTCCCAGCAATTAATCAAGTTGTATTTAAAGTCATGATCATCTCCACCATTAAGCATCTCCACCATTATCATGTGCCAACTTGCCGTCAACAGTGGAACAACAACGACGCGAAGCAACACATAAGCAAGCAACTACGACTCGCAAGGCCGACTATCTATCAAACAACAGGCAATAGGATGTGTCCATGGCAATATAGGGGCTGCAAGGAGTATAAATGGTGCACGGAAACTAAAGCATCGCAACACGGATAGCAATAGATCAACAAGAGGAAATAAAGACTATAAATGCAAAATAGGTAGAAAGGGGGAGATTGCTCGCCTGGGAAACACTGCCAAAGGTTCCCCAGAGAACTTGTCGATACTCGCATCCACTCAACGGCCTAATCCGTGAAGAAGCAAAACACTAAAAGAAACACCGGATGCACTATTTAATACTACGACAGAAGATCCATCATGATTATGATATGATGCATGGCATGGCAAGATGCGACGCAATTAGGCAATATTAAGCGGAACCGGGGTCTGGACAATTAATAGAAGGTTTAAGTTATTTAGGTACCTCGCAATTTAAATGTTGGCTTAACAAGGCAAAACATGGCATCGGTTCGCTACACAAATTTAAATGGAGCCAATACAAGACTAGAATAACCCACATATAGTCTCCATATTTATTTATTAGATGAATCGATATAATACCCCCAAATAACCACAATATGTATGCATTCATGGATAATTTAATATGCAACAAAGTAGATATCATATATAAAATAGGGGTCTCGGAAAGGGAATCACATTAGGGTTCGGCGATCTTGCTTTGGGGGTTCGATGGAATTGATCTTCAGAGCGGGGCTTCGAACATAAGATCCATGACGGAGCACTTGTCGTTCCGGGAAGCAGAGCTTGGTGATCTTCAGGTCCGGACTTCACCTTCGGTAACAAGAACTTGGCGTCTCAATGGATCGGTCTTCGAGGTCGATGCTGAAGTTCTTGTGGTTCCCTAATGCAGGTCTTCGAGTCATCGATCATCGGATATGGAAAGAAGAACTTGGCATTCTGAGGGGTTCATGTTCCGTCTTCGGGTCCTCTCTTCGGTTTCGAGGTCGAGGATCTTGTCGTACCGTGATGGAGTTCTTCGGAAGTTCTAGCTCGGAGAACTCGCGGGCTTCGGTATTCTCCGGGTGGCTTCACCATCTTCATACTTCGCCACCATATTATCCCATCCATCACCGCTCACATCCAAAGCTCCATGACTATACACCATCTAGTACCTCAACTAGCAACACCGTCTCGGCAGAAGAAAAAGGACCTGGGCACACGCAGGGTGCTACAAGGCGGTAGAGGCCGACACGATGCGGTGGAGCCTCACGGTGAAGAGGAAGCTCGGCGCGGCGGCAGGGAAAGCGCTGGATATGGGGTTGTGATAGAGGAGGCGGGCAGAGGGGCACTAGTCACGGGCTTGGCGACGCGGACCTCGAGGCGGCACACTGTAGGAGGGGTCCGCGTCCCTAGTGGCAGGGCAGAGAGAGGCGGGAGCACCTGGGCGGCGCATGGGCGGCGCCTGGTGATGGGAGACGGCCGGAGAGGGGGGTCCTGGCGACGGGGCGCTCGCAAGGCGCCGGGTCCGGGGAAGATGAGGAGGCGGGGCCGTAGGACGGCGTGACGAGGCCTAGCAAAGGTCGAGGGAGGCCGGGCGGTCGGAGGCGGGCGACCAGAGGCGAAGCAGGGGCGGCGACCAGCGTAGAAGGGTCCCGCAGCGACGGGGCAGGCATGGCATGGTCGTGGTAGAGGGGATCGACACGGGAGGATCTCCGATCGTGGCGCACTTGGAGGTCGAGGACGGTCCACATGCCGCCGTGGTCTGGGACGCAACGGCGCCTGCGGGGAGAGGCGAGGACGGCGGAGCTCTGGTGAGGGCACGGTCGGTGATGAGCTCGCTGGTAGCAGGACCGAGATGATGCCGAGCTGTAAGGCGAGGGTGACTCGATCAGGGATGGGCGCTTGGCTTGGGCTCGGGAACGAGGAGGAGAAGGTCGGGGTAGGTGGGGATCGATCGAAGGAGGCGTGCGAGACGTGTGGGAGAGGGGTGGGATCGGGATGGTGGGGCCAGGTCAACAATGCGGTTGGATGCATGGAGAGAGAGGGCAACATACGGGTGGGGCTCTGCTTGCTCTCGTCGCGTGCGTCGTGTTTGGCCTCGCGTGGTGTGCGGCTTGGTCATGACACGCGCGCAGGGTGGGGTTAGGGGCATCGCGAGTGGGGGTCGCGGTTTCGCGAGTGGCTGCGCGTTCAATGCGTGTTCGCGGTGGCGGGCAGGTGGGGTGTGGCGGCAGGCTAGGGTAGGATTATAATTAGGGTTAGGGTTTGATCCCGTTTGGGTTGGGCTGGGTTGTAGGTGGTCTAGCCTAACGGCTAGGCTGCCTCCCGATAAAAAGTAGTTTTATTTATTTAATTTTATTTAAACACTTTTGTAAATAGTTTTTAGACAAATAAAATATCCGGATAAGACCAGGGTTTGACTTTGAATAAAAGAGGGGACAATTAGAAAACAAAGATAGGCTTTTAGAAAATAGTTTTGGGCAAACAAATGCATGATGATGACAATGCTCAAATGCAATGTGGCATGATGACATGAGCATGCGGTCATGATGATGCACAAAACAGAAATAGCAAGCGGTTTTCTAGTAGTGGTTTTAGCAGGGTGCTACATTGGTCACATATATCTACCAGAACCCTCACATTATCTTTCCAAGATCAAATTCCAAGAACTATCTCCATGATCACTAAATATGGCAATTTGAGATGTTTGTCAAAACTTGAACTAACAACTAAATCAACCCCAATACCATTAACCACCACAGCAGACCACAACCTCTTTGGTTGTGGCACTGTAGATCTACAGTGCCCAAACCCTCTCCATTGTCTCATACTTCTTGGAAGCAAGGCTTAAAGAGGGAGTCAACTAAATCATGCCAAGATCTCTTCACATTGCTGCAGCAGCCACCCTACTTCCCTCCTTTATTCATCTGCACGACTAGAGAACCCACACAACCCATCTGCACTCTGAGACAACAACCCTAGCTAGCCCCACCCCTCTCCCTCTCCATTTTTCTTGGTAGGGACAAATTCATGTGGGGGCATGAACCTTGGTCGGAGAGGCATCTAGGCATCATCGGTACCATTCGGGTGACGTCCAGCGGTCGATGCCGGCTTGAGCACGGTGGACGTGAGCGTCGCTGAGGCAGATCTAGTGTAGTGAACGGCGACAGCCGAACAGCTGGTCTAGAGCGGTGGACATGGAACTCCCTGAACAAGATCACGTCCGGTGTACACCGGTGAAGCGGACCCGGTACGGTTGGGTAGCTTTCGGCGGTCGGGAAGTAGAGCTTGGGCGGTCGATGACGCCATCGGCATGGTGAACGACACTGCAGCTCTGGTGCAGTGGCAGAGAGACCTGGTGCACCAGATCCGGTGGGTGAACATCGGTGAAGCGGCTCCACAACGGTGCACGAGACCGCCGCTCAAGCAGGTCCGGGCACCGTGGAATTGTCGCCGGCCGGTACGCGTCGTGGTCGTGGAGGTAAGGGCATGGGAGAGAGGGGATGGGATTTTTGGAAGGACCAGCGGGAAAATCTGGGCGAATCCGGACTAAGGAGGTGAGCAGAAACATAAATCACGATTGTGCCCCCAAGCTACCGACTTTAGCTTGCCCATAGGACATCAGAACAATGGGTAGAATCAGAATTTTGAAGTCAAAAGTTTTTGAAACTGAGGGGCGGGAAATGCTTCAAGATTGGTGTGTGATTTTGCCGCTTGATTGAGATATTGAATTTGGTGACCGTCCATCTAATAATAATATAAAAATGGTACTGCCCCAGTGGGATATTTTGCCTCAAATTTTTTGAAACTGAGGGGCGGGAAATGCTTCAAAGTCAATGTATGGTTTAGCCGCTCTATTGAGATTTTGAATTTCACAAGCGCCCATCTGATAATAATACAAAAATGGTACTGACCTGGTGGGAGATTTTGCCTCAAAGTTCTTGAAACGGACGGGCGGGAAATGCTTCAAAGTCGGTGTGCGGTTTTGCCTCTCTATTGAGATTTTGAATTTGACTAGCGCCCATCTTGTGATAATAATAAAAAAAATGGTACTCCCCGGTGGGAGATTGTGCCTCAAAGTTTTTCAAACGGAAGGGCGGGAAATGCTTCAAAGTGGGTGTGCGGTTTTGCCGCTTGATTGAGATTTTGAATTTTACAAGCGCCCATCTGATAATAATAATAATATAAAAATGGTACTCCCTAGGTGGGAGATATTTTCTCAAAGTTTTTGAAACGGTTAGGCAGGAAATGCTTCGAAGTCGGTGTGTGTGATTTTGCCGCTCGATTGAGATTTTGAATTTTTCTAGCGTCCATCTACTACTACTACTAGTAGTAGTAGTAGTAAAAAAGGTGGTAGAATGTACGGTTATATGGTTAGGAATTCATGGCCGAGAGTCACATCAACTGATCATCCATATAACCACACTTGAGGTACTTCCTGTGTTCGGTACTACTAGGCTGGAGTAGTACTAGTTCGGAGAATTAACTTTACCTACTCGCTATATAGCTAGTTATTGCATGCAGTAGTCATCCTAAAATCTAGCCAATGCACGTGGCTACCGCATCTAATTGAAAACATGCAATCCAATAGATGCACTCCCGTTTTAACAACATGATCGGCTAGGAGCATTACACGACGTGGTGGTTTATATTTTACGGTCAACTAGAGGAGTAATTGAGCAAAACTAGGAGCATTAATTGGTCCTCTGGCCTAGCAATTGAGGCTGTAAAATAATTAAGAGGTATATACACCTTTAGTCCCAATTCTTGCACCGCGAGAGAATTTTAGTCCCACATATTGAAAAATGAGCAATACTAGTCCCTCAACTTATATCTCGAGAGCATTTTAGTCCAATTTAGTGGAATTTCAGTGAATTTGACTTAATTTGTCCACAAATGATGTTGATTTTTTAAAAATGACCCCTCTATATTTTTTATATCATTTGTGTCTCTATGCGGACTGATAAGTGGGCCACCTGTTAGTAGACGTACAAATAAAATAGTTAAATCTCTAAGAGGAGAATGGATTCGAACTTAACACTTTTGTACAACAACACACACACCCACAAGCCACTATGCCGGTAGATGCCCATGACTACTCATGTGAGACGAGGAGTACTTGAGAGGATGTAATTATGTCAGACGAGGATTGGGGGAAGTAATTATTAATACAATCTAAAAAGCACATACGAACGCAAAAGATGCTTACTTCTATGTTGGCACGGTCCATAATATCAATTGTATAGCTTTGTCGTTAACCTAGTAGCTAGCTGCAGTGTCTAGAATAAAGTTGAGTTTTTTCTTATTCGCAAAAATGAAAAGGAATAAAGTTGAGTTGTTATTGTAGCCCAGAACACATATTTTTGAATATCCAAAATAAAGAACACATCAGCCAAAGCGCTCTTTAGTTATTCACTTATGTGTGCATGTTTTAGTGGCAAGGTTGATTTCTTCAGTAGCGTAGGTAATCAGTTCCATACCCTACAATGCATTGGTAGATTTTCTTATTTGTTTTCTTATTCAGATCCTCCTGTCAAGTCGTACCAACTTGTCAACACCCGGATTTTTAATCCCAGATGCATGTTATGCCATACATCGCAATCCCAGGATTACCATTTTTGCGAGAGAAAACAGATTGGACATCACAGTACATCATCCATTACAAACCATAATAAGGTCTTACACAAATAAAGTATCTCATGATCCAGTCTTAGTACAAACAAGCAGCGGAATAATAAGCGTAGCGGTGGGCTCCATCTTCAGTGTCAAGGGCAATGCTGACGATGGGAGATCATCCTAGTTGTCGTAGCCATCCTGTTGTCCTTCTTCTGGATAGTCCTCCTCATAGTCTGGCCACGGGAATAGCCAGGGACAAAGCCATGAGTACTCTTTAAGTACTCGCAAACTATCACTAACAAGTAAGGTAGTTCTAGTAGGAGTGCTAAACTCTACGTTTATTTGCAAAAGCTAATTTGAAACCTAAGATGAGTTCAGAAGTAAAGAAAGCTAAGTTATTGTTCTAAAATCACTTAAGTTGGGAACTTAGTTTTCATAGTCACAACCCTGTTGTGGACAAGTCAAAGTCACCATTCATTTCATAAGTCATTTTGAAAACATCTGACGACGGAACAGTATGGCCACTCCAACTATCCATGACTGCAGACGTGGCTATTCAAATAGTTTGACACTCTGCAGAGGTGGTACACTTTCACCACAAAATTCGATATATCCGTCAGAGATAACCTTGAATCATCATACTTAGTATGCGGATAATTAATCATAACCTTTCCTTTACACACCCTAGTACAAGCACCTCTCCTATGAGCTTGGCCTCCCAGCCATGGCCATCTGCCATCCTAGGCACTGCATAGGTGGACATCATCAAGAGGTAGCCTCAGCTCAAACCTCTTCCGCGAGGGAACCCATACTAATACATATAAACTTCCGGCTAAGTCTTACCCAATTTAGGTATTGTGGTTGTACGGTAAATTTGGAATGGTATCGCATCCGAACCCAACCATTAGTTTTTATAAAAGGGCTAAGGCTCATGACTCAAGATTTTTATCATCATAAACCATTTGTGTTTCTGAACACATGTCAAAACATCTCAATAGAATGAGTCATCATTCCAAGGTTTTCATAATCATTTTCACCAAGTAGTCACATCTAAAGTGATCAAGTTTTATGCTTAGCACTAGCCACTAAGGTTAAGAGTGTTCACTAATGAGGGGTGCTAATCTTCAATCTCATGCCACAGAATGACACCTAAGTGTAACTAGATAGGCCAAGTTTTATACTCTTTATGTTATCTATAAGAAAAAGTAAAGAACTTTGGTAAAGAAATAAAGTAAGGCTTGCAAATAAAACTTGGGATGGGTATAAAATTAAAATGGTATAACCCAAAGCATGCCTAAGGCATCTTGCTTAGGTCCACTTGCATCTACGGGTGGCTTACAAGTATTAGCTTTCCAATAATAGCTTGCCTTGATTTGTGTAGTGATTGAAATTCTCCTCGTCTTCTTCGGGGTAGAACTCCTCCTCCTTGTAGACTTGGTCGGTACTATTGTCTATAAAGGAACACGGGATACACAATCACCAAACAATACTTAACTAGTCTATTTAGCACACTCAGGCACATACTTGATGATCTAGCATCATCACAATCATCACAAGATTTAAAGAACTAGTTTCATTCATTTTATTTTAGAAAAGCAATTTCTACTCATTGAAATTAACCAAGATTTAATATTCTCCAATTAAAATATGGGATCATGTGGACACATGTCATCACCACATACTCTAATACATGGGAATGTGATTTAAAGGGTTGGTCTCATTTTATAAAGTTTAAGATTATTATTTAAATGATTTAAAGTGACTAGAAATGCCTATATAGCATTATTTTGGTACTAGTCCAAAGTCACTGCATGCAAACCTAAATATTTTTACATATTCAGATAGATATCATAAAATGGGATTTTTGACAGTTGGAATCAACTCAAAATCTATTATGGTTGATTTTTGAAAAATGTTTGAATGCAGATAAGTCTATATCTTGTTATTTTTTATATATCTGATCTCTAACACCAATTGATTTAAATCCAACAGGCTTGGATAGATATTTTAATTATCTTTCTAACAAAATTTGAATCATGTCATTTGGTAAAGTAAATCTCTCTGAATTGATTTTTGAATCTAGGCACGGAATCTAGTTTAAACCTAAATGGAAAAATACTAATCTGAATCTTAGGGCCAGCGTGGGAAAAGAAATGGGCTGGCCCAGTGGCGCTCCACGGCGCAGCGGGCTACTGATAGGCTGGTCCCGCATGTCAGCGGCACATCTAACGCGAAGCGGTACGGGGCAATCTCAGCGCTACGATTAGACTACGATCGAATGGTTGTGGTTCGTCGTCTCTGGTGAACAGCTCCGGCGAGAACGAACCCTAACACAGCACGGTGGCGGTCTACGGTGGCTCACCTGGGCTCCAGCTAGGCTGGCGATGGGGGTGATCGAATAGGTAGACGACGGCGGTTCTAGGTGTGGTCGCGGCGGCTCCTGGGGCAGCTCCAATCGACGGCGCCTCTTCTCCTCTGCAGCGGCAAGCTCCGGCAAAATTCCGGCGAACGGCGGCCCACCTTGCTCCAGGGATGGGGTGGAAGGATCAGTGGAGAGATGGGAGTGAGATGGTGTGCAAAATGAGGGTGGGGTGGCCTTTATTTATAGTTCGGCGAAGGGACCGAACGGGATGGGTTGGCGTCTCCGGCGAGGGCGATACAGCATGATATCGTCATGGCTGGATGTAGGGGACGGTGCGCGGTCTGCTGGCGGTCATCTACGGCGTAAAGGCGCGGCTAGGGGCGGTGGCATTTGGTCGGGCACGGCTGGTGCTCTGCGCGGCAGAAGCGGCGTTCGACGCGGCGCACGGTGGCTGAAGGTCAAGCGGCAGCGAACGGGCATGTCCGGGCGGTTCCTAGGGTCGTGGCGAAGTGGTGTGCACGGGTTGCGGTCGAGGCGCAGCGTGTGCACGCTTGTCAGGCGCGGCGCTCTGGTGCGTGCTCGGCATGGTGAAGACGTTCTGGGCGCGGCGCTCTGTGGGTGGTCCATGGCTCGGCTCTGCTCTGGGAGGGGACAGAGGGCGGCAGTGTGGCCTCGCCTACCTCTTAGGCGTCGTGGGCGAGCTCGGGTGGTCTGCTGGGGCTTGCCCATGGTCGACCGGCATGGAGGGCTCGGGGTGGCTTGGCACTGGTGCAAATAGCAACTAGGAGTGGTGCATTGGTGCTGGTTGTGACTAGAGGGAACAAGGGGAGTGTAAAGGGGCAAAATGGTGGACAAGGCATTGATCAAGAACAGTAATAGTTAGGCCAGATTAGTTTTTTCTGCCAGGTGTTCGATCAAATGGCCAGAAGAGATTTAAATTCGAATTTTGGAAAGATTTTTGGTGTGTGATCTTATCTTATGCTTGGTAGTCTCTGGTTGCTGGGAATTGCCAAGGTGAATTGGTTTGGTTGATTTTTGAGAAATGGTGATCTTAACACCTACACTTGATTCCATTTTCAAATGTCATTTGAATTTCCTTGCTAGATGTTTTTGTACATTTGTAAAGTGGGCCTTGGCACATCTTTATTTGGTCTAGAAAGGGGCAAAGATCTAGAATTGTTTCTGTTGGGAATTGACTTGAACACCTAAAGTGGCTTAGTGGATTAAAATTGTCAAAATGACCATTTGCATTATTTAATCTTATTTGATTTCTTTTTTTTGGATTTTGTTTGTAAATGGTCTAAATGATGTGGCATTCACCTCTGACCAATTTCACAACATTTAGAACAATCAAACATGGCATTTTCAAACAATTCTATATTAATGCAAACACACACATGCATTCATAATTATTTTAATAATAAAAAGTTTTTGTTATCCCTAAATTGGGTGATTAGGAATTTGATAACCTTGATTAAAGTTTTGGGATGTTACACAAGGTGACAACTAGCAGGCAGAAAATACACAAGGGTCATTTTGCAAAAATTATGATGCCACATGTCACTTCCAGAATTTGTTACGACGAATTCAGACAAAATCACAGATATTTGGTTGAATTGGACTAAAATGTTCCTGGTTACATGTTGTGGGGCTAGTGTTTCTCACTTTGCAAGATGTGGGACTAAAACGCTCCCGCAGTGCAAGTTGTGGGACTAAAAACGTATATACCTCAATAATTAATGACTGTGCTATTGAGAGAACATGATGTTTTTAGCTCCACGGAGTATACACCCCATCCGACCACATGGTGAGCATCCAAGGGCACAGACAAAAAACGAAATTGAAGAATGGAAAATGCCATGCAATAAATGGAAAATTCCCTGCGTTTGCGTGTGCCCTGAGGGACCAGGGAGCGCAGGTATTCTTCTTAGATTGTGGGATGATTAAATACAATGAGGTTATGATACTACTACTAGTAGTATCATCCTACACCTACACACTCGCGTTCTCCCAGGAGTCGTAAGCTGGTGTGCACGACGGTTATACCGTAATTAGTGCGTGTGCGCGTGTCCGTGCCAGTTTGATGAAACGCGTTTGCGGTTGCTTGGTGCATGTCGTCATCTCGTTTCCACACGATTCGCTTGGCTTTCCTAGGCCTTTTTTTAAATGTGTGTCTCTAGAACCGCTTCTTGTGCTAGTCGGTGGGACCGAGACCACACGAACGCCATCATCCATGGCCGGCAAGAAGCGGGAGGACTCGCCATGGGCTGGTCTCCCTGAGGGACTCGTCTAGAAGATAGGTGACATCTTCCTTTTGACGGATGACTTCGACGACTACGCCACCTTTCGGGCAGTCTGCGACGCCTGGAGCGGCTTCATGGAGGAGCGCTTTATGCCAGCCAACTAGATTGTTCTAGAGCACCAGTTGTCAGAGGAGTATCGGGTAGAAGACGCCGCCATCACGTTGATGAATGTGAGAACTGGCCGCCACCTTGAGAAGAAGATTAGTCGGGTTATTCACAGGTGCTTTCTTTATATTCATCTGTATATATGCGATCCTTTTTTTGTATTCACATCCTATAATATCTGTTTTTCAAGTTCTGTTTCTTCATCCACTTGTTGCCCAGAGTTTTGCTCCATGGTTTACCTTGATTGAATTTCAGTCTTTTTACCTTGACTGAATCTCTATTTCTCCTCCCTCTACCTCTGGAAGGTACTTTTATGTCGATAGCACAACCGGCGGCCTCCTTGTGCTTGGACAGAGGGTGCAGCCGTACAAGACCCGGTTGTACAACCCCTTCTCGGGCGCTATCAAGCGCCTGAGGGCGGAGATACTGACCTAGCAGGTGGCTTCTATCGTTGTGACGATGTTCCCGTTGTTGATGGTGTTTACATCAAACCATCAGAACACCACCATTCGGTGGGCGGATGAGAGCATGGAGGAAGGGAGTCGCCCGGTCTTTGGTGAAGGGTGGTACTCACCGTATGAATTCGCAGAACTCCGGAGCATGACTTCTTACGCCGGTGATGTTTTTGTTGTAGACAAATATGGGTATGTCATCTTGACTATGCGTGATGCTTCTCATGGAGATGTCCATCTGCAGCGCTCCGCACGAACCCTGGAGATGCATCCCACCATTGTAGGCCCTGTTCTGGGCTACCAGTTCCCAAAGAATCGTTTTTACCTCGTTGAGTCCGACGGGGAGTTGTTGTTCGTTGTGAGCGGACCGGTCTATGGCGGCAGGCCGGTTATTTACCAAGTTGATACCCAGAACCGTGTCCTTCAGCCGGTCAGAGGCATCGAAAGCCATGCTCTCTTCATTGCTGACAATCGGTGTGTCTGCGTCGACAGCACTAGGGTACCCACGGTGCAGGTCGGCAGCATATACTATGCGGACCTATCCGAGATTATATCTTACAACTTTGAGGCTCTTGTGTGGGAACAGGAGCCAAGCGTTGTATATGGGTATGGAGTAGGAGGATTATGGATCAATGACCGTCCTTTCGAACTCGATCGATTGCTGGCGGGGTATTGCAGAATCGTCGAGCATTCTGAGCTGCAGATGGTGTCTCCTTATGGCGAGGATGGTACCACCCACTACGATTACTACGACGGCTATCCATCAGATTGATGGATTGTGTGGGTCTGCTCCTGATGTGTTCTCTTCAGGTCAGCTCTTTATGTGTTCACTTTGTTGAGTGAACGTCTATGAATTTTGCAAGTTCTATGGTGCCCGTGTAATACAATGGACGTTCTCCCTATTCTGGTAGATTGTGTGTTGTACCTCTTACAATTTCACTGTTTTTTCATGTGTGTGTAGTAATTATGATAGATGCTTAGTTTGTAACAATCGTCAAAAAACTTACAACTGCAAATTACAGTAGATTATTACAATCCTCAATAAACTTGATAGTAATAAAATGAAGCATAAAAGTTGCATCAGAGTCCAGACAACTAAAAAAACACCACAACTGGTGTTACAGAAAAGGTCTCTATGGAGCTTGCATCGCAAGACATGTAACAACTAGCTTCCCATGAGTGAGATTATTAAGTATGTTCTATGTTAAAGCTTGCCTGTTTTTCAATTCATATAAGTATTTGCGTGCTATGGTGATTACTGAATTTGTTTTGTTGGCTTCTTGCTCAACAAAATTACGGGCATCTTGGAGGGCATCCTCAAATAATCTTTCGGCTGAAAAATGAGGATCGGTCGAAGCAGTGTGCCATGAGCAATAGGTATTGTCACTGCTGCTGTGTGAAACAAAATCTAAACTTGGAGAAGCGGGTCTTTGTTCGGCATTCAGAGGGTCATTTATAGCCTGAAACAAACACAAAACAAGTTATAATAGCATTACCATGCAATCACACCGCCATGAATTTTAAATGTGTCAATGTGGTAATATATAAGGAAGGGAGCAATTAAAGTGGTGGCTCATACATCTATTTCTTCTTGAATAAGTGGACCAGCTGGCGCCATGGAGCGATGCGAGCATGTGCTGCTCTGTGAAATGACTTCTCTACTTGAAGATGGCTGATACCAAGACAAAACAAGTTACTTAAACAACAGACTTGGGAAACAAACTACAAGTTCATTTTGAATAACAATGCGAGCAATCAACAAAAGTACCTAATGTAGACTGCTCAAACTAGAATGTGCAGAACATGAATAAAACGAATATTAAAACTAAGCTATTATGTTTCTCATATATAAACTAGCCAGGAACTACACAATGAAATCTGCCACTAATTTAATCATAGACAAAAAAGAGTAACTCAGTCAATAAAAACACATCAATTGTGAGCCTCGAATATGCTAGCCAGATAATTTCAAACAAACAATGAATAAAGCAATCATACATTGAATTCTTCATGAATAGCCAGATAATTTCAACACTTCGGCGGCCTGAGAACAACAAACTGAACCATCAAGTGCCTCGTATTAAAATAGCCAGTTCATGTAACTATGATACACGGTAGATACAAGAGTGAGATGAACTGCATAGAGTTCCTTATGATACATGTGTGGATCTTATCGCTAGTGTGACCTTGTTCTTATTATCAGACAACTAAGATGCAATACACCCGGCCTCTCCATATCTAGGAAATTGAACTAATCACATGGAACAAAAGTAGACTATAGTGGGGCTAAGATGTTTAACGCTAATTTTTGGCAAAAAAATATGAAAACAAGAAAGACAAATGGTAAATTTAAGCAAAAAAAAATGTGGCAAGGACCAAACTTTGGGTGGTGGGCTTACGGTAGGTGTTACACGAGATCTATGGCGGCTCGTGTGGACAGGCGGAGTTTGTACTCCATTGTTGATCCTCTACATAAAGGTAAGGCCAACTATAAATACAAACAGGTTCGAACATGATATACGTTGGTATGAAGTGAAACAAAAGTGATGGGGTCTTACGAGATTGTAGGAGACATTCACTCTATGATATTGTGCGCAAACTGAGGCTGCTCCTTGCATAATAATAGCAAACAGTTTGAGCCGCAGGTTAAGAAGGATCAAATCGACAGTACATAATAGTCAAATAGTATGACGTGTGTAAATGTGTAGTATAGGATAGCAGGACAATAGCATGATGATAATACTATAGTTCATAAATCGGCGAATCAGAGAGTTATTATATAATCATATCTCATGTGGACAGGTACAACAGAGAATGTAAACAAATATGTTAAATGACTAATAATCCACAAAGAAATAGTACAGTACATAAAAACAGTTCAATGCGCGGAGTTTAAGCGTAACCAGAACGGGTTAATTTAGTACTCCCTCCTTTTCAAAATATAAGATGTTTCAGCTTTGTGAAAAGAGTGCATCTAGACCTCTTTTAGTGTGTAGGTTCATCTAGGTTTCGAGTGAACCTACACACTAAAATGAGTCTGGATAGACTGATACGTCCAAAATGTATCTATTTTCCCGAACACTTTTGCTATTGTTTCTCTTTTATACTTGTGTGATTTGGATACAACTAATGCGGACTAACGCTGTTTTCAGCAGAATTGCCTTGGTGTCTACTTTTTGTGTAGAAAACCAACTATCAGGAAAAATCCCGGAAAATATGCCAAAAACCCTATTTAACCCGAAGACTCTAGGAGCCAGAATACGAGATGGAGAAGATCTAGGGGGTGGCCACACCACCTGGTGGCGCGGGCCAGGCCAGGCCGCGCCAAGGGGTGGTGTGGGCCCCCCAGGCACCCCCTCGGCCTCTCTCTTCTCCTATAAGGAGCCTTCTGACCTAAAAACTTCGGGGGGGGTCGACGTTTTTCCAGAAGGAGTTCCGCTCCGCTGCAACCACCAGATTCCACGAAACAGCACCAGAAATTCTGTTCTGGCACCCTGCCAGGACGGGGAATTGGAGGAGATCATCGCCATCATCATCACCATCGCTTCTCCATCGACCATCCATGTTTCCCTCATCTATGAGTGAGTAATCCCCCACTATAGGCTATGGGGATGGTAGGGATTGGATGAGATCGTTCATGTAATGGCATCAGATTGTTAGGGCATGGTGCCTAGTATCTTTTATTAGTGCTTTATGACTTTGTTGCAACTTCTTGTGCTTAATGCTTGTCACTAGGGCCCGAGTGCCATGATTTCAGATCTGAACATGTTATTGATTCATTATGATAGTATTGTTTTTGGTCTTATCTGCAAGTTGTATACACATGTTGTTGTCCGGAACCTATGGCCCCGAAGTGACAGAAATCGGGATAACCAGAAGGGAATGGCTTTGATGTGAGGATCACATGTGTTCACGGAGTGTTAATGCTTTGCTCGGGTGCTCTATTAAGAGGAGCACCTTAATTGCCAGTAGTTCCCTAGAAGCCCCGCTGCAAACGGGCTGGCAGGACAAAAGATGTTGTGCAAGTTCTCATTGCGAGTACGTATGACTATATATGGAACACATGCCTAGGATTGTCTAGTACTTGGATGCTTTATCTTATTTATCTGCAATTGCCCTATGTTATGATTGCTATTTGAATTGTCTTGTCCATACAACGCACGTCCATCCATCCTTATGCCTACCGCAGTCGAATCCCACTGTTTACTGCTTTTGTTACTACTGTCTTTGCTTTACTACTGTTGTTACTTTACTATTCCTACTACAAAACGGTTGCTACTGATAAACTGTTGTGAGCAAGATTGTTTCCAGGTGCAGCTGAATTAACAACTCAGTTGTTAAGGCTTATAAATATTCTTTGGCTCCCCTTGTGTCGAATCAATAAATTGGGTTTCACTTCCCTCGAAAATACTGCGATACACCCCCTATACTTGTGGGTCATCAAGACTATTTTCTGGCGACGTTGCCGGGGAGCATAGCTTTATTTATAAAGTTCACTTGGATTCTCTATTGTTCGCGGCTTTCCATCCATCATGGGTAAGTCTCGTGATGGCAAGGTTCCTATTTTACCATCCACTACAAGAAGAGGTACGGTTCTGAACACCTCTGCTGCTCTTGACTCACCGTCTGTTTTGAGTAAGTTCCTTACACCACCACATACACATGCTACACACACTGCTACTACTGCTGAATCTGAAACTTCTGATGCTTATGATGCTGCTTCTACTGTTCTTGATAAGAGTGGTTCATTAGGTCCTTTCCTAGACGCTGCGATTGCTAGAACTATAGCTGGAAATACCGAATCTCCTAATGAAGACACTACCACACCTGTTAGTTCACCTGAGTCTAGTGAAAGTTATGATATTGAAGATGGTTATGTTGAGATGACCGATGAGTTTATTAAAGAATGTAAGAACACCCATGATAGGAGCGCTGCTAAGAGTCTCCTTGAGAGGCGTACTATTAGACCCAAATTGTCTCCTGATGCTAAGTTTGCTGCTTCTCCCATAAACATTATAGATGAAGATTATGATTTCTCTCTCGATCTATCTTACATAGCTATTGTCGAGAAAGAACCTTTTTGTGGGACTAAGAATGAAAGTGCGGTAGCACATATGAATGAACTTTCTACCATGAGTGGCTTGTTTTCTAATGATATTAAGATGCATACTTACTTTGTTGCTAAGATTTTTCCCTTTTCACTAAAAGGAGAAGCTAAAACTTGGTTTAGTAATTTACCTCCTGGATCTATTGATAGCCTTGAGTGCTTGATTAGTACTTTCATGCAGAAATATTTTCCTCCTAGTGCTAGACATGCTATTTTGCAGGAACTTTTTGATTTTAAACAGGGAGAAAAAGAGGTATTGCCCGAATCTTGGGCAAGGTTTTGTGCTTTGATTCATGCACAGGTTGGAAGTCCATTACCTAAGAATGAGCTTCTTGATATAATGGACTAACCGAAGAATCTAGGACATACCTAGATAGTTGTGATGATTGTGTTTTCAGGAATAGGAATCCTAAGGAAGCTAGGGAATTAATGGCTAAAATAAGCAAGAATTATGAAGATTGGACTCCTCCTAAACAAGTTATACCTGAAGTAATTATACCTGAACCATCTATTCCCGTGCCTATTCCAACATCAAAGAAGAGGGGAGTTATTGAATTAAATGATGAAGTGATGAAGGAAGCTAAGAAATGTCTTAAGGAGAAGGGAATTAAAGCTGCAGATGTCAAGAATTTACCCCCTATAGAAGAATTATGTAAGCATATTTCCTACTCATCCACTATTGAGGTACACTCTCTCCAACACTTTGATGAAGGTGATATCCCTTACTCTAAACCTCCTGATCAATGCTTAGAAGAATTTGATATCTTTATTATTAAGCAAGATAACTTTAATAAAAGGGTGCAAAATCATCTAATGGAAAACACTAGAGCTATTGTTGAGTTGAAAGATATTGTGGAAAGAACCTTTAATGATGTTAAAATGATTATTAAACACTTTCAAATGGTTCAAACTCAAATAGATCAACTCGTTAAAGTGCAAAACGACTTGCTAGTTAATGCTGCAACAAAAACATGCTTATGAAATTAGAACTAGAAGTGGAGCTGTTACCCAGGATCCTCTATATCTGAGGGGCATCCCAAAAGAATTGAGCAGGATTCTCAACACGCTGAAAATAGTGGCTCTACTCATAAGAAAAGGAAAAAGAAACATAAAACTATTGTAGAACCCTCTAAACCTTCTATAGATCCTAATAGTATATCTATCGCTGATGCTGAAACTGAAAGTGGTAATGAAGAAAATGAAGTTCCTAATGAAGAAAAAGTTGAAGAAGAACCTGAAAACTACACTAAGAATACTAAATACACCAAAGAGGATTTTATTGCTAAGAAACATGGTAGTGAAAGAGAACCTTGGGTCCAAAAACCTATGTCTTTCCCTGATAAGAAACACAAGTTAAAGGAAGATGAACACTATAATAAGTTTTGTGAGTGGATGAAGCCTTTATTCTTGCAAATTCCTTTGACTAATGCTATTAAATTGCCTCCTTACTCAAAGTATATGAAGGACATTGTCTCGAATAAAAGGAAGATCCCTAATGAAGAAATTTCTACTTTGCTTGCTAATTATTCCTTCAATGGTAAGGTTCCTAAGAAACTTGGAGACCCAAGGATTCCAACTATCCCTTGCTCTATTAAGAACAGTTATGTTAGAACTGCTTTGTGTGATTTGGGAGCTGGAGTTAGTGTTATGCCGTTCCCTCTCGATAAGAGGCCTCAACTTGAAAAATTAATACCAACTGATATATCTTTGCAAATGGCTGATAAATCCACCACTATTCCTGTGGGTATATGTGAGGATGTACCTGTTCAGGTGGCTCACAATTGCTTGATATTAACTGATTTTGTTGTGCTTGAAATGCCTGAAGATGATAATATGTCTATTATTCTTGGGAGACCTTTTCTTAATACTGCAGGAGCTGTTATTAATTGTAATCAAGGAAAGGTGACCTTCAATGTTAATGACAAAGAACATACTGTCTATTTCCCCAAGAAGATTGAAAGGACTTATGGTTTTAATTCAATTGAACATGTTGAAGGCATTCAAGTTGGAGAAATATATTTTCCCATACCAAGAGAAAATTTTGAAACTATTATGATTAGGACCATTGCTATCAAGGTTGAGGTAACATAATCATTAGTGGAATACAAAGTTTTGCCTCATATGCAATTGTTTTGGTAGCAAGACTTGATCAACCTTGTTAACAAAAGGATTCCATTGAACAAAACAATGTTTTCATTATGATTATCTCCGTTTATTTCTATCCTTTGCATTTTAGTTTTTGCTTTTGTTTAGTTTTCTTTTTGTTATTAGTTGCTTGCATGTTAGAACTTCTGTAGTTCTAGCCTTGTTTTGTCCCTGCATCGAGTTTCCAAAAGAAAAAATCTATCTATCAGAAAAATCATTCTTCTATTTCTGAAAATTGGCAAAAAATAAAGTGTCTTGGAAAATTCCAGAAAATTCAGATTAAATTTTTACGTGAAAAAAGGGGCAGAGGAGTACCTGGGAGGTACCAGGGGGCCCACCAGGAAGGCACACCACATGGTGGCGCGACCATCCTTGGGTGGTGCCATGCCCTGGTGTGGGACACCCCTGGCCCCCCACTAACTCTCTCACCTGCCACTTTCTTGTCTCTCCCGAGTAAGCTCCAGTTTATATCTCAAAATCGCGTTCTTGCTGTGCTTGCTCTCGATTTTTTCGATCTCTTTGCTCAGCGCATATTTCTTGCTAAAACTTGGAGCATTTATTCCCTGGTATGTGACTCCTCCCCTTGTCCAAGTAGATTTGTGTTTAGTGGATTATATGTTGAGTATTTTTGCGGTTGTAGGTGACTGGTTATGAGGGCTTGTAAGCTTGTTTGATGCTTAGAGATATAGTTTTGATGCATGTTTAGGCCTCATTGATTCTCGTTTACTAGCATTGCATGGTTTAGTGCCTCATCATCTAAACCTACAGTTTCCCATAGAGAGGCTTGATCTTAATTCTATGATACAGCATAAATTTGTTTTCTCGTGGGCTAGTTTGAGTGAGTTATCTAATGAAATAACCTTTCTCAAAGCTGGTTGGAGAAAGAGCAAGTCTGAGCATGTTGTTCTTTTGCCTGCACCTGTTTTCTTTAACCTTGATAACAGGGAAGGATGGTCCCTCACTGAGGGGGAGCTTAATACGTACTTGGGAGAGCTCTCCCAACAGGAGCAGGACACTAGAAGGGAGGTCACGGATGATTCGGTCCAGCCCTCGAATGAGGGAGAGTCTTCATATCAGTAGCCCTCTTATGATTGGGGAGCTTCTTCTTCCTCTCATGGGCCTAGCTACGACCATTCTTACCAAGATCCGCCTGCTTGGAACCCCTATTCGTACATGGATTCATACCCACTTAGGCCAAAATCCTAAGCTTGGGGGGAGGTACACCGACACCGCACTCATCTCCATATCATGTTGCGTCGGTACTTTGTATATTCATGTTTTCGTTCTCTTTTTAGTTTTCGTTCTTCTTTGTTTTTGCTTTCTAAAAACACAAAAAGACCAAAAATATTTCTGTTGTTTCTCTTTGGTTTGCTTCTTCTTTTTGCCTTGGTTTGCTTTTCCCTTTTTGCTTGAACTATTTGAAAAACCCAAAAAGATTTTGCTTTGTTTGTTTTTCCCTTTTGGTTCTTGTTTAAAAATCAAAAACACCAAAAATATTTGTCGTTCTTCTTTGGTTTTTGCGAGTTTGCTACAGGGTTCGGCGGTCCTCAATGGATATTGGTTTCATATTATTATTCAAGTTACACAAGTGAAGAGCAATAATGAGGATCAATGACAACTTGAGGCGTGGTAAGAGGCTGGTAACGAACTCTATTTGTCTTCATTTTTGTACATATACTCATCATTGTGAGTTTGCTTAGCCCGTTCAAGTAGGGTGTATGTTATCTTTGGATGCTTAGTAGTTCTTGCTTTCTTATGATTATCTCCAGCTCGCTAATAGTTTGTAGCATGTCTTATGAATGTTTGCTCGCATTGCTCTATTCATAAATTGGTAGGACACTATGGTATCCTCCTCTGAATGTTTTCATTTGATTGACTTGGCACATGCTCACGCATGCACATGACTGTAATAGATAGTTAAGCCTCGATGAATTATTTTGCCTTGAGGATCTTGAATCACTTTCATGCCATGAGTAGTCCTGTTTTGTTGCAAGCATGATAATGACAGCTATTGCTCTCTCGTTTGTCGCTCCCTTACTATTGCTAGCCTTCACTTTCACTGAGTATGTTTTACTCAAGTTCCCAACTCTCTAAACCAAATATTTCCAAAGTGTCCACCATACCTACCCATCAGCATCATTTGCTACCTCCGTGCATATTCAATATGTCTTGTTTTCTTCCGAATAAAATGTTTGCTTGTTATGAGAAAGTTAGTTAGTAAAGCTCTCACAAACTTGATGGCACACTTTATTTTCTTGCACTTAATAAACCTAAACCATTGCGTCCTTCTTTGTTGCGCATATGCTTGCGCTTTATGAGTTGAAGTTAGCAGAACCATGTATCATGGGGACCGCTTTCAACACTTCATAGGTACTTTGTACCTAGTTGATATCATGTTCTTTTGCTTATGGATCCCGGCGGTGTGAAATAAAAGTTGAACTTGTAAGATCATGGAGTTTGTATGTATGTTAGAGAAACGCCTGGGCCGCTAGCCTAAGCCATGCCTAATCATGGTGGAAACTTGCAGCATAACCATAATGAGCATTCTATGAAGCATCCTCAATAAAAATCTATGCACATAGTAAATAAAAAGATCGCCGAGATGCTCATTGTCTGCTTGCCTTGTTATTTTGATTATGGGATAGCTCATGTGTCATGTGCAAGGGGTATCCCATTGGCGGTTCTCTATGATACGTATATACTTACAATGACAAGAGCTTACTTGTGACTGAAGTTGAGTAGCATGAGGATCGGTCTTCATAAGTAAGGGGCATGAGACTTCGATTTATAACTTGTCAAGCATATCCTCTTAGTTGTGTCACTTTAACCTTAACCATTTAAAGATGCTTATGATAGGGGCAATGAGAGCTCAAAGCTAACAAGTACCATACTTTCAACATTTGGAAGCCTTTCAAATTATTCAAAACCTTTTCTTCTACTTGTTGAGTCTCCACATATTCTCCGAGCACCTTCTTGAGAGCATAGTTGTCATTCTTTGTGTTTGTTCCATTACTTGATTATTTCTGTTATGACTTTGATGCTTGTATCCTTGATATCTTTACTTCTAGTCATCACTTGAACTTCAGAGGTGCCTTGATATTCATAATGAAAGGCAAGCGAGATACCACTCTATCATACCTTTTTATGAGCATTGTAATGTTGCTTATGTTTGTGCCTCATGCTACTTATTATTCTTGAGTTGGAATCTCTTCATAGACTTGCAATGAATATTAAGTAGACTTGGTCGCATACTCTCTATTATGAATTGTCTAAGTAGTTGATCACATTGCTGAGAATATTTACATCATATGAAGCAAATGTGTTCGTGAAAGTTCTTTTATCGCACTCACTTTTCAACTGAATTGCTTGAGGACCAGCAATAAGCTAAGCTTGGGGGCAGTTGATACGTCCAAAACGTATCTACTTTCCCGAACACTTTTGCTATTGTTTCTCCTCTATACTTGTGTGATTTGGATACAACTAATGCGGACTAACGCTGTTTTCAGCAGAATTGCCTTGGTGTCTACTTTTTGTGCAGAAAACCAACTATCAGGAAAAATCCCGGAAAATATGCCAAAAACCCTATTTCACCCGAAGACTCCAGGAGCCAGAATACGATACGGAGAAGAGACAGGGGTGGCCACACCACCTGGTGGCGCGGGCCAGGCCAGGCCGCGCCAGTGGGTGGTGTGGGCCCCCTAGGCACCCCCTCAGCCTCTCTCTTCGCCTATAAGGAGCCTTCTGACCTAAAAACTTCGGGGGGGGTCGACGTTTTTCTAGAAGGAGTTTCGCTCCGCCGCCACCACCAGATTCCACGAAACAGCACCAGAAACTCCGTTCTGACACCCTGCCGGGACGGGGAATTGGAGGAGATCATCGCCATCATCATCACCATCGCTTCTCCATCGACCATCCATGTTTCCCCATCTGTGAGTAATCCCCCGCTGTAGGCTATGGGGATGGTAGGGATTGGATGAGACTGTTCATGTAATGGCATCAGATTGTTAGGGCATGGTGCCTAGTATCTTTTATTAGTGCTTTAACTTTGTTGCAACTTGTTGTGCTTAATGCTTGTCACTAGGGCCCGAGTGCCATGATTTAAAATCTGAACATGTTATTGATTCATTAAGATAGTATTGTTTTTGGTCTTATCTGCAAGTTGTATACACACGTTGTTGTCCGGAACCTATGGCCCCGAAGTGACAGAAATCGGGATAACCGGAAGGGAATGTCTTTGATGTGAGGATCACATGTGTTCACGGAGTGTTAATGCTTTGCTCAGGTGCTCTATTAAAAGGAGCACCTTAATTGCCAGTAGTTCCCTAGAGGCCCCACTGCAAACGGGCTGGCAGGACAAAAGATGTTGTGCAAGTTCTCATTGCGAGCACGTATGACTATATATAGAACACATGCCTAGGATTGTCTAGTACGTGGATGCTTTATCTTATTTATCTGCAATTGCCCTATGTTCTGATTGCTATTTGAATTGTCTTGTCCATGAAACGCCCGTCCATCCATCCCTATGCCTACCGCAGTCGAATCCCACTGTTTACTGCTTTTGTTACTACTGTCTTTGCTTTACTACTGTTGTTACTTTACTATTCCTACTACAAAACGGTTGCTACTGATAAACTGCTGTGAGCAAGATTGTTTCTAGGTGCAGATGAATTGACAACTCAGTTGTTAAGGCTTATAAATATTCTTTGGCTCCCCTTGTGTCGAATCAATAAATTGGGTTTCACTTCCCTCAAAAATACTGCGATACACCCCCTATACTTGTGGGTCATCATGCACTTCTTTCACAAAGCTAAAGCATCTTATATTTTGAAACAGAGGGAGTACATAACAGGTGTATATCAAGTAAAGAACCTGTTAGTTAGGAAATTTAGCACAAATATAGTACATTACCAACAAACAAATCATGCAGGGAGATCTGGTTTTACCTCGGTCGGGGCGGCATCTAGGCCTCCTCCGCATCCTCATGGGTCACGTCGAGGTTGCCGAAGGTGCTACGATCGTAGTGGCTGTCGACGACGGGGAAGCAGATATTGGGCGAGCGAGGATACGAGCAGAACACTGGACCACGGCGTCCGTGGAGCAGATCCTACGTGGTCAATGATGTGCTCAGCGCGCCGGATAAGAGGGTTCGTTGAGCAGATCAGGTGTGCGGGTATGCCGGCTAAAGTGCAGCGGGAATGTTCCGGTCGGTGACGTATTCCTGGAGGAGAGAGAGGGGAGGGGGTGGGGTGGGGTTGGGTTTAGGTACTGCTAGCACTATACTAGGAAAATTATGAGTGAAGCCCCACTCCCACCAAATTTAATAGGAGTCGAATGGGAATTTCGAAGTATCTGAAATTTTAGGGCACGAACTATGTCCGGATGCGCGGGACCGTTTTCGAAAGGTGTTCAAAATTTTCATGATGCAAAGTCTTAGCTAGAAGTCAAACCACTCGTCAAAACTCTCTATGGTTTCTGATATATTAATTAACCGCTCGATGGGTACCTCTAAAAGCTTTTTTCCTAAAACTTTCAAAGCAACCTACAATTTATTACTTATAGTTCAAGTTTGACCTAATTTCACTAAATTCAAGAGCAATCTATCGCACTTAGTTGTAGCTCAAGTTTGACCTAATTTCATTAAACTGTCAAGACGCAAAATCTTAGCAAGAAGATGAACCTGTTGTCAGAACTCCCTTTTGGTTTCTGATAGTATATTAATTGACCCCCCCCCCCCCCCCTCCACGTGCCCCCTCTAATGGGTACCTCTAAGAGCTTTTCCGGAAACCTTTCAAAGTAGCCTACACAGTTTACTTGTAATAGTTCAAATTTTACCTATTATATATTTTTTGCTTTGCCTATTAAAATTTTATTTTATGATGATATGCCAGATGTCTATTATCTTAGTCTCACGCGTAGGGCACGTGCAATTTACTAGTACTTGTAGTTTCAAATTTGACCTAATTTCGATAAATCTACAAAGTCATTCTAATGGGCAGAGTTAGCTGGGAAGATAGAACACTCATAAAACATGGGAATCGTTGGTACAACATGTTGGTCCAATATATATGTATGTAAAATTGGCTTGTGGCATTCAGATCCAATATTCTTCAGACTTTTCTTTAGGAAAAAGAACAACCTCGCTCGTATTCTTCACTCGGAAAATGTAGAATTGAATTTTCTTTCTTGATAGTTGGAAACTCACACCGACGACACTGTTTACTACAAGAAGATGCATCGATGATCTACCTATGAAAAGGCATTTAATTCAACAGCAATCTATGGTGTTTACTTTCTAGCTCAAGTTTGACCTAATTTTATTAAATTATCAATATGCAAAGTCTTAGCAAGAAGTCTAACCTATCGTTGAAACTCTCGTTGGTTTCTGGTATATTAATTTTGAACCCTCGTGGGTACGTCTAGAAGCTTTTTCGTAAATCTATCAAAGCAAACCCTACAATTTACTTGTAGTTTCAAATTTGACCTAATTCCGAGATATCGACATAAAGTTATTCAAATGTACGGGGTTAGCTATAGGAAGCTTCAAAACCCATAAAACATGGGAATCGCAAGTAGAACATGTTGTCGATCCACTATATATATAGATATATGTGTGTGTGTGTGTGTGTGTGTGTGTGTGTGTGTCTGTCAACTTGGCTTGTGGCATCCATATCCAATATTCTTTGGACTTCTCTTGACGGAAAAGAACAACTAACCTCGTTCATCTTCACTCGGAAAACATAGAATTCAATGTTCTTTCCTGGTAGTTGGACACTCACACCCACGGCCCTGCTTACTACTAGAAAATGCACCCAACTACCTCTGAAATGACATTTAATTCAAGAGCTATCTATCGCGCTTACTTCTAGCTCAACTTTGACCTAATAAATTTCGTTAAATTGTTAAGATGCAAAATCTTAGCAAGAAGTTGAACCTATCGTCAAAACTCTCGTTGTTTTCAGATATATTAATTGTGACCCCTCGATGGGTACCTCCAAATTAAAAGCTTTTTCGTAAAAATTACAAAGCAAAACCTACAATTTACTTGTAGTTTAAAATTTGACCTAATTTCGATAAATCGACTTAAAGTCATTAAAATGGGCAGAGTTAGCTAGGAAGTTTGAGAGCTCATAAAACATGGGAATCGCAAGTACAAAATGTTGTCGATCGACTCTATATGTCGGTCAACTTGGCTTGTGGCATCCACATCCAATATTCTTTGGACTTCTCTTTACGGAAAATAACAACTAGCCTTGCTCGCCTTTACTTGGAAAATGTAGAATTGAATATTATTTCCTAATAGTTGGAAACTCACACTGGCGACATTGTTTACTATAACAAGGTGCATCGATCAGCTCTGAAAATTCATTTAATTCAAGAGCAATCTAGCGCGCTTACTTGTATCTCAAGTTTGACCTAATTTCGTTAAATTGTCAAGATGCAAAATCTTAGCAAGAAGTTGAACATATCGTTAAAACTCTTTGTGTTTTATGATACATTAATTGTGACACCTCGATGGGTACCTCCAAAAGATTTTTCGTAAAACTTTCAAAGCAACCTACAATTTACTTGTAGTTTCAAATTTGACCTAATTTCGATAAATCGACATAAAGTCATTCGATCAAATGGGCAGAGTTAGCTTGGAAGTTTGAAAACTCATAAATAAAACATGGGAATCATTGGTACAAAATGTTGGTCCACTATATATGTCGGTAAACTTGGCTTCTGGCATTCAGATCCAATATTATTCTTCGGACATTTCTTTACAGAAAAGAACAACCTCGCTCGTCATCACTCGGAAAATTGAGAATAATTGAATCTTCTTTCCTGATATAGTTTGACACCGTACCGACGGCACTATTTAATGCAAGAAAATGCACCCATCTACCTCTCTGAAAAGTCATATATTTCAACAGCAATCTATCGCGCTTACCTGTAGCTCAAGTTTGACCCAATTTCGTTAAATAGTGTCATGCGATGCAAAATCTTAGCAAGAAGTTAAACCTGTTGTCAAAGCTCTCGGTTGTTTCTCATATATTGATTGTGACACCCCTCTCGATCGGTACTATACCTCCAAAATCTTTTTCGTAAAAGTTTCAGAGCAACCTACAATTTAGTTATAGTTCAAGTTTGACCTAATTTCAATAAATCGACATGTAGTCGTTCCAGTGGGCGGAGTTAATTAGCTAGGGAGTTTGAAAACTCAAAAAACATATGGGAATCATAAGTAAAACACGTTGGTCCACTTAATATGTCTAGAATCTTGGCTTATGGCATTGAGATCCATATTCTGCTTCGAGCTTTCTTTACGAAAAAAACCATCTCGTCATCACTCGGAAAACTGAGAATTTTATTTCCTGATAGTTGTAAACTCACACTGACGACATTGTTTACTACAAGAAGATGCAACCCATCTACCTTCAAAAATACATTTAATTCAAGAGCAATCTATCGCGCTTACTTGTAGCTCAAATTTGACCTAATTTCGCTAATCGACAAGAAGTCACTAAAGTGTGCGAAGTTAGCTAGGAAGCTTGAAAAATCCTAGTAGTAAAAACTTGGGTATTACGTATAAGAAACTGTGGTCCAGTTTGTTTGATAATTGGGGCGGTTGCATTTTCTTTTAACTGTGGTAGGTCTCGTAGAGCGAGGTGCTTGAGAGTTAACACGGTCGGTGGAAGTACAAGGTACACCAGGGACCTCATAGAAATGAAAACTGCACCCAAGTCCATGCATTTAGCACAAGGACCCTGAAACTGAGCAATGAAGTGTGTGTTTTGAGGTTTGCGCATACTAGCATTCATCGTGCTAAAGACTATTGATACGTTGCTAACGTATCCATAATTTTTGATTTTCCATGCTTGGTTTTTACCTACTTTCTTATATTTTGTTCCAACTTTGGAGTATTTTCATACACTTTCTTGGACTAACCTATTAACAAGATGCCACAATATCAGTTGCCTGTTTTCTGCTATTTTTGGTTCCAGGAAATTTAGAAAATGAATATTCTCGGAATCGGACGGGACAAAAGCCAAAGTCAGTTTTTCACCGAGGGGGACATGGATCCAGAATACGAGATGGAGAGGGGCCAGGGGCGGCCACACCACCTGGCCGTGCAGCCAGGCCTGGCCCGCGCCAGGGGGTGGTGCGGCCACCCAGGGCATCCCCTCGGCCTCCCCTTTTGCCTATAAGATGCCTCTGATACAGAAACCCTAAGTACCCGATCAAAATTCCACGAAAGAGTCTGTAGCCGCCATCATCTCCATCCTTAGATCAGGAGGGGTCTGAAGCTCTTCCCAGCACCCTGTCGGAGAGGGGAATTCACCCTAGAGGCCTTCTTCATCATCATGCAAGCCTCCGGTGTGATGCGTGAGTAGTTCATCCTTGGACTACGGGTCCATGTAGTAGCTAGATGGCTGGTTCTTCTCCTTTGTGCTATCATGTTTAGATCTTGTGAGCTCTGTTCATGATCAAGATCATCTATTTGTAATCCTACATGTTGTGTTTGCGGCAGTCTGATGGATATTGAGATGATATTTCAGATTGATTATTGATTCTATCATGTCTTTGTTATTTGTGATCTTGCATGCTTTCCGTTGTTAGTAGCTATCTTGGCCAAGTAGATGCTAGCAACTCCAAGAGTTAGTATTTATGCACGATAGTGGGTTCATGCCTCTAGTAATCTAGGGAAGTGACAGAAATCTCCAAGGTACTAGATGTGTTGTTACTACTAGGGAGAAAACAACAATCCTTTGTTCATAGAACAATCGTATTGTTTACTTTACACGCAATGCGTAATGCAATTATCTGTTGCTTGCAACTTAATACTAGAAGGGGTTCAGGTGATAACCTGAAGGTGGATTATTAGTCATAGATGCAATTGGATTACGGTCTATGTATAATGTTGTAATGCCCAATCAAATCTCAAAGGAGTCAAGATGATTAGTATATCCATGTATGCTTTCTCGATGTTTGTCAATTGCCCCAATGTAATTTGTTCACCCAACATGTTATCTATCTTAAGGAGATCCACCACTAGTGAACTATGGACCCCGGTCCTTTCTTTTACCATCAATCTACAAATGTTTACTGTTTTCTATTTACTTTCTGCAAGCTTTTACTTTCTTCCACTCGATATGTTTAATCCTTTGTTTTCAGTGAAACCGGTGAGATTGACAACCTCACTGTAAGTTGGGGGAAAAGTTTTGTGGTTGTGTTGTGCAGGATTCCAAGTTGGCAACAACACCCTAGAGATGTTTCCTTGCTCCTACTAGTTCGATAACCTTGGTTTCATAACTAAGGGAAAACTTGCTGATGTGCTCATCATACCTTCCTCTTGGGGTTCCCCAATGAGCTCGATATATTGTGGGCCATCAAGCATATTTTTTGGCGCCGTTACCGGGGAGTCAAGGACATGTTCACAAGGGTAGTTCCTCACAACCAATCTCTTTACTTTGTTGTTTTTGTTTTGCTTAGTTTATTTCTGCTTTGTTTGCTTGTTTCTTTATCAAAAACACACACAAAATTAGTTCCTACTATAGTTGTTATTTTCGTTGGTCTGTTATTGTCTTGCTTTATCATGCTTTCTATCAATGGTTGGTTTCTTTGAAACTGGATCTAATTGGCAAGGTGGGTTCACGGAAGAACAAAAATATTATTATAAGGAACACCGCTTGTCACAAAAAGGAAAAACTCTTATGGGAACAAATTGATAAATTGAATACCATTGCTAGAAACGTGTGCTCTACTTATAATGTTACTTATTGCGTTGATAAATCTTGTTGATGTAGGAGGTATAAAAACCTCCCTTTTCAATGTGAGTATAATGATAATGTTACCATATCTTCTTATGTTAAAGGAAATTATGACTTTTATGATGTGGAACAAATTGAAGAATTTATTGCTTGGAAGGGTGCATTTGAACTTGCTAGTTTGCTTGAAAATACTGATGATTCACCTTATAAATATGAGGTTTATGATATACTTAAATTTTTCTTTGATAATTACAAGGAATAAAATTGATACATTCTTGAATATATTAATAGATGCTTTCCACAAACGGAAGAGACTAATGCCTTGCATGAGCTTATGGAAGAAGAAATTGTTGAAACGGGAAGCTCATTAGATGGAAAATAGGAGGAGAGTGATGAACAAAAGGAGGAAGAATGGATTAGCTACCCATGCCTACCTTCTAATGAGAGTAACTCTTTATCCCTTAAATTATTTGATTGTCCCCCATGCTTACTAAAGGAGGATGAATGTTATGCTCATGTTATCTGTGATAATCCTTTATTTGTTCCTAACTTCTAAATGCATAGTACTAAAGAGTTTTGCTTAGAAAATGTTTATGATAAAGCTCTAGACGATGGTCCTATATTGAATGATCAGTCATCTTGTTATAAATTTGCTAAAAGTGGGTTTGAAGGTTTTAATCCCACTATCTTTAAGCTTGATAAAAATCATGTGTTTGTAGATCATGAAAAGCATGCTTTATGTAATAGCTATATTGTTGAGTTTATTCATGAGGCTACTGAAAATTATTATGAGAGAGGAAAATATGGTTGTAAAAGTGTCCATGGTACTGAAACACCTCCCTATGTGCTGAAAGTTTTGAAGTTACTCTTGTTTTATCTTCCTATGCCTGTCACATTATTCTTTGTGAAATTATTTACATACAAGATTCCTATCCATAGGAAGTGGGGTTAGACTTAAATGTGTTTTTAATTTGCTTCTTGATGCTCTCTTTTACTTCAATTCATATTTCTTATGTGAGCATCTTCTCAAACTATCAAGCCTAACTTAAAGGCGTTAAATAAAAATACTTATTGGGAGATAACCCAAAAGTTTTAGACGAGTCTTGAAAGTTATTACCTCCGTAATAACTGCTCTTTATCCTTTTTATTTGCTTTTTTTCCAAGAGTAACCTCTAATGAGAGAGAAGTAATGCTTGGGAAAGTTGTTGTCCCGAAACAGATTTTTGTTCTTCACCGTAAAAATTCGAGTAAAATATCTGTACGTCTTTTTGAGGCGTGCATTTTTGTGCTTCTGCCCCAGGTTGTTATCTAACTTTCGTTAGTTCAACACTTTTTTATTTGAGCAACATAAGGTCTTCAAAAAAAATCATCTTTACCTGATGGTCTGTTTTGACAGATTTCTGCCATTATTTGCATTTGCTTCTTGTTGGTTCCTTTTTGAGTTCTTTTGGGGAATTAAGCTTTTCGAGGAAAGTACTACAGTATCTTGTGTTTTGATGGAAGTTTTATTGGTGTTGAAACTGAACCCAAAGACTTATTATCTTGAGTGCACTAATGTTGCTAAAAAAGATTGTGTGAAGTTTTGTATGAAGAAAAATTTCAGGTTTATGGAAGGAATGAGATGAAGAATGGACTAAAGCTTAAGCTTGGGGATGCCACGCGTGTCACCCTAAGAAATATTCAAGAATTACAAGCGTCAAAGCTTGGGGATGCCCAAGGCATACCCTTCTTCATCAATAAAAATCCCAGGTTTCTTCCAAACACATCATTTTTATTGTTTCATGCACAGTTGTGTTGTTCTTGGAGCGCCTTCTTTTTCGTTTTCGTTTTGTTTTTCGTTTGCTTGGTTTTCTTAGTTTTCTGAATAAATTGGTTGGACCCCCTCTTTCATACATTAGTTTTCAAATAGTTAGGATTGGATTGGAAAAGAGTAGGAAAGTTCATGCTTAAGTGGTAAAGAGAGCTTGTTTTTGACTGTGGCCTATGCTTTGTCATGCCATGCTTGATATTGTTTTGGATTTATTCTTAGGGATATTTGTTGTAGCATGACATGTTATAAACAATTGATATTGCTTAATGTGCCTTGGAAGAATCATGCGTTGTTTTAAGCATATTAAAGCATAGTATTGTGGTATTCTCCTTTGATGCTTTATTTGGGTTGACTTGGCGCATGCTCACACCATGTTATGACTATCCCAAGTCACCATAGCCTTTATGATCCTTTATTTTTTGACTTGTAATATCACTTGATGCTTTAATCAGTGATGTTTTGTCGCTCTACATGATTATGGCCATTATTGCTCTCTTAGTTGGTCGCTTCCAGTCTTTTGCTAGCCTCAGTAATAAGTATGAGTTCCACTCATGCATCCAACTCCTAAAACCAAGTTATTCCAAAGAGTCCACCATACCTACCAATTAGCAATTTCTATTCCAAGTATATTCATGTTTTTATTTACCTTCCAAATTAAACTTGTTATGTGAAAATTAGTGATTAAAGCTCTCACGAACTTGATGGCACACTTTCCTTTCTTGCAATTAATAAACTTGACCCATTGTGTCCATATTTGTTGCGTATATGCTTGTGCTATATAAGTTGAAATTAGCTGAACCATGTATCATGGGGAACGCTTTCAACATTGCACTTGTACATTGTACCCCGTTGATATCATGTTCTTTTGCTTATGGATCCCGGTGGTGTGAAATAAAAGTGGAACTTGTAAAATCATGGAGTTTGTATGTGTGTTAGAGAAATGCCTAGGCCACTAGCCTAAGCCATGCCTAATCATGGTGGAAACTTGCAGCATAACCATAATGAGCACTCTATGAAGCATCCTCAATAAAAACCTATGCAGATAGCAAATAAAAAGATCGCTGAGATGCTCATTGTCTGCTTTCCTTGTCATTTTGATTATGGGATAGCTCCTGTATCATGTGAAAGGGGTACCCCGTTGGCGGTTCTTTATGATACATATGTACTTATAATGACAAGAGCTTACTTGTGACTAAAGTTGAGTGGCATGAGGTTTGGTCTTTGTAAGTAAGGGCATGAGATTTCAGCTTATAACTTGTCAAGCATATCCTCTTAGTTGTGTCACTTTAACCTTAATCACTTAAAGATGCTTATGATAGGGGCAATGAGAGCTGAAAGCTAACAAATACCATAATTTTTGGAAGCTCTTTATGAAACTTGAATCTCTACTCATTCTATGAAGGCATTTCTTTTACTTTTATGTTGAGTCTCCACCTTCTAACTTTATGCACCTACTTTGAGAGCATAGTGGTCATTCTTAGTTCTATGTGCATTGTCCCAAGACTTGTTGATTGATGCATAACTTGATATTGCTTATTCTTAAACTACTTGTATCTAGTCACTCTTATGAACTTTGAAGGTGTCTTATGCATTATGTTTGCTACTCTACGAGGGACAAACTGAATGCCAGTATGCTATGTTTTCTTTATGTGAAACAAACAAACGTCTTGCAAAGCATTATTATGCATGAATCTTTTGTTTGTGTCTTTTCATGTTGCAACATAGTTGTTATGTCTTATTGCTAGAACTTTATCTTTCATGCTATGTTGAAGTACTATGATCCCAGCTTTCAGTGTTTTACAAATAATTTGATCAAGTTTATGATGGTGCATGTCACCTCAAAAATTATTCTTTCTTTTTATCACTTACCTACTCGAGGACGAGTAGGAGTTAAGCTTGGGGATGTTGATATGTTGCTAACGTATCCATAATTTTGATGTTCCATGCTTGGTTTTTATCTACTTTCTTATGTTTTGTTCCAACTTTGGAGTATTTTCATACACTTTCTTGGACTAACCTATTAACAAGATGCCACAGTGCCAGCTGCCTGTTTTCTGCTATTTTTGGTTCCAGGAAAGTCAGAAAATGAATATTCCCGGATTGGACATGACAAAAGCCAAAGTCAGTGTTTCACCGAGGGGGACATGGAGCCAGAATATGAGATGGATAGGGGCCAGGGGCGGCCACAGCATCTGGCCGCGTGGCCAGGCCTCACCCAGGGCACCCCCTCGGCCTCCCCTTTCGCCTATAAGATGCCTCCGATACAGAAACCCTAAGTACCCGATCAAAATTTCACGAAAGAGTCTTTAGTCGCTGTCATCTCCATCCCTAGATCGGGGGGATTTGAAGCTCTTCCCAGCACCCTGCCGGAGAGGCAAATTCACCCTGGAGGCCTTCTTCATCATCATGCAAGCCTCCGGTGTGATGCGTGAGTAGTTCATCCTTGGACTACAGGTCCATGTAGTAGCTAGATGGCTGGTTCTTCTCCTTTGTGCTATCATGTTTAGATCTTGTGAGCTCCGTTCATGATCAAGATCATCTATTTGTAATCCTACATGTTGTGTTTGCAGGGATCCGATGGATATTGAGATGCTATTTCAGATTGATTATTGATTCTGTCATGTCTTTGTTATTTGTGATCTTGCATGCTTTCCATTGTTAATAGCTATCTTGGCCAAGTAGATGCTAGCAACTCCAAGAGTTAGTATTTATGCTCGATAGTGGGTTCATGCCTCTAGTAATCTGGGGAAGTGACAAAAATCTCTAAGGTACTAGATGTGTTGTTGCTACTAGGGAGAAAACAACAATCCTTTGTTCATAGAACAGTCGTATTTTTTACTTTACAGGCAATGACTAATGCAATTATCTGTTGCTTGCAACTTAATACTGGAGGGGGTTCGGATGATAACCTGAAGGTGGATTATTAGTCATAGATGCAGTTGGATTACGGTCTATGTATAATGTTGTAATGCCCAATCAAATCTCAAAGGAGTCAAGATGATTAGTATATGCATGTATGGTTTCTCAATGTTTGTCAATTTCCCTGTTGTAATTTGTTCACCCAACATGTTATCTATCTTAAGGAGATCCACCAGTAGTGAACTATGGACCCCGGTCCTTTCTTTTACCATCAATCTACAACTGTTTACTGTTTTCTGTTTACTTTCTGGAAGCTTTTACTTTCTTCCACTCGATACGTTTAATCCTTTGTTTTCAGCGAAACCGGTGAGATTGACAACCTCACTGTAAGTTGGGGCAAAGTTCTGTGGTTGTGTTGTGCAGGATTCCAAGTTGGCAACAACACCTTGGATGTGTTTCCTTGCTCCTACTGGTTCGATAACCTTGGTTTCATAACTGAGGGAAAACTTGTTGCTGTGCTCATCATACCTTCCTCTTGGGGTTCCCAATGAGCTTGATATATTTATGGCCATCAACTATCAGTAGAATCTTTGTAGATGCTAAGCATGGAAAAGAAGATCCAACGGTTAGCAATGTTTGGATTTGCTGGTCTTGATCCAACGGTCAATGTTCGAAGTTATCCGTACCCTATACAGTGGTGTGGTATGGTATTGTAAGAGATAAGAAAAGATAAAGATAAGATAAGAAGTACTGCAAATGGCCGATCTTTTGAGTAACCTTCCCTCCCGATGTTTGGGAAGCAAGTGAAAATTTCGAAAACCGGAAAAGTTTGAATTTTTTGCCACAAGGACCAAAGTGGTTTCCTTCCTATGTACTCCTCGTCCCTACTCCACACCAACGCAGATGACGAACACGCTAGAGACACAGAGCCGCCGTACTAAGGCACACGTGCGCAACACCATGCTATGGACGAGAGAGAGTTCAGCCGGGCCGGTGCGCGAGGGGAAAGGGTAGGAGAGAGGGAGGATGGATGGTGAGAGGAGCGAAAGAGAGAGAAAACACACAATTTGTTTTGCGTGCATAGGTCCTGAAATTTACTAGTACTAGCATAGTGTAGTACACTGTAAGGCCGCAGGAGTACCTCGTGTCGGAAACCCATCTTAACTTTGCTCTGACATGGAATCGCATTTAACTTCTCTTCGCTACTGTCGTCTTCCCCTACCAACGTTTTATTCTCTCAGCATGTATATCGCATGGACAGAGGTGACCATATGTCTAAGCAAACAAATATACTACTCCCGTATTGTGTAAAAAATCACACCTTAATATGCCCTACTACCCGTTCAAAAAAAATATGGCCTACTATGTGGCATCCACTAAGGTTCACCTTATACATAGTGGAAAAAATAAAGTTATCTTTAAGCCTAAGGTGCACCTCAAGCTTGTGGGTTGCCCATATAGAATAGAAATATCATTTCCCCTCTCTCCCTATTTCATGTGATCGTTTTCAAAAGGTGTTCAAAATCTTCATGATGCAAAATCTTAGCTAGAAGTCGAACCACTCGTCAAAACTCTCTGTGAATTCTGATATATTAATTAACCGCTCGATGGGTATCTCCAAAAGCTTTTTTCATAAAACTTTCAAAGAAACCTACAATTTATTACTTGTAGTTCATGTTTGAGATAATTTCATTAAATTCAAGAGCAATCTATCGCACTTAGTTGTAGCTCAAGTTTGACCTAATTTCATTAAACTGTCAAGATGCAAAATCTTAGCAAGAAGATGAACCTGTCGTCAAAACTCTCTTTTGGTTTCTGATAGTATATTAATTGACCCCCCCCCCCCCCCCCCCCGCGCGCCCCTTTCAAAGCAACCAACACAGTTTACTTGTAGTAGTTCAAATTTTACCTATTATATTTTTTCCGCTTTACCTATTATAATTTTATAAAGTGATGATATGCCAGATGTCTATTATCTGAGTATCACGTGCATGAAATGTGCAATTTACTAGTACTTGTAGTTTCAAGTTTGACCTAATTTCGATAAATCGACATAAAGTCATTCTAATGGGCAGAGTTAGCTGGGAAGTTTGAAAACTCATAAAACATGGGAATCGTTGATACAACATGTTGGTCCAATATATATGTATGTAAACTTGGCTTGTGGTATTCATATTCAATATTCTTCAGACTTTTCTTTAGAAAAAAGAACAACCTCGCTCGTATTCTTCACTCGGAAAATGTAGAATTGAATATTTTTTCTTGATAGTTGGAAACTCACACTAACGACACTGGTTACTACAAGAAGATGCATCGATGATCTACCTATGAAAAGACATTTAATTCAAGAGAAATCTATGGCGTTTACTTGTAGCTTGCTCAAGTTTGACCTAATTTTGTTAAATTATCAATATGCAAAGTCTTAGCAAGAACTTGAACCTATTGTCGAAACTCTCGCTGGTTTTTGGTATATTAATTTTGAACCCTTCATGCATACGTCCAAAAGCTTTTTGTAAATCTATCAAAGAAAAACATACAATTTACTTGTAGTTTCAAATTTTACCTAATTCCGAGATATCAACATAAAGTTATTCAAATGTCCGGGTTTTGCTATAGGAAGCTTCAAAACCCATAAAACATGGGAATCGCAAGTAAACCATGTTGTCGATCCACTATATATATACATGTGTCTGTGTGTGTGTGTCTGTCTGTCAACTTGGCTTGTGGCATCCACATCCAATATTCTTTGGACTTCTCTTTACGGAAAAGAATAACTAACCTAGTTTGTCTTCACTCGGAAAATGTAGAATTCAATGTTCTTTCGTGGTAGTTGGACACTCACACCCACGACACTGCTTATTACTAGAAAATGCACCCATCTACCTCTGAAATGACATTTAATTTAAGAGATATCTATCGCGCTTACTTGTATCTCAAGTTTAACCTAATTTTGTTAAATTGTCAAGATGCAAAATCTTAGCAAGAAGTTGAACCTATCGTCAAAACTCTCGTTGTTTTCAGATATATTAATTGTGACCCCTCGATGGGTACCTCCCAAAGATTTTTCTTAAAACTTTCAAATCAACCTACAATTTCCTTGTAGTTTCAAATTTGACTTAATTTCGATAAATCGACATATAGTCATTCGGTCAAATGGGCAAAGTTAGCAAGGAAGTTTGAAAACTCATAAATAAAACATGGGAATCATTGGTACAACATGTTGGTTCACTATATATGTCTGTAAACTTGGTGTGGCATTCACATCCAATATTCTCCGGACTTCTTACGAAAAAGAACAACCTCGCTCGTCTTCACTTGGAAAATGTAGAATTGAATGTTCTTTCTTGATAGTTGGAAACTCACATTGACGATATTGTTTAATACAACAATATGCACCGATCTACCTCTGAAAATACATTTAATTTCAAGAGCAATCTATCGCGCGTAATTACTTGTAGCTCAGGTTTGACCTAATTTCGTTAAATTGTCAAGATGCAAAATCTTAGCAAGAAGTTGAACCTATCGTTGAAACTCTCGGTGTTTTATGATATATTAATTGTGACCCGTCGATGGGTACCTCCAAAATATTTTTTGTAAAACTTCCAATGGAACCTATAATGTACTTGAAGTTTCAAATTTGACCTAATTTCGATAAATCGACATAAAGTCATTCGGTTAAATAGGCAGAGTTAGCTAGGAAGTTAGAAAACTCATAAAACATGGGAATCGTTGGTACAACATGTTGGTCCACTATATATGTCGGTAAACTTGGCTTCTGGCATTTAGATCCAATATTCTTCGGACATTTCTTTACGGAAAAGAACAACCTCGCTCGTCATCACTCGAAAAATTGAGAATTGAATGTTCTTTCCTAATAGTTGGAAAATCACACCGACCACACTATTTACTACAAGAAAATACATCCATCTACCTCTGAAAAGTCATATATTTCAAGAGCAATCTATCGCACTTACTCTATAGCTCAAATTTGACCCAATTTCGTTAAATAGTGTCATGATGCAAAAATCTTAGCATAAAGTCAAACTAGTTATCAAAACTCTCGGTTGTTTCTTATATATTGATTGTGACCCCCCGATGGGTACCTCCAAAAGCTTTTTCGTATAACTTTCAGAGCAACCTACAAACTTGTAGTATATAGTTCAAATTTGACCTAATTTTGATTAATCGACATATAAAGTCATTCAAGTGGGCAGAGCGATAATCTATAGGAAGTTTGAGAACTCATAAAACACGATAAATCATAAGTACAATATGTTGGAACACTATATATGTGTGAAAACTTGGCTTGTGGCATTCATATCCTTATTCTTCGGACTTCCTTTATCGGAGAGAATAATATCGATATCACTTGAAAAATTGAGAATGTTCTTTCCCGATAGTTGGAAACTCACACTAACAGCATTGTTTACTACAAGAAGATGTACCCATCTACCCTTGAAAATACATTTAATTCAAGAGAAATCTATCGCGCTTATTTGCTTGTAGCTCAAGTTTGAACTAATTTCGTTAAATAGTCAAGATGCAAAATCTTAGCAAGAAGTTGAAACTATCGTCAAAACTCTCAGTGGTTTCTAATATATTGATTGTGACCCCTCGATGGGTGCCCCCAAAAGCTTTTTCGTAGAACTTTCAAAGCAATCTACAATTTAGTTGTAGTTTCAAATTTGACCTAATTTCGGTAAATCGACATAAAGTCATTCAAATGGGCAAGGTTAGCTAGGAAGTCATTCAAATATCGACAAACATTTCATTCAAGAGCGATCTTTCGCGCTTGCTTGTAGCTCAAGTTTGACCTAATTTTGTTAAACTGTCAAGATGCAAAATCTTAGCATGAAGTTGAACGTGTCGTAAAAACTCTCCGTGGTTTATGATATATTAGTTGTCCCCCGAATAGGTACCTCCAAAAGAGTTTTCATAAAATTTTCAAAGCAACCTACAAGTTACTTGTAGTTCAATTTTGATCTAAATTCGATAAATAATTGGCATCAAGTCATTCAAGTTGGTGGAGTTAGCTTGGAAGTTTGAAAGCTCATAAAACATGGGTATCGTTAGTACAACATGTTGGTCCACTCTTTATGTCTGAAAACTTATCTTGTGGTATTCAAATCCATATTCTTCGAAGTTTCTTTACGTAAAAGAACAATCTCGTTATCACTCGAAAAATTGAGAATTAAATATTCTTTCGTGATAGTTGGAAACTAACACCGACGACATTGTTTACTACATCACCCATCTACCTCTAAAAATACATTTAATTCAATAGCAATCAATTGCCCTTACTTGTGTAGCAAATGTTTGACCTAATTTCATTAAATCGGCAAATAGTCACTAGAGTGCGCAAAGTTAGTTGGGAAGCTTGAAACATCCTATTTCTAAAAACTTTAGAATTATAAGAAACCATGTTCCACTTTGTCTGATAATCGGGGCAGTGTAATTATTTTTTAATTGTGGTAGGTCCCGTAGGAGCAAGGTGCTTTATTAGTTAACGCGGTTGGTGGAAGTACAAGTTACATCAAGGACCTTATAAAAATGAAACTTACATCCAAGTCCATGCATTTAGCATAAGATCCCTGAAACTAAGAAATGAAGTGTCTTTTGAGGTTTGCGCGTATGCTAGATATTGTAGAGCCAAAATTTGTTCTGAAATAATCTACATTCTAGCTTTTACTACTAGTACATATAGTAAACAAGAATCCATAAAATAGAGTGATCGTACTCTCTATTGGAGTACTAACTTGGATTAGTTTTTCACATATCTAAGTACTACTACTAATTACAATTTCTCAAAAAAAAGTACCACTAATAAATGCAGTACTAGTTTGTCTGATTTGTTCTAAGATGTAGTACTACTACTATTACTAGTACTCCCTCTATCTAGGATTATTAAGGCATTTAAATTTGATAAGACCAAAAAAGTTAATTACAGGTTGGTGTCGAAGATATGCATGCAGTCCTCGGTCTCTCCCCTATAGTACTATACACCCTGCAACAGGACGCAGGCTTTTCGTCTCTCTCCAGGAGTAGATCTTATTGCCTCTCACTCACCTGGATCTTCTTGCCTCGGTCTCTCCCTCTGTCTATACTGTACTGTCTAGTACAGTACAGCGTGGCACCTGCTTTATTACTCACCTATCAACTTTCTGCAGTCTTTTTGTTTTGATAAAGCATGTACAGTGTGTGGACACTGTCTAAGAAAAAAGTGGCCAAGTGTAGCTACCGTCGGTGCGTCCATGCCTAGCGTATTCCTGTACAATCGTACCAGTACAGTACAAAACTCAATAAGTATACTCTTCAGTATACCCACCCAACCTGGGTTTTTGGCGGGCACTACGTCGGCGAGCCGATCTTCCCTCTATAACCACTCCCACAAGTTCGTGTATCGCGTCGGCGGATTCGACCGTGAGACGGCTGCTATGGACGCCGTCCAGTCTGAGGCGATGATTGAGTGCCCCTACGACGGCTGCTTTAGCTTGGCCGCCTTTGACAAGCTCGACGAGCACAAGATCACGTGCTCGCATGGCCCGTGCTCCTGCATTGATTCCGCCTATGATTTCATTGCCTCGCCGGCAGGGCTCCTCCCCCACATGAAGGAGGCCCACGGGGTCATAGTAACCAGGGCCATCTATGGCAGCGCCTTCTTTTGCCTCATCCCGACTCCACCACCAACAAGCACGAGGGGATTCACGTGCTTCCTCTGTAGGGATGACGGTGCCGTGTTCGTCCTGACCATCAGCGTGCTCGGCCCGGCCGCCGCCGTGTCCTTGGTGTGCATCAGGTAGGACATGTGCTTGTGGCAGCGGTACACGGTGAAACTATGTGCGCCTGGCCCGCCAGGGTCGGCGGACTTATCGATGGTCGAGAGCCCTAATGCGGTAATCGAGCTGACGAGCAGCTCGTCGCCGGCTAACTTCCCGTCCGACAAGCTCAGGACGTACGTCGGGGTGCCGCCGCGGTTCCTGATGAAGGTTGGACAGTCCACCCATGTATCTTTCTGGATTTGCATCGACAGGAAAAAATGATCTTAAACTACGGCTGATGATCAAAACTGTAATGGTGTATTAGCAGATAAATACTACTACTAGTAGTATTATTTTACTACTCCAGTTTACTAGTAGTAGTCGTATGTAGGTTCTCTTTTGGTACTAGGAAGGATGCATTTTGGATGTAAACTAAGTTTGTTGCTAATGTTATTACAGAGTATTTAGGGGTTTAGTATGAATTTTATGTAATTATTCGCTTCTACGACATGGACCAGAGATAAACACACTAACCGTTCTTACGGTGCTTCGATTTTAGTCATCTAACTCAGTAATTACGGAATTTTATGCCCAAACTTGTCAATTCGACTTGATTTAAGTCTTGAACCAAGATTGTCGTCAACGCTGGTGTGGATGACGCGTCGACGTGGGTCCAGCATGCAGGATAGGCTGCCCTAGAATTTTGCCTAAATATCTAGAAAATAATATGGACATCTACGACATCAACTCAATGTTATCAGAATCATCACGAACCATGTTTTCATATTATATGCGTTTGACATTATGTAAGTTTGTATGTTTATACATACAGTTGGTCAAACTTTATAAATATTGACTTCAACAAAACCTAGTATGCTTTCTACTTTGGAAATGAGGGAGCATCTAAGTACTAAAATGCGTCGAAATACATGCGTATCTAGACAAAGCCAAGTCAGTAACTACTATTTTAGAATGGAAGGAATAATTATTTATGAGTAATCCATTTTGCACAAAAAAATTACTGCTACGACACGTGCCCACGACTAGAGCACGGACCAATGCATAATAATCACGCGACCATGCGGTGGCGATCTACTCCGTACCGGATTATCATACGTGTGGTGACGCACTAGTGGAGCATACGCTCGTGCCATTTCTGAGTATGTAGTAGTACTACTAGTATACGCAGATAGGAGTACAAAAATAGATAGATCTTGTTGCTCATCGTACTATTTTTCCCTAAAAGGCAACCTGAACATAACTACTACGGTACTATATTGGCACAACTTCTGCTTTTGGTGCTACAAGATGAATGTGGAACTCTTTGTGTCCGTTCAAAAAAGTCTCTGTGTAACATTACTGTACTAGTACTTCTTATACTCTCTAGTTTTTTGGACAGGCAGTAAAGTAGTGCAGTAAGTATATTTGGTCAAGCTGCATGCAACAAGCATTGGTTTGATAGGACAATTACGGTTTTTAGATATCCAAATTTCTACTCCATCTCGATGGCTCAAGACACAAAGCAGCTAGTACTCCTCTATCCTCCGGCTATCGCCCAGATCAAAATGAATAAGCAAAAGATTGTGTATCTTGGAAATTGTCATGTCTATTTATTACCTGCAGAGCTTTATTTTGTTTCCTTCGAGGCACCTGCAAAGACTGATATTGTACTAGTATACTATTAGTAGTAAATAACGTGCTATGGTTGGGCCCTACAGATAGTACTAGACATAGACTTTAGTAGCTACTCTCGTCACAGTGAATTGTCCAAGAGGTGGAGTTTCTTTTTTTCTCCAAGAGGTGGAGTTCTTTTTTTTTCCTCAGAGAGGAAATATTTTTTTATTCCTTCTTTGATTCAAAGAAAATTCAAAGGTTTTGTGAAGGATCTTGTCCCTTAGGAAATAATCTTACACTATTTTGTTTGGTTCATAGGATTCCAATATGTAGGAATTATGTCCCGTTTGGAACGCAGGATAGAAAAAATATAGGAATAGGAAAAACACGGGAATTGAGATTCCTTCAAAGTATTCCTTTGCCCTCTATTTTTAGGAAAATTTCCGTCCACTCCAACCTCATGGTATAATTTCTTTGCTTTCCCTGTGATTCAAACACATACTTGATCCAAATTCCTGTAGTTTCCTCTTTTTATGTTTTGAGAATCCTGCAAATCAAACGAGCCTTGAGAGATGGTCTTTTTTTTGTAGCCCAAGACCTTCTAACTCGGCCATGTTTTGGGTCATTCGGCCACGCAAATAGCCTAGTTAGATTGGACGAGAGCCCATGAAAAATAGCCCATCAATCCCTGCTTGGCCTATTTTTCTTCAATTCTGTCTTTTTTGTGCAGCGTCCACCCACCCCTAAAAAACTCCGCCTATCTATATTTTTTAAGTACTACCTACTATATTATTTATACTTAACATTTTTTTAGTTGAGCTGCTAGCAAACACGCGTAGCAGATGGACAGGCAATTTTTTAAAAAGAAAAATAAATAAGTTATATACGATGTTAGTATACATTTTTTATGTTTTATAAAAGGATAACAATTTTCTTGTGTAGTGGCAAGGCATGTAGTTCATTTGTAGCAATATTTTTATACTGAGAGGCTGACATGGCCGACCCACCTGCCTGCAGCTAGCACCCATCAACCTTACCATACAAGAGATTAAGTTTAACGAGCGCGTTTAAAAAGTACTTGTACAACAGTCACGACCGGAAAAAAGAAGACCAAGATAGACACGGAGGCTGACACGTGTGCCCCAGCAGCAAGACCATACACGCCTGCCACATGGAACAACGTTACCAATGTTAAACCGACGGACGCAACCAAAAAAATGTCCAATATACACATGTTTCCTCTATATAGTCGGCTGACATGTGGACCTAGCAGGGAGACATTATACAGGTGTTGTATCAAACAACGTTGCCAAGTTCCAAACGAGGAGGCGCGAGAGAAGAAAAAAGTCTAGCATGCACACATTTCCTGCACAAAGGAGGCTGACATGTCGGGCCCACCAGCCTGTATAAACGGCTGAAGCAGCGAGCAACACTATCAAATTCGGAACACGAAGGCGCGACAGAGGGTAAAAAATCCATCATACACACGTTTCTTCTAATGAGAGAATGACATGTGGGGCTCAATATTGTGATTAAATGGTAGATGCATCGAACAACGCTATCAAGTTCGGAACAGGAAGCACGAGCGAAGGGAAAAAATCCATCATACACACGTTTCTTCTAATGATAGGATGATATGTGGGGCTCAGGAGGTTGGTTAAATGGTAGATGCGTCGAGCAGCGTTATCAACTCGGAACGGGGTAGCGCCAGCGAAGGAAAAAATTCCATCATACACACGTTTCTTCTAATGAGAGGATGACATGTGGGTCCCAGGAGGTTGATTAGACGATGCATCGAGCAGCGCTATCATCTTCGGTACAGGGTAGCGCGAGCGAAGAAAAAAAACATCATACACACGATCCTTCTAATGAGAGGCTGACACGTGGGACCTAGCAGCCTGACTAAACGGCAGACGCCTCGAGCAACGTTATCGAGTTCAAATCAGAGAGGCGCGACCGAAAAGTATGGTCCACTAGAGGCACTGACGTCTGGGACCCACACGCCTCAAAAGACTTTGGCGAGTCAACATCACGCGAGGTGTAGCATCCCATTTGTCTAACATCTGTAATGTTATATGGTCTAATAATAATATGCTACATTCCTATATTTAATTGTTGCATCATAATTATATCATGCTCATGTCATCATACCACATTGCATTTGAGCATCATATAAAACCCTTTTCATTTGGTTCTTATTTCATATGCACCATTAATTGTATTTGTCTCTTGATACATTGTATTTGGTTCTTGATAAATGCTTGATGCCCAAGTTGAGTTAGGGGCATATCTTTTATTAACTCCACCACCTTTCTTGTCACCACCCCATTATTCCACCATCCAACTATATGTGAGCCTTGCAATTTATTTGGTTTTACCTCTAGATCATGTGGGTTGGGATGGATCCACTTACAATTCCACATGATCCCATATATGCATCATGTTGTTTTCACATTATTGATATGTGGAGAGCCACATGGCCACCTTTGCATGCAATGTGAGTGGAGTGCCTTGTCAAGCTCCCATATGGTTTAAATTTGAATATAAGCTCATGGAGGAATATAATTGTGGTTCATGTTGGCTAGTGGCACATACACACAAGCTTGGCCACCTTATATTCATGCATGATCTTGTATTTAGTCCATTTGGTAAACAAGCTTCCTTTCCTTTTGTTGGGATATATTCAAATTCTTGAAACCTTGCTCATATAAATGCCATGAGTTATTCTAGTGGTTTTCACTACTAGAGAATGCATTTACTATTCATGCATGGCCCATGCAAGATCACCACCATCTTCTTTCTGTGGGTTTTCTTGGATTTTTGAGTGGAGCATGGTTCTTTTGGAATCAATTCAAGTTGGCTCAATTTTGTTTGAACTCCACCATCCTAGGGCATCTACTCCTTGTTTTGGTTTTGTTAAGCCTTATGGCATGCATGCACCACATGGAGTATATGTTTTCCTACTTCACCTAAATCCTTTCTCTCTTACCCCATGTAAGTTAATCACCTCCTCCACCTTTTCTATCTCTTGTCCTTTGGATAGATGGATTTGTTTTTGGTTGGGGCATACTCATTTGAAACTATTCATATACAAATCGTAAATTCTATCTAACCTACCTAGCTCAAACCCTACACCCTACACATCTCTAAACCCTAGCTACACTCACCTCACCACCCCAACCTACCTACCCTGCCGAGCCACCCCCCCCCCCTCTTGCTTAACACCACCTGGTTCGGCCCCAACCTGGCTAACCCTAGGCCGAGCCACCCCTTTCTCGACACCCTCTCTAGCCTAGCCACCCCCTCTCCTTCCCTATCTTCCCTCGCTGCCAGGATACCCTACCCAAGCCACCTGCGCCTCCCCTCGGGCCCCAGCTGTGCGCCCCAGCCAACCTAGATCCCTCCCGAGCCTGTCTACCATGAGAGAGAGAGAAGAAAAGGTGACCACCACCTTTTTCCACCCGAGCCTCCCCATGTGCGTCTCTCCCTCCCTCGTCCTTATCTTTCTCCCTCTCCTAACTAGCATCGTTCCCCCAGGTTCCAGGGCCCTGCCGCTGCAGCCCCTCCCCCATCTACCCCTGCCAACCCTCTCTTCCATCTCCGATCATCCACTGTCCGCATCGGCTCTCTCCACCGTAGCTAGGAGGCGGGCGTGGAGACTAGGTATTGGGGAGGAACCAGTGGAGCCCCTGGACCATCCCAGTACACGGCGACGAGAAGGAGGAGGCCCAGCCCTGCTGCACGCCGACGTGACCGAGAAGAAACCCTAGACGCGGATCGTCAGCTACCCTCCGTTCCCCTGCACCCCGGCTCGAACCACCACCACCATACCACTCTTGGTGAGGCTCTGATCCCCCTGACATCCTCTCGCACATCGTCTCTTCCTAGAGGAGCAGAACATTGCGTCGAGCACTCTCTGTGCGTGGCGTCGTTGCCGCCGTCCCGCCACAGTAGCCTCATCTGGCCGCGTCGTCGTTACCTGTCATCAAACCCGAACCACCGCAGTGGTAGCCGCCGCCGCCTGCGCCAGCGCCAGGTCGCAAGATCGATCCCCCGCCGCGCCGTTCCTTCGGCCGTCAGTTTCGTCAGACAAGGTTGGAAGAAAAACAGTGTGCGGTGGCCTTTTTCCCTATACCCCCCTTGCGTCTTTTGTTTCACAACCGCGCTCCACACGGCCCCACCTGTCAACGGCTGTGTCATTTTACAAAAAGGCACCCACAAAAGTCTTGGCCTCAACCCGCGGTCCTCGGCTTTGCCGCGTGGCACCCGCCCGCTCAGCCACTGTCGCGTGGGCCCGTATGGCCGCCGACCCCACCTGCCTGTCTCCCTGGCTAGACAACCCCGCGGTGAGAAAAACCCCTGCCGCGCGTTTTCCGCCAGTTCATCGCAGGTCCCGCATGTCAGCTGCAGTGGCTAGTTTCTTCTGAGTACAAAAGTCCGTGGGCTTTTCTGTTTTATAAAAATCAATTTCACAATTTGTCTAAATGTTTTTAAATCCAGTTTTTAATAACTTTATTTTTATAATTCCAAATAATACAAATAATATATGTTTTTTAATCAGAAAAATATGAGGATTTCAAATATTCCATCCAAAATAATGTTTGCCTATTTTAAAATTTTCGAAAGTATTAAATCTGCAATATATACCTTTTTCCCTCAATTAATTAATAACTTTAATTCTATAACTCCAAATTTGACAAATAAGATGTCTAAATCGATCAGCGCGACGAGCCCGTTCTGATTATGCATTCCACAATATGAATTGAAGCATGCATAATATAAATATTAAATAATCAGAACTGTTTATGGTAATAAAACTTGGCCAAATAATTAATAAAATGATTTATTCTTGTCCCCACACCTCACCCTTGCCATGCTACATTATTGCCATGTAACTTGTGCATCATTCATCATGGCATGCTTGGTTGCTTGTCACATTTTATTTATATGCTTGTGCACTTTATTTATGTTGGTCCTTGTTTGTTTAGTTCTTCTCGAATAGACGCCGAGCAGGGGAATTATCAGGAATCCCAGGAGTTCTACCCAGATCCATCTCTCGCTTCAACTGAGCTACCAGGCAAGCACTACCACATGCTTGCATACATATAGTACATATTGCTTCTATCTTATTCTTGCATCATTGAGTCGTGATTGTATTAAACTAAATCCCAAGTATTGCATGGCCTTACTTTTAAACCCCACCGAAGCTTGTTCCTCCATCCCATGAGCCACTACTACAGGAGTTGTTTGAGCCAGGCGAGTCGTAGAACAACATGTGTAGGGTATGTGAGTGTCTGATGGTTAACGAGGTACCTAAACAACTTAACCTGAGTAGTAATGGGATAACTAATGAAAAAGGCATCGGTGGGCAATATCTGTTATTTGGTTTTTCATGCTCACTTGTGTCCTGTAGGACCCCGAGTACTTGATACCTGTTCCTTGACTATCGCACTATCCGCATATGGGACCATGAATCCCCTTAGTTAGAGCTCGATTCATTTCTTATTTCTTGGGGCCACAAAGTAGTTTGGGGCTTTATTACTATCATGTACTTATGCCATGCTTTACTGCTTTATTTAAGATTGTGCGTGGAGCACCTGTACTGTTTTGGATCGTGACACGTTTTTGCTGTATCGACAAGCCCAGTCACACTTTTGGGTTCCCAGTCGTTTACCGCCATCCACACAAACCCTGGGTCCGTCTTAGAGCCGGCCAACTTCGTCGCGGGTAGCTTAGTGGGGTGGCCCCCTGAAATATTTTATGAATCCTGTGATTGCTTTGTCGTGAAGGCCTCGTTGGGTTTTGATTTGATTTTTCCGAGGTTGATCGTGTGTGTGCTGCTATTTGTGCACCTCTGTAGGGTAAATCTTTCTGAAAGCCGTGGTCGCGGTTATAGACGACTTGGAGCACAGTTTCTCGACCATAGACAAGCATAACTAAAGTACCGTCTTTTAATTTGACTAAATATCTGACTAGTAATTAGTGTAATAATCAAGGAATGATTAATAAAACTGCCAACGGATGGGTTGTTCGTCCGCTTTCTCGTTGGTAAGCGAGAAGGAGGATGGATCTGTTACTTTATACTGTTATAACTGTTGTTTCTAATTAACGGACATCCGCCTATCTTTGGTTAGGCGGATGGTTAGCGAGTATCTATAGACTTGTTAGTTATAATCTTTTGCTACAATTGCGTCACCCCAGGTTTATGTCCCCTTTAGAGGCATAAAGACTTGCTGAGTACCCCTAGGGTCTCACATGATAAATTGTTTGATTCAGATGAACAGGTATACTCGCAAGATGGATACTGGGTGGAGGAAACAGATGATGTTGGCAACGATCACTCGGTGTAGAGATTCCGGGGATGGGGATCTGTGAGATCTGTGGGCGGGATGTGCTTATTTATGTGGCATCTTATGCCGATTTGCTTCTTATCCGTACTCGGATCTTGTTTTCCGCTTCCGCTTGATACTCTGTTGATTGATGTATGAGGAGCTATCCTACATATTATCTCTATCTAGGATATTTGGATCTTGTCGTATGGCGTTGCAATATTTCTATTTCTTTTAGATGGTATGGCTCTGAGAACTGTTGTAAGGTAGCTTGCATACATACTCACTTGTGTATGTATTTGATCTCTTCGCATGTTGCCTACGCCGCTCGCTCTTGTCCCGATGTTCGTGGAAGTGGTTAGGGCGGTCGACGGACCTACACGTGGGTGGCCCTGGGCCCCCGCTGTAAAACCCTTAACCACTTTTGGTTCATCCAGGCTTGAACTTAGAGCGTAGGGTCCGAGGTTGTTACACGAGGAAACAAAAATCTTGCTTCTGCCACGCGTTGGCCGAGTTTCCTCCATGTTTTTAGCAGATCCGTCGTAGTAGAGGGTCGTGAAACCGGAAAAAAAAGTTTTCCATCAGCCACGGTCGAGCCGAGAATTTCATCGCGGAAGACGCGCCTCTATGGCGACCGTCGGGCCAATTCGTTGCAGAAGGAAACTTTTCTAGTAGTGGGAATGCAAAAAGCTCTACCTTTTTGTCAAAGTCTTCTGTAAATTTCACGATGAAGACTTCTATTCCCTAGTATGGTTGCACAACTTAGTCTTGATGATCTATGGTAGAGAGAAAGCCCTTTCAACTATTGTCGTAGTCACCGGTAAAAGCAAAGGCAAATAAACAAGGTGATAAACTGTATGAAACATGATGTGTCATTCAACTAAGATAATCTCCAAAGTCTTTAGTTCTGTGCATATGAATAACGAATATCTCAAGGTCATCTTATATAGGCTCATGCTCATAATAAGATAAATTCCCATGATAAATCTATGTAACCCAAAAAATCTTATTCACATTGAACCTATTGATGACTGCAAGTGCACAGATCAATTGTAGCTAGTTTTGAAGTAAAGGTATCAAACCCACAGAGAGTATTTGGTTGAGGTCTTTATGCCCCTCGTCACTTTCCACCAAAGGATACTTGTAAGCTGCATTTGATCTCAATTAAAAGGTGTTTGAAAGGTTTTTGGTTATGTGCAGAAACGTAATTAAAATGAGTAAAAGAAAGCGAGTAACAATGTTGTGCGAAAACGTGGTTGAACTCAATAAGGCTAAAACATTCTCAGGGATGTAGGATATTCCACTAGCATGATATTATTATTATTAATTAAGATAACATACTTCTTGTGTAATGATATGTGTGGAGAGAGCTCCATAATAAGATGTTCACTACAAGGCTCGTAGGAAGCCACTTTGTTGAGCCAAGCGTGAGGTCACCTCTAAATAACCACTACAATATCTGAGAGAAATCACCCATACAAACCACCGCAATTAAGGGTTTCCCCGTGGATATCGTAATTAGCTTAGGGAGTCCCTCTTTATCCTCCTTTGACCGTGTAGGTTACAAGTCGGCGCTAATTTGTCACTAAGCTATTCCGGACATGCTTCCAAACACGTCCAGAGGTTTTATCCCTCCTGATACGTTGCTAACGTATCTATAATTTTTGATGTTCCATGCTTGTTTTATATCTACTTTCTTATGTTTTGTCCACACTTTGGAGTACTTTTACACATTTTCTGGAACTAAACTATTAACAAGATGCCACAGTGTCAGTTGCCTGTTTTCTTCTGTTTTTGGTTCCAGAAAAGCCAGAAAATGAATATTCTCGAAATTGGACTAGACAAAAGCCAAAGTCAATATTTTACCGAAAGACTCACGGAGCCAGAAGACGAGACAGAGAGGGGCCACAGGGCGGCCACACCATATGGTGGCGCGGGCTAGCCCTGGCCGCGCCACCAGGTGGTGTGGGCCCCCTGGCCGCCACCGACCTTGCCTCTTCGCCTATAAGATGCCTCCCGATGCAAAAACCCTAAGTCAAAAAAGCCTCCAGCCACGAAAAGTTCCACAGCACCGCCGCTACCGAAGAGGAGATTCGGGGGACAGAAAGTCTCTGTTCCGGCACCCTGTGGGGATGGGAAGTGCCCCCGGAGCCATCTCCATCGATCTCCACCACGATCTCCATCGTCGTTGCTGATTCCCATGATGATGCGGGAGTAGTTCTTCCTCAAAGGTAAGGGTTCTACTGGTAGCTATGTGTTCATCTCTCTCTCTATGCATGATCATATTGTGATCATGAGCTTTGTAATCAAGTAGATCTACCTTGCTACTCAAGTGCTTTATTAGATTTCTGCTCTCCCCATGTGTGTGAAGTTGACAGTGTGCACACCATGGTGGCACTTAGGCTAGAGATTACAAATACTTGTTATGAGTTATATTTGGAGTTGGATGTCTTTATGAAATTGTGGTGTTTGTTGGAACCACGTAGTGCTCAAGGTGACAGTGTGGGGTTATCTATATGCGGAAAGCGAACTTTGAGGAGTGATGTTATAGCGCTACCAATGATTAGTGTCCAACCGGAGAGTAGTTAAGAGTAGTATCATAAAGAGAAGATATGTATATGAGAGTGTTCACTAGTGAAAGTATGATCCCTAGGCCTTGTTTCTAAGAATTCATATACCGTTTGCATTTTGATCTGTTACATGTTTGCTTGCTTCCATCTTTATTTTAGTTTGCCTTTATTCTTTTCCCATGTCAACCACACGCCAGCAAGCTATTTTCTGGCACCATTGTCTTATATTCATACCACTTGTATTTCACTATCTCCTCGCCGAACTAGTGCACCTATACACCTGACAAGTGTATTGGGTGTGTTGGGGACACAAGAGACTTCTTGTATCTTGATTGCAGGGTTGCTTGAGAGGGATACCTTTGACCACTTCCTCCCTGAGTTCGATAAACCTTGGGTGATCCACTTAAGGGAAAACTTGCTGTTGTTCTACAAACCTCTGCACTTGGAGGCCCAACAACTGTCTACAAGAATAGAAGTGCGTAGACATCAGGCAGTTTTCTGGTGCCGTTGCCGAGGAGGTAAGGTAAAAGGTACTCACATCCTCTGGCTACTAAGCTATCTTCTAGCACTATTGTTGGTGTGTGGGTGCTCGAAGTTATTTCCTTTAGATTCTGCAATTATATCTTTTTGTTTCTTGTTTTTATTTTCACTAGTTAGTCTTAATGGAAAACAACAACAAAATTAGAGAGCTTTATAGTATTTATCTTGAGTTAGGACATGAAGTGTTTGAAGCGAAAATTAAAAAACCTATGAAACTTTATTTGCATGCTAATAGCAATGTTATTGGTATGAATTCTTTGAATACCATTATTGCTAATGCTATGGAAACGTCTAAGATTGGGGAAGCTGGTTTTGATGAGCATGATATTTTTAGTCCGCCAAGCATGGAGGAGAAAATTTACTTTGATGATACTATGCCTCCAATATATGATGACTACAATGATGAATATCATATTTTCAGTCCACCTACTATTGAGGAGAAAATTAATTATGATTACAATATGCCTCCTATATTTGATGATTATGGTGATGAGAATAATAATGATAGCTATTTTGTTGAATTTGCTCCCACTACAATTAATAAAAATAACTATGTTTATGTGGAGAGTATTAATTCTTTTATGCATGTGGCTTATGATAAGAATGTTTTATGTGATAGTTATACTGTTAATTTTATTCATGATGCTACTGAAAGTTATTATGAGAGAGGGAAACATGGTTTTATGTGTCTTAACAATATTAAGTTTCCCCTCTTTTTGTTGAAAATTTTGAAGTTGCACTTGTTTTGCTTTCCTATGCTTGTTGCTTTGTGCTTTCATGACTTGTTTCTTTACAAGATTCCTATGCATAGGAAGTGGATAGACTTAAATGTGCTTTGGATTTGCTTCTTGATGCTCTCTTTTACTTCAATTCATATGTCTTATGTGAGCATCTTCTCAAACTATCAAGCCTAACTTAAAGGCGTTAAATAAAAGTACTTATTGGGAGATAATCTAAAAGTTTTAGATGAGTCTTGGAAGTTATTACCTCTATAATAACCGCTCTTTATAGTTTTTATTTGCTTTTTGTGCCAAGATTAACCTCTAATGAGAGAGAAGTAATGCTTGGGAAAGTTGCTGCCCCAAAATAGATTTTTGTGCTTCACCGTAAAAATTCGTGTAAAATCTCTGTACGTCCTTTTGAGGCGTGAATTTTTTTGCTTCTTCCCAGGTTGTTATGTAACTTTTTTTAGTTCAACACTTTCCGATTTGAGCAACAGAAAGTCTTCGAAAAAATTGGTTTTTACCTGCTGGTCTGTTTTGACAGATTTCTGCCATTATTTGCATTTGTTTCTTGTTGGTTCCTTTTTGAGTTCTCTTTGGGGAATTGAGATTTTTGAGGGAAGTACTACAGTAGCTTGTGTTCTAATGGAAGTTTTATTGGTGTTGGAACTGAACCTAAATGACTTATTATCTTGAGTGCACTAGTGTTGCTAATAAAGATTGTGTGAAGTTTTGTATGAAGGAAAAAATTTAGGTGTATGGAAGGAATGAGTAATGAGATAAAGGATGGACTAAAGTTTAAGCTTGGGGATGCCACGTGTGTCACCCCAAGAAATATCCAAGAAGTACAAGCGTCAAAGCTTGTGGATGCCCAAGGCATCCCCTTCTTTGTCAATAAAAATCTCAGGTTTCTTCCAAACGCTTCATTTTTATTGTTTCATGCACAGTTGTCTTGTTCTTGGAGCGTCTTATTTTTCATTTTTGTTTTCTTTTTTCGTTTGTTTGGTTTGCTTAGTTTGCTGAATAAATTGGTTGGACCCCCTCTTTCATACATTGGTTTTCAAATAGTTTGGTTTGGATTGGAAAAGAGTGGGAAAGTTCATGCTTAAGTGGTAAAGAGAGTTTGTTTTTGACTATGGCATATGCTTTGTCATGCCATGCTTGATATTGTTTTGGATTTATTCTTAGTATTGTTTGTTGTAGCATGACATGTTATAAACAATTGAGATTGCTTAATGTGCCTTTGAAGAATCATGCGTTGTTTTAGCATATTAAAGCATAGTATTGTGGTATTCTCCTTTGATGCTTTATTTGGGTTGACTTGTCACATGCTCACACAATGTTATGACTATTCCAAGTCAGCATAGCCTTGATGATCCTTTAGTTTTCAACTTGTAGTATCACTTTATGCTTTGATCAATGATGTTTTGTCGCTCTACATGATTATGGCCATTATTGCTCTCTTAGTTGGCCGCTCCTAGTCTTTTGCTAGCCTCTGTAACCAAGTATGAGTTCCACTCATGCATCCAACTCCTAAAACTAATTTATTCCAAAGATTCCACCATACCTACCTATTAGCATTTGATATTCCAAGTATATTCATGTTTTTATCTACCTTCCGAATTAAACTTGTTATGTGAAAATTAGTGATTAAAGCTCTCACGAGCTTGATGGCACACTTTAATTTTCTTGCCCTTAATAAACTTGAACCATTGTGTCATATATGTTGTATATGCTTGCACTTATATGTTGGGGATTAGCAGAACCATGCTATCATAGGGAACGCTTTCAACATTGCACTTGTAACTTGTACCTAGTTGATATCATGCTCTTTTGTCTATGGATGTCGTCAGTGTGAAATGAAAGGGGAGCTTGTAAGTCCATGGAGTTATGTATGTGTGTTAGAGAAACGCCTGGGCCACTGGTCCAATCCATGTTGTCATGGTGGAAACCTGCAGCGTAACCATAATGATCTGTCTATGAAGCATTCTTCTTATAAAAAAATGTCAGATATTGAGAAAAAAGAGAAAAAGAAAAGAAAAAAGAGATATATGAAAAGAGGAAAGAGAGAAAAAAGCACCATATTCCCATGGTAAATAAGAAGATTACTGAGATGCTCGTTGTCTGCTTGCCTTGTCATTTTGATATGGGGATTCTTCCGTATCATCGGGCAAGGAGTACCCCGTTGGCGGTTCTCTATGATACACATGTAGTTACGATGACAATAACTTACCGGATACTAAACTTGAGTAGCATGAGGAGCGACCCTCGTATTCAAGGGACATGAGATTTCCAACTTATACTTCGTCAAGCATATACTCCATAGTTTGTTCTAGGGATGAAAACGGAGCAGAAACGGACGGAACTGAGTGGTGCCACATTTGTTTTCATATTTTTTTGCGGAAGCGGAAACAAATACAGAAACCCCAGAAACAAAAACAGAAGCGGATATTGTCAAAAACAGATACAGATCGAATACAGTGCAGACGCGGAAGGATACAGATTTTATCCGGAACCAAGAGAACCCTAGTATCATGCAACAAATCTCAAGCATTCAAGAAAACAAACAAAATCATGCCCTAATTATAGCACAGTGCTAGGTTTAAAGGGAATAAGGGAAAGATAAAATCGTGAAAGCCTCCTCAAATGCATAAAGGAATTACATGGTCGTCGGTTCTGGGACGAGAAGCTTTGCAAGTTTAGCTTGACAAGGTAAAGTAATGGGCTGGTTGGATTTGGCCATACAAATCAACCCTAAAACAAAAATTCCATACTAGACAAAAACATAAATTCCGTTTCCGCTTTTGTTCCGCCGGAAAACGCCATTCCATTTTCATTTCCGTTTCTGCCAAAAAAGTTCCTTTCCGTTTCCATTTTGCAAAATTCTGTTTCCGTTTTCGTATTTTCATTCCGTTCCCGTTTTTCCACGGAAAAGTCAGAAACTTTCCGCTCCACTTTCATCCCTAGTTTGTTCACTTTAACCTTAATCACTTCAAGATGCTTGTGATAGGGGCAATGAGAGCTGAAAGCTAATAAGTACCATAATTTTTGGAAGCTCTTTATGAAACTCGAATCCCTACTTCCTTCTATGAAGGTCTTTCTTTTACTTTTATGTTGAGTCTCCACCTTCTATCTTTATGCACCTACTTTGAGAGCATAGTGACCATTCTTAGTTCTATGTGCATTGTCCCAAGACTTGTTGATTGATGCATAACTTGATATTGCTTGTTCTTAAATTATTTGTATCTAGTCACTCTTATGAACTTTGAAGGTGTCCTATGCATTTATGTTTGCTACTCTATGAGGGACAAGCCGAATGCCACTGTGCTATGTTTTCTTTATGTGAAACAAACAAATGTCTTGCAAAGCATTGTTATTTATGAATCTTTTGTTTGTGCCTTTTCATGTTGCAACATAGTTACTATGTGTTATTGTTAGAACTTTGTCTTTCATGCTATGTTGAAGTACTATGATCCCAGCTATCCATGTTTTAAAATACTTTTATAAAGTCTATGATGGTGCATGTCACCTCAAAAATTATTCTTTCTTTTTATCACTTACCTACTTGAGGACGAGCAGGAGTTAAGCTTGGGGATGTTGATACGTTGCTAACGTATCTATAATTTTTGATGTTCCATGCTTGTTTTATCTCTACTTTCTTATGTTTTGTCCACACTTTGGAATACTTTTACACATTTTTTGGAACTAACCTATTAACAAGATGCCACAGTGCTAGTTGCCTGTTTTCTTCTGTTTTTGGTTCTAGAAAAGCCAGAAAATGAATATTGTCGGAATTGGACCGGACAGAAGCCAAAGTCAATATTTTACCGGAAGACTCACGGAGACAGAAGACAAGACGGAGAGGGGCCACAGGGCAGCCACACCATATGGTGGCGCAGGCTAGCCCTGGCCGCGCCACCAGGTGGTGCGGGCCCCCTGGCCATCCACCGACCTTGCCTCTACGCCTATAAGATGCCTCCCGATGCAAAAACCCTAAGTCGAAAAAGCCTCTAGCCACGAAAAGTTCCGCAGCGCCGCCGTCACCAAAGAGGAGATTCGGGGGACAGAAAGTCTCTGTTCTAGCACCCTGCCGGGATGGGGAAGTGCCCCCGGAGATATCTCCATCAATCTCCACCACCATCTCCATCGCCGTTGCTTCCCATGATGATGAGGGAGTAGTTCTTCCTCAAAGCTAAGGGTTCTACCGGTAGCTATGTGTTCATATCTCTCTCTATGCATGATTATATTGTGACCATGAGCTTTGTAATCAAGTAGATCTACCTTGCTACTCAAGTGCTTTATTAGATCTCTGCTCTCCCCATGTGTGTGAAGTTGACAGTGTGCACACCATGGTGGCACTTAGGCTAGAGATTACAAATACTTATTGTGAGTTATATTTGGAGTTGGATGTCTTTATGAAATTGTGATGTTTGTTGGAACCGTCTAGTGCTCAAGGTGACAGTGTGTTGTTATCTAGATGCAGAAAGCAAACTTTGAGGAGTGATGTTATAGCCCTACCAATGATTAGAGTGTCCAAGCGGAGAGTAGATAAGAGTAGTATCATATAGAGAAGATATGTATATGAGAGTGTTCACTAGTGAAAGTATGATCTCTAGGCCTTGTTTCTAGGAATTCATATACCGTTTGCATTTTGATCTGTTACATGTTTGCTTGCTTCCATCTTTATTTTAGTTTGCCTTTAGTCTTTTCCCATGTCAACCACACGCCAGCAAGCTATTTTCTGGCACCATTGTCTTATATTCATACCACTTGTATTTCACTATCTCTTTGCCGAATTAGTGCACCTATACACCTGACAAGTGTATTGGGTGTGTTGGGGACACAAGCGACTTCTTGTATCTTGATTGCAGGGTTGCTTGAGAGGGATACCTTTGACCACTTCCTCCCTGAGTTCGATAAACCTTGGGTGATCTACTTAAGGGAAAACTTGCTACTGTTCTACAAACCTCTGCACTTGGAGGCCCAACAACTGTCTACAAGAATAGAAGTGCGTAGACATCACCTCCCTTTAGTCCCAAGGCCACATGATATGTGGATGACTACACATACCATCTAAACAGAGAGATCAAACACAAATTATAAATCTATCATAGACCGACCAGTCATACGGACACAAGAATGGATCATCTTTATTGCAAGTTCATTATAGTGCTAGGGTTTCTCCATCTCCCCAAGAACAAAGGAACTACTCACACATGGAAGCAATCAATGACATCATCATAATCAAATGGATGGATAAAAGTACGGGGATAAATCTAGTGCAAACCACAATTGAATCTGGAATTACAACAGGATCTAATAGATGAGAGATGGGGGTTATTATGGTGACGAGGATGCAACGGTTGATGATGAAGGGGATGATGTGATGTCCTCCAATGGTCCGTGAGGCAGCAGGGGTTTGCCCTCTGCCAAGTTCCTCCTTCAGATCCCTTTCAGATGTGGTTTTTTGTGGTTTCAGGTGGTTGTGAATGTCAGATCTCTCTGCCGTCTTCGCCATGAGAAAGTATTTGACGAGGCAGACGCGATGCCACGTGGTACATCCGAACGGTACGGGCAGGCCCCGCTCGTACCACTGGTCGTTATCGTGACTGATGGTTTCCTCTCACTTGGTAATCTCCCAGGAGCGAAGGTAAATCAATAAAATGACTTTTATCACTTAAAAATATCGTACTATAACATAATATGATAGTTACAACTGGTATTTTTATAAAATACTTAGTAGTTTGGGATCCTGTTGAAACAAAGGCAAAAAGGTGCACGCAAGCGCAGTGAAATACCAAAATCCCTATTCTATTTATGCAAAAAACAAAAGGTAATTATGCTTCAATTTTGGACTCATCAACTCCCCCAAGCTAGACTCTTACTCGTCCCTGAGCAATATGGTGCCTTATGGACAAGATCATCATGTTCATGAGGCACGAGTCGTTACAATAAATGAGGCAGAAATTGAAACAGGAATACAACATTAGATGCAAAGTTACTTCGGGGGTATTATCATACCCTTACACATCACATGACTTAGAGGCTTCCACACCCTTTTTAGTATCAATGAAGTTATAAGAAGCTTTCAGTGATTCAACATATCATATAATCATAAAGTTAGACTGACTGAGCACTTGGTTTCAGTAATGACGGTTCATGATCATTCTTTTGTTTTTGTATCTTTTCTTTTTCTTAACTTCTTTTGATAGCTATTCTTTTACCTCTCCTCTATTTTATTTTTCTCTTCTTTTTCTTCCCCTTTTTTACTATAGCCACTTGATCATGCTCACTACTTTTATGACTTTTTAGAACTCGTGACTATAATATGCTATCAAAATTATTCTTCCCATAATTTAATCAATACTTATATTGGTGTAGAAGTCCCTAAAATCATGAGAGATGTACAAGTATCATAACACTCAACCTAGTTCAATCATCTAATATAATAATCATGAATCAAAAGATAATTTCAAATATCATAAAGTCTCAAAACTCAATGGATATAAATCTTCTCTCGAACAAAAGGGAGCTCGAAGTTAATGCAACTAATGCAAATTCTGGAATTAAAACCTAACGTGCGTGCGGGAAAATAAACATGCTAAAAACTTGTAAGATAGATTACAAGGTTCTCACAGACCCCCCCAAGCCTAGAATCAAACCGATTGGATCAAATAATCACTTGCAATTATTCGATACCGTGGTGTCCATCATGGTGAAGTAGTTTTGTTGGAGACCGCTGCGCGAAGCTTCTTGTTTGTCTCTTCTAGGGCGTATATGCGACAAAGGCACTTCTGTAGATCTGAATGCAAGAGGAACACCCCACCAACGACCTTGCTCATCACATCATTGAGTTCCTTCTTGCCTTCAAGATCCAAGAGACGCTTCTGCACAATCTCTCTATGGATGAGCTCTTCTTTCTGATACTTCTCTATCTTGTGAAGATGATGTTCAGTGTCTGGAACATGCGCGCTGACTGGCACGTCCATAAGGTTGAACCCCCAATCCTCTTGTGGCTTCATGCTCATGCGCGTGTTCATGGTGATTTTCTTTGTTGTTGAAGTATGTGTCGTAGTCTCCTGATAAGTTCCTGCATCGGGACGGCTAGCTTTCCTACAGTTTGGTGAGGAGTAGTTGACAACGATGAACTTGAGTGACTTCGTGCACCCCTTCCCATGAGGTTTCTTGGCTTCTTCCTCGTCTTGAGGCTTTACCATAGCCAGGTAATTCAGCTGCTTCCATCCCCTCTTTGTTTGCTCCATGAAGGTCTCGAGTTCCTCCTCCTCATCATCAGATCCTTCAGATCCCTTTCAGATGTGGTTTTTCGTGGTTTCTAGTGGCTGTGAATGTCAGATCTCTTTGCCGTCTTTGTCAGGAGGAAGTATTTGACGAGGCGGACGCGATGCCGCATGGTACGAGCGGGCTCCGCCCGTACCACTGGTCGTTATCGCAACCGATGGTTTCCTCTTGCTTGGTAATCTCCCAAGAGCGAAGGTAAATCAATAAATGACTTATATCACTTAAAAATATCATATTATAACATAATATGACAGTTCCAACTGATATGTTCATAATAGACTTAATAGTTTGGGATCCTGTTGAAACAAAGGCAAAAAGGTGCGCTCAAGCGCAGTGAAATACCAAAATCTCTATTCTATTTATGCAAAAAAAAGGTAAATATGCTTCAATTTTGGACTCATCACCTATAAAACGAGTTGCTTGAGTCAAAACAAGGAATTTCGAAGCAACTGTAAAGATAACTCATCAATGTGAAGGTCAAAATCAGTCGTAATAGTGTCTATAGAAAATAAAAGGTGCCACACTCCGATAATAATTGATACATCCAAAATGTATCTACTTTCCCGAACACTTTTGCTGTTGTTTCTCCTCTAAACTTGTCTGATTTGAATGCAACTAACGCGGACTGACGCTGTTTTCAGCAGAATTGCCTTGGTGTCTACTTTTTGTGCAGAAAACCAACTATCAGGAAAAATCCCGGAAAATATGCCAAAAATCCTATTTCACCCGAAGACTCTAGGAGCCAGAATACGAGATGGAGAAGAGCCAGGGGTGGTGTGGGACCCCCAGGCACCCCCTCGGCCTCTCTCTTCGCCTATAAGGAGCCTTCTGACCTAAAAACTTCATGGGGTTCAACGTTTTTCCAGAAGGAGTTCCGCTCCACCGCCACCACCAGATTCCACGAAACAGCACCAGAAACTCCATTCTGGCACCCTGCCGGGACGGGGAATTGGAGGAGATCATCGCCATCATCATCACCATCGCTTCTCCATCGAGCATCCATGTTTCCCCCACCTATGAGTGAGTAATCCCCCGCTGTAGGCTATGGGGATGGTAGGGATTGGATGAGATCGTTCATGTAATGGCATCAGATTGTTAGGGCATGGTGCCTAGTATCTTTTATTAGTGCTTTATGACTTTGTTGCGACTTGTTGTGCTTAATGATTGTCACTAGGGCCCGAGTGCCATGATTTCAGATCTGAACATGTTATTGATTCATTATGATAGTATTGTTTTTGGTCTTATCTGCAAGTTGTATACACATGTTGTTGTCCGGAACCTATGGCCCCGAAGTGACAGAAATCGGGATAACCGGAAGGGAATGGCTTTGATGTGAGGATCACATGTGTTCACGGAGTGTTAATGCTTTGTTCCGGTTCTCTATTAAAAGGACCACCTTAATTGCTAGTAGTTCCCTAGAGGCCTCGCTGATAACGGGCTGGCTGGACAAAAGATGTTGTGCAAGTTCTCATTGCGAGCATGTATGACTATATATGGAACACATGCCTAGGATTGTCTAGTACTTGGATGCTTTATCTTATTTATCTGCAATTGCCCTATGTTCTGATTGCTATTTGAATTGTCTTGTCCATGCAACGCCCGTCCATCCATCCCTATGCCTACCGCACTCGAATCCCACTATTTACTTCTTTTGTTACTGTTGTCTTTGCTTTACTACTGCTGTTACTTTACTATTCCTACTACAAAACTATTGCTACTGGTAAACTGCTGTGAGCAAGATTGTTTCTAGGTGCAGCTGAATTGACAACTCAGTTGTTAAGGCTTATAAATATTCTTTGGCTCCCCTTGTGTCGAATCAATAAATTGGGTTTCACTTCCCTCGAAAAACTGCGATACACCCCCTATACTTGTGGGTCATCAAGACTATTTTCTAGCGCCGTTGCCGGGGAGCATAACTTTATTTATCAAGTTCACTTAGAGTCTCTATTGTTCACTGCTATCCATCCATCATGGGTAAGTCTCGTGATGGCAAGGTTACTATTTTACCATCCACTACAAGAAGAGGTACGGTTCTAAACACCTCAGCTGCTCTTGATTCACCGTCTGTTATGAGTAAGTTCCTTACACCACCACATACACATGCTACACACACTGCTACTACTGTTGAATCTGAAACTTCTGATGCTTATGATGCTGCTTCTACTGTGCTTGATAAGAGTGGTTCATTAGGTCCTTTCCTAGATGCTACGATTGCTAGAACTATAGTTGGAAATACCGAAACTCCTAATGAAGACACTACCACACCTGTTAGCTCACCTAAGTCTAGTGAGAGTTATGATATTGAAGATGGTTATGTTGAGATGACCGATGAGTTTATTAAAGAATGTAAGAACACCCATGATAGGAGCGTTGCTAAGAGTCTCCTTGAGAGGCGTACTATTAGACCCAAATTGTCTCCTATTGCTAAGTTTGCTGCTTTTCCCATAAACATTATAGATGAAGATTATGATTTCTCTCTCGATCTATCTTACATAGCTATTGTCGAGAAAGAACCTTTTTGTGGGACTAAGAATGAAAGTGCGGTAGCACATATGAATGAACTTTCTACCATGAGTGGCTTGTTTTCTGATGATATTAAGATGCGTACTTACTTTGTTGCAAAGATTTTTCCCTTTTCACTGAAAGGAGAAGCTAAAACTTGGTTTAGTAATTTACGTCCTGGATCTATTGATAGCCCTGAGTGCTTGATTAGTACTTTCCTGCAGAAATATTTTCCTCCCAGTGCTAGACATGCTATTTTGCAGGAACTTTTTGATTTTAAAAAGGGAGAAAAGGAGGTATTGCCCGAATCTTGGGCAAGGTTTTGTGCTTTGATTCATGCACAGGCTGGAAGTCCATTACCTAAGAATGAGCTTCTTGATATATTTTATAATGGTCTAACTGAAGAATCTAGGACATACCTAGATAGTTGTGCTGATTGTGTTTTCAGGAATAGAACTCCTAAGGAAGCTGAGGAATTAATGGCTAAAATAAGCAAGAATTATGAAGATTGGACTCCTCCTAAACAAGTTATACCTGAAGTAATTATACCTGAACCATCTATTCCCGTGCCTATTGCAACATCAAAGAAGAGGGGAGTTATTGAATTAAATGATGAAGTGATGAAGGAAGCTAAGAAATGTCTTAAGGAGAAGGGAATTAAAGCTGCAGATGTCAAGAATTTACCCCCTATAGAAGAATTATGTAAGCCTATTTCCTACTCATCCACTATTGAGGTACACTCTCTCCAACACTTTGATGAAGGTGATATCCCTTACTCTAAACCTCTTGATCAATGCTTAGAAGAATTTGATATCTTTATTGTTAAGCAAGATAACTTTAATAAAAGGGTGCAAAATCATCTAATGGAAAACACTAGAGCTATTGTTGAGTTGAAAGATATTGTGGAAAGAACCTCTAATGATGTTAAAATGATTGCTAAACACTTCCAAATGGTTCAAACTCAAATAGATCAACTCGTTAAAGTGCAAAACGACTTGCTAGTTAATGCTGCTAAAGAAAAACATGCTTATGAAATTAGAACTATAAGTGGAGCTCCTACCTAGGATCCTCTATATCCTGAGGGGCATCCCAAAAGAATTGAGCAGGATTCTCAACAAGCTGAAAATAGTGGCTCTCCTCGTAAGAAAAGGAAAAAGAAACATAAAACTGTTGTAGAACCCTCTGAACCTGCTATAGATCCTAATAGTATATCTATCTCTGATGCTAAAACTGAAAGTGGTAATGAAGAAAATGAAGTTCCTAATGAAGAAAAAGTTGAAGAAGAACCTGAAAACCACACTAAGAATACTAAATACACCAAAGAGGATTTTATTGCTAAGAAACATGGTAGTGAAAGAGAACCTTGGGTCCAAAAACCTATGTCTTTCCCTGATAAGAAACACGAGTCAAAGGAAGATGAACACTATAATAAGTTTTGTGAGTAGATGAAGCCTTTATTCTTGCAAATTACTTTGACTGATGCTATTAAATTGCCTCCTTACTCAAAGTATATGAAGGACATTGTCTCGAATAAAAGGAAGATCCCTAATGAAGAAATTTCTACTTTTCTTGCTAATTATTCCTTCAATGGTAAGGTTCCTAAGAAACTTGGAGACCCAGGGATTCCAACTATCCCTTGCTCTATTAAGAACAGTTATGTTAGAACTGCTTTGTGTGATTTGGGAGATGGAGTTAGTGTTATGCCTTTCTCTCTCTATAAGAGGCTTCAACTTGAAAAATTAATACCAACTGATATATCTTTGCAAATGGCTGATAAATCTACCACTATTTATGTGGGTATATGTGAGGATGTACCTGTTCAGGTGGCTCACAATTGCTTGATATTAACTAATTTTGTTGTGCTTGAAATGCCTGAAGATGATAATATGTCTATTATTCTTGGGAGACCTTTTCTTAATACTGCGGGAGCTGTTATTAATTGTAATCAAGGAAAGGTGACCTTCAATGTTAATGACAAGGAACATACTGTCTATTTCCCCAAGAAGATTGAAAGGACTTATGGTTTAATTCAATTGAACATGTTGAAGGCATTCAAGTTGGAGAAATATATTGTCCCATAACAAGAGAAAAAATTGAAACTATTATGATTGGGACCATTGCTATCAAGGTTGAGGTAACATAATCATTAGTGGAGTACAAAGTTTTGTCTCATATGCAATTGTTTTGGTAGTAAGACTTGATCAACCTTGTTAACAAAAGGATTCCATTGAACAAAACAATGTTTTCATTATGATTATCTCTGTTTATTTCTATCCTTTGCATTTTAGTTTTTGCTTTCATTTAGTTTTATTTTTGTTGTTAGTTGCTTGCATGTTAGAACATCTGTAGTTCTAGCCTTGTTTTGTCCTTGCATCATGTTTCCAAAAGAAAAAGAAAAAAATCTATCTGTCAGAAAAATCATTCTTCTATTTCTGAAAATTTCCCAAAAATAAAGTGTCTCGAAAAATTCCAGAAAATTCATATTAAATTTTTACATGAAAAAAGGGGCAGAGGAGTACCTGGGAGGTACTAGGGGGGCCCACCAGGCAGGCACACCACATGGTGGCGCGACCAGCCTTGGGTGGCGCCATGCCCTGGTGTGGGTCACCCCTGGCCCCCCACTAACTCTCTCACCTGCCACTTTCTTCTCTCTCTCGAGTAAGCTCCAGTTCATATCTTAAAATCGCGTTATTGCTGTGCTTGCTCTCGTTTTTTCGATCTCCTTGCCCAGCCCATCTTTCTTGCTTAAATTTGGAGCATTTGTTCCCTGGTATGTGACTCCTCCCCTTGTCCAAGTAGATTTGTGTTTAGTGGATTATATGTTGATAGTATATAGGATGCTTTTCACTGACGGGGATGAAAGGGAGATCCTTTTGCCACAGCCTGCTTTGTTTAGTGTTCACAGGAGACCATGGTCGCGCTCCAAGGAGGAGGTGGACGAGCAGCTTCGCTTGCTGGGTTTCCACGAGCAGCACCAGGAGGATGTGCCCTCCTATGATTACTCCGCGCATTACGGAGGGACGTACTCGAGTTCACACCAGGATGAGGGGACCTCTTCATCGTACCAGGGTGACACTTCATCCTGGCCAGCTTGGGATTGATACCCACTTAGGCCAAAAGCCTAAGCTTGGGGGGAGGTACGCCGTCACCGCACTCATCTCCATATCATGTTGCGTCGGTACTTTGTATATTCATGTTTTCGTTCTCTTTTTAGTTTTCGTTCTTCTTTGCTTTTGCTTTCTAAAAACACAAAAAGACCAAAAATATTTCTGTTGTTTCTCTTTGATTTGCTTCTTCTTTTTGCCTTGGTTTGCTTTTCCCTTTTTGCTTTGTTTGAACTATTCGAAAAACCCAAAAAGATTTTGCTTTGCTTGTTTTTTCCTTTTGGTTCTTGTTTTAAAATAGAAAACACCAAAAATATTTTTCGTTCTTCTTTGGTTTTTGCGAGTTTGCTACAGGGTTCGGCAGTCCTCACTGGATATTGGTTTCATATTATTATTCAAGCCACACAAGTGAAGAGCAATAATTAGGATCAATGACAACTTGAGGCGTGGTAAGAGGCTGGTAACGAACTATATTTGTTTTCATTTTGTACATATACTCATCATTGTGAGCTTGCTTAGTCCGTTCAAGTAGGGTGTATGTTATCTTTGGATGCTTAGTAGTTCTTGCTTTCTTATGATTAGCTCCAGCTCACTAATAGTTTGTAGCATGTCTTATGAATGTTTGCTTGCATTTCTCTATTCATAAATTGGTATGACACCACGGTATCCTCCTCTGAATGTTTCATTTGAATTGATTTGGCACATGCTCACGCATGCACATGACTATGATAATCAGCTAAGCCTTGATGAATTATTTTGCCTTGAGGATCTTGAATCACTTTCATGCCATGAGTAGTCCTGTTTGTTGCAAGCATGATAATGACAACTATTGCTCTCTCGTTTTTCGCTCCCTTACTATTGCTAGCCTTCACTTTCACTGAGTATGTTTCACTCAAGTTCCCAACTCCCTAAACCAAATATTTCCAAAGTGTCCACCATACCTACCCATTAGCATCATTTGCTACCTCCGTGCATATTCAATATGCCTTGTTTTCTTCCGAATAAAATGTTTGCTTGTTATGAGAAAGTTAGTTAGTAAATCTCTCACGAACTTGATGGCACACTTTATTTTCTTGCACTACATAAACATGAACCATTGCGTCCTTATTTCTTGCGCATAAGCTTGTGCTTTATGAGTTGAAGTTAGCAGAACCATATATCATGGGGACCGCTTTCAACACTTCATAGGTACTTTGTACCTAGTTGATATCATGTTCTTTTGCTTATGGATCCCAGCGGTGTGAAATAAAAGTGGAACTTGTAAGATCATGGAGTTTGTATGTATGTTAGAGAAACGCCTGGTCCGCTAGCCTAAGCCATGCCTAATCATGGTGGAAACTTGCAGCATAACCATAATGAGCATTCTATGAAGCATCCTCAATAAAAATCTATGCACATAGTAAATAAAAAGATCACCGAGATGCTCATTGTCTGCTTGCCTTGTTATTTTGATTATGGGATAACTCCTGTGTCATGTGCAAGGGGCACCCTGTTGGCGGTTCTCTATGATACCAATATACTTACAATGACAAGAGCTTACTTGTGACTGAAGTTGAGTAGCATGAGGATCGGTCTTCGTAAGTAAGGGGCATGAGACTTCGATTTATAACTTGTCAAGCATATCCTCTTAATTGTGTCACTTTCACCTTAACCACATTAAAGATGCTTATGATAGGGGCAATGAGAGCTCAAAGCTAACGAGTACCATACTTTCAGCATTTGGAAGCCTTTCAAATTATTCAAAACCTTTTCTTCTACTTGTTGAGTCTCCACATATTCTTTGAGCACCTTCTTGAGAGCATAGTTGTCATTTTTTGTGTTTGTCCCATTACTTGATTATTTGTGTTATGACTTTGATGCTTCTATCCTTGATATATTTACTTCTAGTCATCACTTGAACTTCAGAGGTGCCTTGGCATTCATAATCAAAGGCAAGCGAGATACCACTCTATCATACCTTTTTATGAGCATTGTAATGTTGCTTATGTTTGTGCTTCATGCTACTTATTATTCTTGAGTTGGAATCTCTTCATAGCTTGCAAAGACTATTAGGTAGACTTGGTTGCGTACTCTTTATTATGAATTGTCCAAGTAGTTGATCACATTGGTGAGAATATTTACATCATATGAAGCAAATGTGTTCGTGAAAGTTCTTTTATCGCACTCAGTTTTCAACTGAATTGCTTGAGGACAAGCAATAAGCTAAGCTTGGGGGGAGTTGATACGTCCAAAACGTATCTACTTTCCCGAACACTTTTGCTATTGTTTCTCCTCTAAACTTGTGAGATTTGAATGCAACTAACACGGACTGATGCTGTTTTCAGCAGAATTGCCTTGGTGTCTACTTTTTGTGCAGAAACCCAACTATCAGGAAAAATCCCGGAAAATATGCCAAAAATCCTATTTCACTCGAAGACTCAAGGAGCCAGAATATGAGACGGAGAAGAGCCAGGGGTGGTGTGGGCCCCCTAGGCACCCCCTTGGCCTCTCTCTTCGCCTATAAGGAGCCTTCTGACCAAAAAACTTCGGGGGGTTCGACGTTTTTCCAGAAGGAGTTCCGCTCCACCGCCACCACTAGATTCCACGAAACAGCACCAGAAACTCCGTTCTGGCACCCTGCCAGGACGGGGAATTGGAGGAGATCATCGCCATCATCATCACCATCGCTTCTCCATCGAGCATCCATGTTTCCCCCACCTATGAGTGAGTAATCCCCCGCTGTAGGCTATGGGGATGGTAGGGATTGGATGAGATCGTTCATGTAATGGCATCAGATTGTTAGGGCATGGTGCCTAGTATCTTTTATTAGTGCTTTATGACTTTGTTGCGACTTGTTGTGCTTAATGCTTGTCACTAGGGCCCGAGTGCCATGATTTCAGATCTGAACATGTTATTGATTCATTATGATAGTATTGTTTTTGGTCTTATCTGTAAGTTGTATACACACGTTGTTGTCCGGAACCTATGGCCCCAAAGGGACAGAAATCGGGATAACCGGAAGGGAATGGCTTTGATGTGAGGATCACATGTGTTCATGGAGTGTTAATGCTTTGCTCGGGTGCTCTATTAAAAGGAGCACCTTAATTGCCAGTAGTTCCCTAGAGGCCCCGCTGCAAACGGGCTGGCAGGACAAAAGATGTTGTGCAAGTTCTCATTGCGAGCATGTATGACTATATATGGAACACATGCCTAGGATTGTCTAGTACTTGGATGCTTTATCTTATTTATCTGCAATTGCCCTATGTTCTGATTGCTATTTGAATTGTCTTGTCCATGCAACGCCCGTCCATCCATCCCTATGCCTACCACACTCGAATCCCACTCTTTACTGCTTTTGTTACTACTGCTGTTACTTTACTATTCCTACTACAAGACGGTTGCTACTGATAAACTACTGTGAGCAAGATTGTTTCTAGGTGCAGCTGAATTGACAACTCAGTTGTTAAGGCTTATAAATATTCTTTGGCTCCCCTTGTGTCGAATCAATAAATTGGGTTTTACTTCCCTCGAAAATACTGCGATACACCCCCTATACTTGTGGGTCATCAATAATCAATAGTGACTTGGTGTCTTCTCTCTTTCAATGATTTTTCACTCATTTTGTTACCCGTTCATTCATACCTAAGATTGTGATATCATTGTCTGAATGAATTCACATCTTTTAGGAGGGATCTAAACCATCATTTTTCCAATTAAGCAAGAATGTTCTCACATACTTAACCAAAGATATTAACTAAACTAATACAAATAGAATTTTAGATCAGTAGTATATACATCCCAAAGTAGAACCAGAAAAGATAACCCATCACATAATTTCGGCCACTAGCATAGGGTGTCCAACATACTCCCATGTTCTTTTTAGATACCCCATCTAAGACATTGTTTGGAGTCGGGTTTTATTAGATTGAGAGTTGTCTATTGCAAGGATAAAAAGTTGGTTTAGAACTAGATTACATTAGTTATTTTTTCACTTTAGAATCTGCTTTGCACATTGTTCACTGAAACAAGCATAACTTCTCATACGAAGTCCATTTTCAGTGTATGACCACTCAAATTGTTCAGAAAAAATATATGCATCTAAATCTTTTTGCCAAAAATCAAGCTAGGGCACTACTCTACCTTGCCCTACTGGGAGCTCCGCCCAAAGAATCTTTTTCACGAATAATTGAACGGACGAATGTTTTTCCAGGACAGATACAAAAACCACTCGGTGGCATGCAAACACACCCCTAGATTTTCTTGTCATCTCTGCTGTTGTAGAACAAGTCTAAGAGCATCTCCACTTGTTGGAGGCCCCTAGGCCGAAATTCGACATTTATTTTTGCTGGAATGCGCAAAAGTTCGGCCTGGGGGACCGCCAACTCCCAGCTGCACCCCCGGCTAGACACCCCGAAGAACGGAGAATTCGGCAAAATTCGGCCAAAATTTGAAACATTTGACACAAATTAACCCAATTTTCGTGCAACACACAGCTCAACCAAGTTTACACACACAGTTCGGCTAAATTTTGGTCACATAGGTCGCCACACAAAACAAGTGCATAACAAATAATTTAACAAGTTCTCAAACATAAGAACACCTCTAGGTGTTCCTTTGAGCATCCACAGGTGCTCCACTAGATCATCCTGTAGTTGTTGATGCACATGCGGGTCTCGGATCTTCTTATGCATAGCAACAAAGTCTACCCACGATGTTGGCACCTAGTGATCAGGATCTACAAGAGGACCCTATCTGAAATATGGTTGCGCCGGATCACTGTCATCATCAGGCACTGGCTCCTCCCTCTCATTCTCAATGTTCATGTTGTGCAAGATCACACATGCATTCATCATCTTCCACATTTGCTCTTGCGACCAGATCAGAGTAGGGAACCAGATGTAACTACCTCGGTGAATTACGCTCTTAGTTAATGCCTGGATGAACGAAAGTGGTTAAAATAGTACGGTGGGGCCCAGGGCCACTCACGGTAGACCTTTCGGCCGTCCTAACCACTTTCAGACAACGGGACAAGAACGAGCGGCGTAATCGGCAGGCGAAGGGATCAATTACATACACAAATGAGTATGTATGCAAGCCACATACAATAGTCCTCAGAGCCATTCCATCTAAAAGAAATAGAAATGTTGCAATGCCATACGGAAAGATCCAAATGTCCTAGATATATATAATAATTTAGGATAGCTCCTCATACATCACACATCAGAGTATCAGGCGGAAGCGGAAAACAAGATCCGAGTACGGATAAGAAGCAAATTGGCATAAGATGCCCTATAAATAAACACATCCCGCCCACAGATCACACGGATCCCCGTTCCCGGAATCTCTACACCGAATGATCGTTGCCAACTTCATCTGTTCCTTCCACCTAGTATCCATCTTGCGGGTACACCTGTTCATCTGAATCAAACAATTTATCGTGTGAGACCCTAGGGGTACTCAACAAGTCTTTATGCCGCTAAAGGGGACACAACCTAGGGTGACGCAATTGCAGCAAAAGATAATACCTAAAAATTCTACAGACACTCGCTAACCATCCGCCTAACCAATGATAGACGGACGTCCGTGAATTAAGAACAACAGTTATAACAGTATAATTAACAGATCCATCCTCCTCCTCGCTTACCAACGAGGAAGCGGACGAACAACCCCCATCATCCGTTGCCAGTTTTATTAACCATTCCATGAGTATTGCACTATTTACTAGTCAGGTACTTAGTCAATTTAAAAGCAGTTCTTTAGTTATACTTGTCTCTGATCGAGAAACTGTGCTCCAAGTCGTCCATAACCGCGGACACGGCTTTCAGAAAGATTTACCCTGCAGGGGTGCACGAATAGCAACACACACTCGATCAACCTCGGAAAAGCCAAATCAAAACCAACGAGGCATTCACGACAAAGCAATCACATGATTCAGAAATATTTCAGGGGGCCACCCCATTAAGCTACCCGCAACGAAGTTGGCCGGCTCCGAGACGGACCCAAGGTTTGTGTGGACGGCGGTAAACGACTAGGAACCCGAAAATGTGACTGGGCTTGTCGATACAGTGAAAACGTGTCACGATCCAAAATAGTATAGGTGCTCCTCGCATAATATTAAATAAAGCAGTAACATGGCATAAGTACAGGATAGTAATAAAGCCCCAAACTAATTGGGGCCCCAAGAAATAAGAATAAATCAAGCTCTGGCTCAGGGGGGGTCCATAAGGCCTCCCGGATGTGGATAGTGCGAGTAGTCGAGGAACAGGAATCAAGTACTCGGGGTCCTACGGGACACAAGTGAGCATGAAAAACCAAATAGCAGATATTGCTCACCGGTGCCTCTTTCATTAGTTATCCCATTACTACTCAGGTTATGTTGTTTAGGTACCTCGTTTTTATCAGACACTCACATACCCTACACATGCTTTTCTACGACTCGCATGGCTCAAACAACTCCTGTAGTAATGGCTCATGGGATGGAGGAACAAGCTTCGGTGGGGTTTAAAAGTAAAGGCTATGCAGTACTTGGGATTCAATTTAATGCAATCACGACTCAATGATGCAAGAATAAGATAGAGGCAATAGGTACTGTATGTATGCAAGCATGTGGTAGTGCTTGCCTGGCAGCTCAGTTGAAGCGAGAGATGGATCTGGGTAATACTCCTGTGATTCCTGGTAATTCTCCTGCTGGGCGTCTATTCGAAGAAGAACCAAACAAACAAGGGCAACCATAAATAAAGTGCACAAGCATATGAATTAAAATGCAAAAAACAACCAAGCATGCCATGATGAATGATGCACAATTTACATGGCATTAAAGTAGCATGGCAAAGGTGAGGTGTGGATACAAGAAATAAAACATTTTATTATTTATTTAACCAAGTTTTATTGTCATAAACAGTTCAGATTTTTAATAACAACATGATGCATGCTCAATTCAGAACAAGGACTGCATAGATAGAATGGGCTCGTCGCGCTGATCGATTTAGACATATTATTTGCCCAATTTGGAGTTATAAAACAAAAGTTATTAATTAATTAAGGAAAAGGGCATTTTATGTAATTTAAAACATCTCGAAAATTTAAAGTGTTCAAAACATATTTTGAAGGGCATATTTGAATTCCTCACATTTTTTTGATTCCAAAACATATATTATTTGTATTATTTGGATTTGTATTTTAAAAATTATTTGAATCTGAATTGAGTTTGAATTTAAATCAATTTGAAAAAGGTTTAATTAAAAACAGACAGCCAGGAAAACTTTTCTTACTCAGACAGCTTCAGCCACCGTCACTGACGGGTGGGCCTTGCGTTGACTGGGGCCACGCGCGCGAAAATACTTTTTCTACCGCGGCATGGCTAGCCCGCTGAGGCTGACAGGCAGGCCAGCGGCTAGGGGCCCACGTACCAGTGGAGCTTAGCCCCAGAGGCTGACAGGTGGGACGTGACTGGAGCACGGGTTACGGTCTGAGAAAAACAGAGGGGCTTTCTGCAAAAATGCTAGTGCGGCTGACTAGTGGGGTCTCCAAGAGCGCGGGTTAAGAATAAAAAGGTTGGGGGGTAAGTGCAAAGTGTCATCGCGCACTGTTCCTCTTCCTCGTTTTCTGACGAACTGACGGCGTGTCTGGCGACAGCGCGCGCGCGGCGCGGGGCGGGGAGTCGAACCCGGGATGCGGGCGAGCGCGCTGAGGGGCGGAGCCACTGCGGCGGGCTAGGGGAGCTGTTAGGTGAGGGGGGCGGGGCCTAGGTAAGCTCGCTGCGACGCGAAAAGCCTGCAGACACCGGCGAGCTCTGGCGCACGGTGGGCGTTCGACGAAACGAACGGCGGGGCTAGGGCGGTACGGCGAGGCAGAACATGTCAGTGAGAAAGAGGGGCTCACCGCGGGCTCGACGGCGGGCTTGGATCGGAGCGAGGGGCTGCGGAACGGCGAGATCGCTGGCGCCCCGGACCTAGGGTTTGCTGTAGAGCGGCGAGGTACTGGCGGTCCTGGGAGCTTCTCGTCCAAGTCGGCGTGTGCAGGGCGACGTAGTGGAGCGTCCTCGGTCTTCCTGGCCATCTCCACGTCATGCTGACCCGCTGGAACGACGGGGGCGAGGTGGTGCTGGCGGCGACCGACGGCAGGAGCTGGGCGTCGGGGAGGAAGAAGGGGAAGAGGAGGGGAGGCTCGGGGTGGATCTGGCGATGCAAGAGAGCCGTGTGGGCGAGGGAAAAGTGAGAGGGAGAGAGAGGAAGGCAGGCGTGGCAGGGGTAGATAAAGTGGCCTCGGATGCCACTTTTTCCTCCTCCTCCTCCTCACATGGCGGGCTGGGGCTTGTCCTGGGGCTAGGCAGCGCAGAGGGGAGGCTGCAGGTGGACCAGGGACGGCGTGGTGGCTGCAGGGTGGGGCTAGCTCGGCCGGTAGAGAAAGAAAGAGAGGAGAGGGGGTAGCTCAGGCTAGGTTAGATGGGGCTCGGGTTAGGGCTTAGCTAGGGTTAGATAGAGGGTTAGGTTAGCTGAGGTGGGCCAGGGAGAGAGAAGGGATCAGGTGGTGCTCATGGGAGAGAGAGAGATAGAGAGAGGAGAGATCGATGTTTGGGTTTAGTAGAATTAGTGTTAGGAGAAAATTAGAGGGAGGAGCTAGGTTTAGGTTTTATTAGGTATTTAGATTGTTAATTTTTTTTTGTTTATGAGGCCATACCAAGAAGGAACATGGAGCTTGATCTAGCTTGAGCTAATGTGGAAGAGAAACAAGAAAGAAAGAGGAAGAAAAGAAATAGGTGGAAAGAGTCACATATGGTCATACATGTAGAAAAAAATAAAAGAAAGGGGTGTGGGTGAGGATATGAGAATGGTGGAATGGAAGGAGATGGTTCCCCAAGATAGGATCCATTAAATCAAAAGAAAACCAATGGGGTAAAAGGTGGTGAAGAAGTGTGCATGGCCCATGCAAAATAATAATGCCATGATTTATTTTGTGAAAACAATAATAATATTATGGCATTATTCTCATGCATTTCCAAGAAATGTAATAAAGCCAAGCAAAGGAATTTAAAGGACTAGATCCACCCTATTGCCCATGAGCTAGATAAAACCAAAATAAAGACAAACAAGCTCATGGACTAGTAGGATGGTGGAATTATAAAGTGGTGGAAAAGAAAGCTGATGGAATTGAAATAAAAGATATGCCCCCAACTCAACTTGGGCATTTGAACAATATATCAATAACCAAATACAATATCAGGAGGCAAATACAATTAATAATGCATGTGATATAAGAACCAAAAGAAAAATGGGTTTTATATGATGCTCAAATGCAAGGTGGCATGATGACATGAGCATGATATACTTATGATGCAACAATTATATATATGAAGTAGCCAATATCTTACTAGGACAAGTAGCATTACAATTGTTAGACAATTGGGATGCTACACCAGACAACTGCAAAACGAGTTTGGAGCAAACCAAATGCCCGCTCGGCATCCTTCCTGCAAGCTTCTTGTTCCTTGGAAAAGTTTGATTGCTTGACGATCAGAGTGCTTGAGATATTATTCATAAATGTTGACCATCTTAGATAGATGCCATCTGCCAGGTAGTAGCCCTTGTAGTGGTGTCCATTGATCACATAGTCCACCAGGGGAGCATGGCCATCAACAAGCTTGGAGAAGACAGGTGAGCACTACGAGACATTGATGTCATTGTTGGATCCTTTCATACCAAAGAAGGAGTGCTAAATCCAGAGATCCTGTGTAGCCAATGCCTCAAGTACCACACTACAAACTCCTTTGTGGCATTTGTACATTCCCTGCCAAGCAAACGAACAGTTTTTCCATTTTCAATGCATGTAATCGATACTTCCAAGCATCCTAGGGAATACTCTAGCTTCATTGATTGTAAGGATTCAAGTAGTGTCTTTGGCATTGGGTGATCTCGGATATTTTGGCCCAAACACTACAATCACTGCCCCGCAGAACCTGTACAAACAATCGATGGTGGTGGACTCGGCCATGCGGAGATAATCATCTAGTATGCCAGCATTCTCATGGCCACCATGCAGTTCTGTAGGGAGGAAAATCTCATCAGGTCGATGTAGTCCTTCTTGCATCTGAAATAGTTGTCGAAGTTCCGGAAGGCATACACAATCTTGAGGAAGATGTCCTGGCTCATCCTGAATCGGCGCCAAAACACTGCATCACTGTGCATTGGTTCGCTGACAAAGTAGTCGGCGTACAACAATGCAATAGCCCTCCACCCGCTGCCTCGACTTGCCCTTTTGTTGTCCTGGCGCCAAACCGCCGTGCCGTGGCTTTGTTTTTTGGGTGTACAGGTCGGCCAGACAAGCGAGGATCATCATGTGCTCTCCATTGTCGGCGGCGACGACCATCTCTTCCTCCATCAGCACAACGAACATCTGCTCGTCGTCAGAGTCCATGGGCATGCTAGGCAAAATGCCGAACACCTACTAAGCGTGGTTAGCGTGTAGCTGTCCGCGAAACAATCTGCGGGAGCTGAACTCCGGTGAATATCTCGACGAGGAGGGAGGGAGGCTTGGCAGAGTTTGGTTGGTTTCGTGGAGGCGTGCGGGCGGGGGAGCATAGAGGGGTGATCCGGCGGCGAAAACTACAGTGGTGTGGGTGGGGAGGGAACTGGACGAATCATTTGCGTGGAAATCGACTTCCCTCACCGACAACCTGGGCCTGAGATTGCCGGATGAATTTTTGCCCAAATCCAGACGAAATCAAGGACTTGGGGGCGTGGTTGGGCCAAAATTCGCCGCCCAAATGGACAAATTGGCCTATGGGGGTCGAGGCATGAGTGGAAATGATGTCATGTCCATGGAGGTTCCCAGAATCTCTTTATCTTATCACGAGCTGTAGGCTTTGCATCTGCGGAGGCTTGCGTCTGTCCGACCTTCTCCTAGGCATCATCACATCCATCCGAGTGGCTACTCACCACGATGCCACATGACATCGAACTTAACGCTACACTTTTTTGGGGCGGGGAACGCTACACTAGTCTCCTGCCATTAACAAGGGAGTCCACTTGAAGCGTCACGAACCTCCCTCTCAAAACTGGGGTTACAACTTGTAGGGTTCACGAGTGCGAGGTAATTGCGCATAACACCACTTATTAGAGGCATCCGTTGCACAAAATTACAACTATGATTTTTTGTTGCACAAAATACTAACATTTGCTGAATTCATTGCACAAAACACAATATTAGTAATTAATGGTGTTACTAGCCAATTAGTTAGATGGCACCATTGTTGGGAGGCAACGAACGAAAAGAAATGTTTTGCACCGCTAATTACTAATATAATGTTTTGTAGCCAATTAATTAGTCTAAAGGAAAGTTATTGGGGTATTTTTTTTCATAAAACCACAACAATGAACAGTGCACAAAACTTTCTCGTTGATGCTGGTCATAGTGGTAGTATCATATTACTAGTATCATGCATATGATACTAGTGTATGATACTATCTCTATAGTGCATGGTACTAGTACTATATTTAATGATTTGTAGAATCTCAATACAAAATTATGTATAAGATTTATTTGCATAAGAATTTTTTAGTTTTACGTGCTATGATACGGTATCTACCAATAACACTCTACTCATCTCTGCTACCCGACGAGCGGTCTATAATTGACTAAATCTGGCGGGCAGTTCCGACAATCTTTGTCAGGACAACACCAAGCGATCGTTGCCGTACGTGATGATGATAAAATGCTAATCTAATCCATTTAGTGCATAAACAATGAGTGACAGAACCGATCCAGAGAGAAATTTCATAACAGTGATGCATGTAGACTAGCTGACAAATTTGCTGACATCACCCACATTAATTGCAAAATTTGGAAATTTAAAATATTTTGTAGGTCGGATTGTTTGTTCGATTTAGGATCCGTTTTCATTAATCGCGATAAGATTTTCTAAACTAGATCCCATGTTGATATGTTTTGATGAAAATATTTTTGGACCAAAATATTACCCACCCTAACACGTGAGTTATCTAGACCATAATATATAATTTACCCACCCTAGAAAACATGATATGTGAAGATTATTTTGTATAAATATTATAAAAGTATTCAGTGACCGTTCTAAGAATTACAAAATTTGGCGTGCATTCCCCACGTGCATGCTCTGGTTAAGTAACACGAATTTTTGCCCCAAAAGTTACCAGTAACACAAGAGTTATCATGCTTTCAACATGTAAGTTTATCCACTACCGTGTCTCAATTAAGTTACCTCATAGCTCATATTTAATTAACTAAAGTAAAATACATGGGCAACCGAGGTTTTATGAGACGAAATACAAAAATTACCTACATGAGAAATACGAGAACGTCTCCATCCAACATGTTTATATGGTGGATAATTTATATGATTCAAGGTGGATAACTTAAATACTATGACATGGATAAGTCACGTGTTAGAGGTGGATAATACGATCTTTTGCCCTAAAAGTTACCCACCAGTAACACGCGAGTTATCCAGGCTTTAACATGTAAGTCACCCACCTAATGACATGTAAATTATACACCAATACAAAAATTAATCTACAGATAGAATATAAAAGATTATTCTACCGGTTCGGCTTCATCGCCATCGCTGCTCTCGTGTTTGACGACGACGAAGTCTCGTTACCCTAACACCTAGACTATCGCGTTCCAATTAAGCTAGCTAATATCTTATATTTAATTAACTAAACTAAAATACACATGGTAACTAATATTTTATGAGGCAAAAAAATAAAAGTTAACTACGTGATAAATGCGAGAACGCTTCCACCTAACCTGTTTATATGATGGGTAACTTATATGTTATAGTGTGAATAACTTACAAACTATAACATGGATAACTCATGTATTAGGGTACGGAAATTATCCATCAATAACAGAAATAGTTATCCAGGCTTCAAACATATAAGTTATCCATACAATAACATGAAACTTATTCACCACTATAAAAATTTACCCAAGGCTACCGCGTCAAACATTAAGCATAATTTTTTTAAAGAACTAAATCTAAACTTCTTTTGCATACGTTGTAATAAATGGATCTTCTGCCCCACCACCCACCATCCTAAGTCGTAGTGAAACGTAACGCGCAATCAATAATCTAGCGCTAGGCTTCATCGTCCGTCGCGGCTACCGCGGTGTACGGGTGATGAAGCCTCGAAGGATGTCAGGGTACCGAGGTTAGCATCGACGAGCGATCAAGTATCGGTATCCTAACACTTAGGCTACCACGTTTCCGTTAAACTTGCTCAACATATATGCGAGAATGCCTCTACCAACATGTTTATACGGTGGGTAACTTATGTATACCAGGGTGGATAGCATAAATATTATAGTATGGATAACTCACGTGTTATAGGTGGATAATTTTTTCCGAATTTTTTCCATCGAAATATATCAACATGGGATCTAGTTTTGAAGATCTAACGGTGAAAACGGATCCTAAGTCGGACAACGGTTTGTGTTATAAAGCTTTTTATATTTTTGAATTTTGCATTAAATACTGATGATGTCAGCCGTTTTGGTTTTTAGTGCATGAAGAGAGAAGCACGCTTGTTCGGTGTTTTGCTGCTTGTGTCCCTCTTGATCGAACGGATGTCGTGAGCTCGCCGAGTTTAGACATCTCGCGACCGCCCTGAAGCTAGAATTTCCATTGTTTATTAATTATTATACCACATCAGATTTTTGTCAACATGACATTCATGATACTAGCTATGATACTTTCACTAGGACCAACCTGACTAACTTGCGACAGTGGTTTGATCTAATTAATTGGCTATTAATATTATGTTTTGTGCAACGAATTAAATGTTGGTGTTTTTGTGAAAGAAAAATCACTCGTGGTTTCGTGCGACAAATACCCAACGAGTGGTGTCAGGTGCAATTACCTCACGCGTGCCGGCCGGCTAGTGTGGGGTGTGGTGGTAGGTAAGTTTTGGACTCGGGTCTAGTCGCGTGCCGTGCGCTGTCCCACTCCCATGGCGGCGGCGCGGTGGGCGGCGGCGCTGGTGACGCTAGGCGTCGTAGGTTTAGCGATGGGGCCACGAGCGTGCGACGCGCAGCCGGTGGTGCTGTCCAACTACGGGCAGAGCAGGCTCTCGCTGAAGCCCTACGACTGGAGCTACCTGCGCGGTGAGAAATTCTCGTCGGAGCTGTCGGTCGAGTTCCTCCTTTTTCTAGTATTTTTTTCTCGCAGTGGCTGGCTTAAGTGATCTGTAGTACGACGAGATTATTGTGTGGTTTAACATTTCCGTAGGGTCCTGATCCTTGGGCTGGAAGAATTTCCCAATGCTCTTTTGCCAACATATGCCGTGGGTTCTGTCTAAACGTGCCCATGTTTGGGCTACTGGAATTCGTAATTTGACACCTATACCTCTAGTTTTATCTTGCTTGCTCTATTGAGTTTTGCTATTTCTTTCCCCAGTGAAGAAAAATTGACGCAGTTCATATTTGTTCTGGCTAATGTATCTAGTAATAAAGTTAATATACCTGAAATCGTGGTTTGATTGTTTCATCTTTGTTTTTCCTCACTTGCAGTTGACCTGCCGGCATCATTTTCTTCTATCACCATGAATTTTGCAACCAACAGAGATATTGTAAGTGAAAGACTGTGTGTAGTGTTCTGTCAGTTATATTAACTTTCTGTTCACAACAATAAATTTGTCCATATGTGGGTTAGCTATGCTGGGATGACTTCTCATAGTCAAGTGGCAATGTGGGTGACTGGAAAAATGCTTCATGATTAGCAGACAACAATTGTACCAGACATTATGTCCATGTTCGTCCTAGTGCACATTATACATACTAGATGAAATCCTACATGTTCTTGCGGGACATATGCTTATCTGTTTTTTAAACTCAAATCAACCAGTTGATTAAAATGTTTTGGTAAAATAATACACCAAAATAGTTATAATACTGAGACAAATAGTTGAAGTGCATACTATATCTTTAGAATGGCTACAAACACGGGGTGTAGCTGTATATGTATATGATATGTGGTAGTCAAGAGGAAATTGCACATTCCACCAGTTTTTCATCCCTGTTTTGCACAAACCACTAGTTGGATGTCTTTTTTGCACATTTCACCACTTGTTGGTCTAATCTGTTGCAGCTTCCACCAGCTGATCAGCCAATTACTGATTTAGCCCGATTAACATTTAAAGTGAGAGGTGGGCTCCGAATATCAATGCTTCAATTTATACACGAATCATTTATAATGCTTAGTAACTAATAAAAATAATAACTTATCATCCAAAAAATATGAAAAAATTTGTTGATGCAATTGAGGATGTAATAGACCTATGTATATGAAATGTCAATTTTTACTCAAAAAAGACATGGTCTTTTATTTTTGCAAAATAATAGCACACTAATTGAATCATAGGAAAATAATTGTCCATCGAACAATCATTTCATGAATGCTTTATAGGGTGCGATGAAGCTATTTTTCAACATAAATTGGTTCATTACACCCTATAAAACACCCATAATCATTTCATAATTTTTAGACAGACAATTAATTTTCCCATGATTTTGTTAGCGAGTCGCGAGCATTTGTTTTGCAAAACTAAATGGACCAATTTTTTTTGATAAATATCAACGTTTCTTGTAAAATGAGTCTACTACAGCCTAGATTTCATCCGCAAAACTTTTCATAGATTTTGGAGGACTAACTATTTTTCTATGAATTTTTGAGCATTCTATGATCTGTGTGCATAAATTAGAACATGGATATTGGGAGCCCACCTATTAGTTTTGCAATCAACCGGGCTAAATAGTTGATTAGATGACAAACTAGTGAAAGTTGCAACAAATTAGACCAATAACTTGTGAAATGTGCAAAAAAGATGTACGAGTGGTGGTTTGTGCAAAATAGGGAAGAAAAACTGGTGGAATATGCAATTTCCTCTGTTAGTCAATGTATTGAGGGAAGCAGAAAACACACTATGGAAATTAGAGATGCAAGTGCCCGTTATCCTCTTTAGTTCAACAAAATCATTGGAAACGTTAGTTCATTTTGTTGAACAAGCGGTAAAGGGTAACCTAATGTTGACCCACTTTCATCTCTAATGGAAATGGAGATCTCCAAAAAAATTAATGAGGTCACCAATGTAATGGCCAAGTTACAGGACAAAAGATAAGGTCATTCTAAAAAGGTCCTCTTGAAAACATGTCCAATTAGAGAAATTGCTCAAAGGTTCTATTGATTATAGAAAGAAACTCAGCTTACACCCTAAAATATTAGCTTTACTTGTCTGTTAAGTGCACTATGTGCAAATTTCATTTTCTGAAATGCACTCAATGCCATTTGGTTGAAGATCGAACAATATGAAAAATATAACTAGAATATTGGGCACAGTATATCGTGAAAATGATTTATGTCCTTCCAAAGGTGTAACTATTTAATATTTATCGAAACATTGTTGATTGAACATGTATGGGTATGTTACCGTCTTACCGGTAGTGCAAGTGTTGAGCTGGGAATCAAGATAAACCTGCTATACAATAAATGATTGATTACCTCCAAAATTGATGAACAGTAAAGATTTATTACCTGCATCCTAAATCAATTACAGATTGAAAAAGCAAATTCAGGGACAAGAGAAACCAGCAAACATATAGGTATGGCAATGAAATATTCAAACAAAATCTAAATAAACATGAGAAAGAAATGATCTTGGAAAGTAATTTAACCATGGTATTCTGGCCCGAAACTCTGATGCAGGTTAGAGGAAATTTAATGATCTATGGATACATTGCTGCGTACAATGACAGGAAGAAAAGGTTTAGTTTGATGCCAAGAGATTGGGACAGTTGTGTGTGTATGTGAACAAAAAAAAAGTAGCCTCACAGATCAATATATACTGGTGAAATGAGAAGAAGAAATAAAGCATCAGTCCCACAAATCAAAATAGACTGCTTGTAGGCATATACTCCCTCCGTCCAGAAATAACTGACTTGCATTTGTCTAGATTAGCATGTACTCCCTCTGTTTGGGATTCTTAGTCCAGAGAGTGTTTTCAGATATTTCGTGATTATGGGCCGGGGCATTAAATCCTCCTTAATTCCTGTGCTAGTTATTGCCCGTTTTAAGAGAGAGAGAGAGCCCCTTTTTTCTTTTCTCCTCGTCTCCCCCCTTCCTCCCTACTGGCCAGATTGATTTCTCTCCTCGTCTTCCCCAAGAGAAGAACGGCTGGCCTATTTAAGTGGAGAGATTAGAGGTGCAATCAATAGGAAAGTTAAACGTTCCCGAGGTAGACTCTGGTTTTGCAGCCACATCTTGGTATTGCCAATTTGGCTCTCCAGACTAAGAATCCCAAACAGAGGGAGTATCTAAAAAATATGTCTAGATACATACGAATCTAGACAAACCCAAGTCACTTATTTCTGGATGGAGGGAGTAGTAATGATGAAGGAAGCCTGCAACAAAAGAAAAAGGAGGGTGGGTCTTACATTGGTAGAGTCCAGGAAAGGTTAAAGAAAACATCATACAAACGAGGAGACAGTGATCTTAAAAAACCAGCCTGCACCTTGTGCATCGTCCAGCATCAACAATTAGACATTATCGAAACCAGATCTCAGGCAGAATAAGCTGAAATTAAGAGAAGTAGATTTGCATATTCTCCTGCATATCCTCCAGCATGTACAATTAGCCACTGACTTGATCCAATTAAATATCTTGACACTGAAACACCGATCAAAGGTTCCAATATCAAGGGCTTGCGTTCGGTGTGGCCTGTCTTGAAGAAAAAAAATGTTGATCCCCGGGGAATGATCCCTCGCGGGCTGTACGTTGTTAGGTAGATGAGACCTCTCCAGCAGCGGATTATACACGCTTGGATAACACCCTGTTTTAATTCGGTCCCCATGGGGACTCGAACCCGGGTGGGCTGGCTGCGCACTCGCAAGCCTTGCCACCAAGCCAGCGCTTGGTTCTCTGGCCTGTCTTGAAGAAAGACTAAACAATATCTCCCCTGTGAACATGCACGCAAGCTATCGTGGTCAACAGCTCCCTTCTTCCGCTCTTCTGCTCGTGGCTGCTGTGTGCATCACCTGTGAGGACTGAACTGGTAGGAAGGGATTTACTGCTGAGGAAGTGATGGGACATAGGTAGACGCTCAAATTTCTGGTAGGGATACGCGAGGAGCCGAGCAGGAGCGAGAGCGAGCAGAGAAGGGCTACGGCTCTTTCTCTTCCGGAAGGCACACGACTCAGCTACTCAGGGAGAGGAAGAGGCCTTCAAGTGATTTTTCCCATCTATCCAAGAAATAATAAATGCATCGAGATGGCTTACATGGCAGGCTGCTGATGTGGCATAGCTACATGTTGAGAAAAATACCATTAGTGGGTTGCTCTAATTTGGTTATTATTATAAATGTGTTTCATGGATTGATTCGTTCATTAGGAGTTCCATTGGAATCCTGCATGCTTATTGGTTTATTCCAATGGGCTACATAGGAAATTATCCGATAGCATTCCAAATTCCAATCCTCCGAGGCGCAAGTGTCTATACACAATGAACACATACTACAGCATTCCTTTTCATTGGGAGTAGTATATCATGCTCTCAAGACAATTTGAGAAAGCAAGGGTGGTCAATATGGTTTTGCAGCTCCCCCCCCCCCCCCCCCCCCCCCCAAGAAGACTCACACACTCACCACACGACCGGAGTCTCCCCTACAGTTACTCCTAAAAGAACGATTGGTTTGGCTATGGTTTGTTTTACATCTGATGGTCAGTAGAGTTTGAATGGTAAAAGGTACTGTAGCTGGGTCTCTTCTATGTGCTGTGGTGATCGAATGAAAACAAACACGTATACGCTTCAAATTAAGCTAAGGCCCTGTTCCGTATGGATTAATTGCAAGGAAATTATGGAGGTTTTGTTTCCTATGGAATATTTTCCTTTGGAGCTGTTCTGAACAAAGGAAACTCTATCAGCAATTCTTCTGGGAAAGTTTTCTGTCCTACAATTTTGACAGGATTCCACAGGTATTCTAATCTCCACTTGAATCTCTTGTTTCCGCGGATGCCCGAGGCGACAGTTCTCAGAGTAACGTTATTGGATAAGTAGAAGATGTGCGCTTGTAGCCGAATAAAATAATGCTAGTCAACGATCTCCCATGGCTCCACCGTGTGCAGCCAAGTTAAAAAAACTGGACATTACCGTTCATGTATTCCGTTTCCTAAGTTTTTCCACCGCTTGTCCAAACTCCGATCTATGCATTTTTCCTCCAGTTCTAAAACCTATAGTTTTGCATCAGCAATGCTCTCCTATTCCTACATGGTTTTTAGTTCCTATGTTTTCCACATCCGTGTTCCGAACAGGGCCTAAGTAGTGATGCACCGATGCATGACTGAGATGGTTTCCTGAACCTTTTAATAGCATCATTAGTTTATCTCCGATTTTTATACAGTGTAGTTGCAAAACTGACTTATGCATAGTTTGTATAATGTTTCTCTAATTAATGTAGCCCAGGGAGCACTTACGAGATCTTCCGAGAAGCGATATTGCTATCATCTGTTTGATGATTGCCAACCCTCCTATTCCTGACATCTCTGATTATTATTTGGACAATTTATGTGAGTGCCATATACATTTTTTGATGTAATTATGTACTTTACTACTTTGATATCTTCATTTTCTATTTCAACAATCTTGTATACCTGCACAATTTCGGTAAACCTGTTAAAAAGATCTATTTTTTCTTTTATGACTAGTCTTCAAACAGAAAGAGATAAGTTGTACCAAACTATTCTCAAGCCAATTATAATTGGTGCTATAATCTCCCTTGAAATTCCATTACAAATTTATAGCAACAAGTGCGAAAAATAAAGCAATGCCATGATAGATAGACACCAATTTCAAAATACTACAGTCCTTAGTGGTGGCTGAAGTAGTTAACATGTCAATTAATATTTTGGCGTGTGTTTTTCTTCCATCCTGATAGCAATGAGTTGTGCTACTATTCAGCCTGTATTTTTTGGAAGGGAAAATTTGCTACAGGACACCGTTATTTTCTGTCATTTGCTGAAACAAACTGTCCGATTGTGTCTTTGCCAGGTACCATTGCAATTTTGTGGCACATTTGCCAGAACACACCACGTGGCCAAAAAAGGGAAGTTTTGGCACTTTGCCCGGGTTACCATGTTATGGCCGGGTTTGAAGAAAATGTGCCAAACTTTTCCTTTTTAGCCGTGTGGTGTGTTCTGTCAAATATGCCACAAAATTGTAATGGTACCTAGCAAAGACACAATCGGACAGTGTGTTTTAGCAAATGGCAGAAAATAACGGTGTCCTGTAGCAAATTTTCCCTTTTTGGAAACAGTTGCATGCCACTTACTTAGTTTAGATGAAAATATGTTTGTCGAAAAGAGAGACTGACTTGGGGGCATTCTTCTATAAGTTATGTTTTTATATGTTATTTTGATTGTAATTTAATATTCTGTGTTTACTTAACTTTCTGATTATACTCCCTCCGATCCATATTACTTGTCGCTAAAATAGATGTATCTAGACATGTTTTAGTGCTAGATACATCCATTTCAACGACAAGTAATATGGATCGGAGGGAGTACTAATTTTGACAGGAAGGTTCTTTATTGCAGTGTCAAACTTTCTTGCTGTTGGATCTTTTGGCGATATGAATAACCATTCAAATCTGGTGCAGTGCATACCGTTTCAAAAAAACACAACAATAGTGTTAACAAATGACCAGGTTAATTACTCCGATGCTCTGATTTTTTTGAAAGGAATGCGGTAGGGGAAGCCCCTACATCGATTTTATTTTTTGAAATAATAACAACCCAAATCTGCATCCATGAGGACTTGAACCGGGGTGGCTGGGCCTAGCTCACTTGGTTAGGGAAGTGGATGATGCTCTGACTTACAAAGCAATATGTGGTAGCTTCCTCATTTATAGCCCTGTCCGAGCAGCATAACAACTACAGCAATGCTACCAAAGATGTTGGCGCGGTAGTTCATGCCGGGTTACTTATGCTATTATAAACATCACATGTAAGCAGTGATGACATTTATATGATCACCTCTCCTAATAATAGTTGAAAAACATGTTAAATAATGAGATTACTAATTGCCAGGAGGATTTTAGGACATTTAATCCAATTCAAGTTTCAGAACCCAATTAATATATGCTTCTTCCATCATTGTTGAATCTACTATCCATGCACTTCTGTATTAGTAGTTCTGTGTTTTTGCAAGTTAAGTTTGGATAGTCACCTATTGACTCTGTATTTAATATTTAGTTGTATTGTCCTTTAGCATTTATGAAGAATTTTCAAGTCTTTCTAGAACATAATTCACCTCCTATGCACACTGGTAGTTGATTACTCAGTGTTGAGCATAATCTGAAATACAAATGTAGAGACAACTTCAAGTTAACCCAGATAATTTTTTGCAAGCTTCCATTTGTTGAAGTTGCCCATCAACATATTAAATATTATACCTTATTGGTGCACACAATTCAATATGACATATGCCATATTTTCTCGAACAATGGCATGTGCCATAACAGAACCATTAGGTCCTGAGTTTGAGACCTACTGACCTAGTTTGTGCAATATTAAGAAAATAAACTGCAGCCCGTGTCAAGTCCATGTCATAGGTATGTGGAGCCTCCACGTGAGAGGGAATGTCGAAGTATGCCCGCCTTGCCTCAACAGCTTGGGGTTGTTTGGTTGGGCTTATTTCTGGCTTTTGGATTTTGGCTTATAAGCCACAAAAGCACCTTTGGCTTTTGACTGTGCATGATGGTACGAGCCAAAAGCCCAAATCATTTAGGTGTTTTTGTGGCTTATAAGCCAAAAGCCAAAATTAAGCCTAACCGTACAACCCCTTAACCTTTTGTCTGAACTGCTTGGCAGGGGCGAAGCTATGTGTTGGCCAACGTTGACCATGGCCCGCCGTCAATGCTGCAATCTGTTGAACATTGTACTACATACTAAGGCTGATTTGTATCTAATAAACAAGTCTTGTTTATTAGATACAAATCAGCCTTAGTATGTAGTACAATGTTTAACAAGAAATTAGCCTAATCTTTCGATGCTCCACCACCGCTGCTTGGTGCATGAAACTTAGTGCCATGGAGTAATCTGTAATTATGCAGGGTCGAGATACATTTTAATTTTTGGTTTTCATCCTTGCTTTGGCCAAAGGCTCAGTGGGCCGCTACACTAGTGTGGCACTGACTATCCTTATTTGAAGTGCACGGATTTCTTTTTATCTTGTAATGTATCAGCTGCACAGTGCATTTGAGTTAGAATCCGCCATATTAAGAAATTCTGCGAACTTCTGATTTACTCGCCTTTGATATGTCCAGATATCACCAGGGGTTTGGTACATTGGTTACTTCAATGGCCTTGGGTCTGCTCGCACACAATCAAAGATGGTACAGTTACTTCAGATTAGGGCATGACCATGATAAACTTGGTCTGCTGCAGAATTATATAATCCTGATAATTATACGTTTTCAGATTAGCCGAGGGAGAGCTCGTTCAGTGAGCACTAGCATCACAGTAGAAGGGTGCCCCACTTCAGCATTATGGGGACCCTACTGCAACCAAACAATTGAAATGATTGCCTGTTCTCAGTTTTCAAGATATAACAACTCAAGAGATCTTTTAGGTCAATCTATCGACACACAGAGAAGATTGAGTACCAGAGAGAATAATAGACGTATCAGTTTCCTGTCAAGGTCGAACCATCCAATAGGAGATCAACTTGACTCCAACAGTACTAGCTTAGTGGGAGTGGAGAATTTAATCACTTGTGCAATTTCAAATGACTCTTTATGCCTTGGGCTAGGCGATATGAAGTTTTACTTCTTTGATATTGTCAACTTAGCACTTCATGTTAAAATTACAGCTGCAAATTTTGGATTAGTCCAAAGGGCATCCTTGATTTGTTACCTGCGCTACAACGCCCTTCCTCAGAGAGTTTTGCACGATTATTCGGGCGATATTAGCAGTGCTCCCTTGGTTATAAAGTTGCCAAATATTGGGCGATGGTATATCGCAGTTGAGATTCTGAACAAAACAGAGATGAACAATTCGACATCACCTATGCTGGACACGACTTGTTTCTCATTTGATTGGCAAGTAACTGGATGTCTGAATGGAAAAGCTGGAATTAATTGCTCATGGGAAGCATATGTGCTCCAGGTAGGTTGAGTAGTTGACAGAGATGCATTCTGTAATATCGTAAGCAAATACACTTTCATGTTTTAACCTTTAACTCTTTAAGCAAAAAGGATAAACATAGCCGTGGCAATATCATTACTCCCTCCAATCCATGATAAATGTCGCTGATTTAGTATAAAGTTGTACTAAATCAGCGACACTTACTATAGATCAGAGGTAGTAGTACATATCAGTTATCACCAAGGCACCAACATTTGTGGGATTAACTGACGTTATGAATACCACTGCTATTATTGGGCTACTATTTTTTTCTTTAATGATGTGCAATCTTGCAAATATTAAATTAATGTTGAATTCCAAAAATTCACATATTTTTTATTGAAGGGGGTACTGGATAGGTTAGGGAATGGTATCAGAATGACAGTCATTACTGTTGAAGTTTAGCGGGTTATCAGATTTCAGTAATCTTATGTACTGCTCCCCATTGAAGATCCACTTTGCTCTTAATTGTTTTTTGCCAAGTACTCCATCTGTCCCATCATATAAGATGTTATTACAACCATTCTAGGAGTATAAGATGTTATTACAACCATTATAGGAGTATTAGATGTTATTACAACCAATATACTCCTATATTGTTTGTAATAACATCTTATATTATAGGACATATGGAGTAAATCTTAATTTTATGATGCTGCAGTTCTGAACTCCTTTTGACATAAAACCAGCACTTTGCCACCCAAGATATCTCACTAGATTTTGATCCCTTAGTTTGTCCAGCATGGTTGCTGGAGCAAGTAAGTTGATCTGAGAGTGCTATGTGCACTTTTTGTGTCTATGAACTTCATTTCTGAGTAGGCATATTTATTAAGTGCATGTTTGTTTACATGCAGAGAGTTCCTAAAAGAAATCCTTCTGTTCCTTTCGAGTCTTATTATGTTCCTACTGATGGGAGGGCATTGCTGGAAGATAGCCACTTCTTGCTCGAACAGTTTTTAAGCAACTCATTCTATGAGCAATTTGCATGGACTTATTTCCTTTTGGATGTTCCCCAAGGTTCAGCGGGTGCACTTATTCATTTCCAGCTAAAGTCAGATAAAGAACTTAATTACGAGCTGTACTTAAGATATGGTGGTTTACCATCAAATGATAGTTGGGATTATTATGCAAACAGGACAAGCAGCAGTAATGGTTCAATATTCTTTTCGTTACAGAATTCCACAAATTCAGACATGGATCTATCTATTTTCTATGCCAAGGAAGGAACTTGGTGCTTTGGAGTTAAGCATCCAAATACTTCAAATTCGCAGACGTATATATCTGTATCTCTTCAGGGATGCCATAGAAACTGTAATCAGAAAGGTGTTTGTCATTCTTCAGTTGATGAAAGTGGGTTAACGTTCTACAGGTAATTAAATGCTAAAGTTTGACCTGCATTTTTGATGTATTTTGTACTTTTGTGCCCGGTATACGATGTTTGATATAATATTCAATAGCAATTGTGTCTAGCTATTGTGATAATTCTTGAAGACTTGTTCTCATTTTCCAGCTTTTGCACTTGTGATCGTGATCATGGTGGTTTTGATTGCAGCGATGAATTAGTTTCACCTAATGGTAAGTCCCATATTTAGTTCTGAAAATTCAATGTGCCAATGTTCTGCAGTAGTTTTTTTCCCTATAAATCATGCGATCTCCTGTAGTCTTTTAATGTTTAATGTTATTGACATGCCTTGATATATATCATCCAATAGAGAAATGGTTTTTATTTAACAAGTAGATTTTAATTTTTTGCCTCATTGGAGTTTTCTTGTTCCAAGTGCTGTCCACAAAATACTCATAAGTTGATGACAACCTAATGAAAACTTGACCAAATGAAAATTTGAATGCTCAGACTATAGTTATCTGTTGGCTTTAGATTCATTCCATTTTTTTACTGATTCGACAATGGATGAGGGTGATTAGATAAAGGCGCGTGCTAGGCGTCCCCCGGATGATGGGGAGTTCCCATCGTCCTGTCCCCTGCGCGACATGTGTCCCCCAAAATCGCCCCAAATCCCGCTTTTGCTGCAGTAGCCAAAAAAAGGCTCGTTTTTGCTGCACTAGCAAAACACGGTTCGGTCCAGAAAATAGAAAAACTGCCCCCAATCCCGCTTTTGCTACAGTATTGAAAAAAGGCCCGTTTTGCTGCAGTAGCAAAAAAACAGTTCGCAGGCCCTCCTCACGCTACTTCCCAAGCACGCTGAAGCCAACCAGCTGAGAGACTTCAGGCTGATTAGCCTGATTCACCTCGTCGCCAAGGTGCTCTCCCTACGCCTTGCCCCGAAGCTGCATGACCTCATCAGCCCTGTGCAAAACGCCTTCATCCAGGGACGGAGCTTGCACGATAACTTCGTGCTTGTTCGTCAGTCGGCTCGGCTTCTCCACCAACTGGGAGCCCCGCGCGTCCTCCTTAAGCTCGACCTCGCTCGCGCCTTTGACTCTCTGTCATGGCCTTTCCTGTTTGAGGTACTGCGACGCATGGGCTTTGGGGATCGATTCGTCGATTGGTTGGCCATCCTCCTCTCGTCTGCGAGCACCAAGGTGCTACTGAACGGTGAGCCTGGCCCGCCAATCTGGCACCGGCGCGGACTGCGCCAGGGCGATCCGCTTTCGCCGCAGCTCTTCGACATAGCGGTTGATGCCCTTGGCAGGCTTTTCAGGCCTGCTGTCGACTTGAGCATCCTTCAGCAGCTGCACCCGCGTCGCGCGATCCCATCAATCTCGCTATATGCGGACAACGTGGTCCTCTTCTGCCACCCTTCCGAGGGGGACATTGCGGCTGTTCGAGCGATCTTGCAGATCTTTGGGAACGCTTCTGGCCTCCAGGTGAACTTCACCAAGAGCACTGCCATGCTGATCCGGTGCACCGCCGAGGACGTCGGGCCGCTGCTGCAACCCCTGGGCTGCCTGATCGTGGATTTCCCCATCACTTACCTCGGGATCCCCCTTACGATCCGCCGGCTCACCTCTGCGCAAATGCAGCCCCTGGTTGAGAAGATGGCACGCCGGTTGCCCACCTGGAAGTCGCGCCTTCTGCAGAAGCCCGGTACACTGGCCCTGGTCAAGTCAGTGTTAGGCGCCATACCATTACACCAGCTCCTGGTCCTTGCCCCATCCAAGAAAACAATCAGGGCCATGGAGAGGATTGAGAGAGGTTTCCTCTGGGAAGGAAGGGCTACGGCCAATGGTGGTAGCTGCCACGTCAACTGGCAACGTGTCTGCCGGCCGATCGAGTTCGGAGGCCTCGGAGTCCAGGACCTCCACCTTACCGGCATTGCACTCCGACTGCGCTGGCAATGGTTCAGCAAGACCGACAACAACCGTGCCTGGAGTGGCATGGACGTCCAGTTCTCCGCGGAGGAGCGCGACCTATTCTTTGCGTCCACTCACATGGAGCTTGGCAATGGTCAGTCTGCCCTGTTCTGGGAGGACAGGTGGATCGACGGGCGCTCGGTTCGCGAGATCGCGCCGCTCCTATACGCATGCATCCCCAAGGGCCGCCGCAAAACGAGAACGGTCGCCGCGGGGCTGGTGGAGAATGGGTGGGCGAGAGACATCCACGGAGTGCTTGGGGTGCTCGAGGTTGGGCAGTATCTACAGCTATGGCTTGCGGTCGCGCCCACGTGCCTGACGGAGGACAGTGACAGATTGGTGTGGAAGTGGACCGCTGACGGCGTCTACATGGCCAAAACTGCGTACCGCGCGGCATTCCTTGGATCCAACCGTAGCGCTTCCTGGAAGTTGATCTGGAAGAGCTGGGCTCCAAACCGCGTAAAATTCTTCCACTGGCTCGCGGACCTGGATCGTTGCTGGACAGCCGAGCGCCTGGCGCGTCGAAACCTACAGCACCACCCCCGCTGCATTCTCTGCGACCAGGAGATGGAGACCATGCGCCACCTGATGACCGGCTGCCCCTTCTCTCGGCAAGTTTGGCACGAGACCCTTGCCTGGTTGCGCATCCCCTGCACACCACCCGCTGACGAGCCTAGCCTCTTCGACTGGTGGACCAAGGCGGCGCAGAGCACGCCTCGACTGATGCAGAAAGGCCTGGCCACCACGACCCTCCTGGTGCCTTGGATGCTATGGAAGCATCGCAACGACTGCGTGTTCGAGCGAGTCCAACCATCGACCCGCATCCTGGTGAACAAAATCAAGGACGAGGCAGCAGCGTGGATCCTTGCGGGCGCCAAGGGGCTGAGGGACTTAGTGCCAACCACCTGGGATGTTCACTAGTTTCCACACATGTACTCTTGATGTCAACCTCTTTGGAGGCGTGTAACAACTCTTCTACCTTTTCAATATAATGAAACGCAAAGATCTTTGCGTTTTCTCAAAAAAAAAAAAAAACTCGCCGGGAAAAACCTCGCCGGAGACGACGTAGAGAAAATTTTAACCTATTTTTTGTTAATGTAGCAAAGAACCTACTTCGCCGGAGACCTCGCCGGAGACTTTTGCCAGGGACCTCGCTAGAGAACTCGCTGGACATGTAGTAGCAAAAAATCTGCGCTATTGTATCAAGACGATAATATAGTTGTAGCGAAAACATTGCGTCATTGTAGCATCATTCAAGCATTTTTTCTGGGTAAAAAAACAGTGTAGCACTAAGAGCAATAGCAAATTAGCAATACAAATACGAGTATGTAGCTAAAACATATACAATATGTAGCAGAAAAATAGAACTAAAAATCTACAGCCCTGGAAAAGGGCAGGCGGGGGAGGCTTCGACGGCCATGGCCGCAGGCCACCTCGCTCCCCTCGGCAACAACGTCACTGCTTCGCGGGCGCGAAGGAGAGCAGGGGCGGAGGCCGGCGCGGGGCGGTGGAGACCTCGCTGGAGGCGGTGCCGGCCAGATCCACCATGTGAGCCCGCCGGGGAGGAGCGTACGGAGGGAGTGCGTCGCGGAGGAGGCACGGTAGAGGCTCGCGGCGGCGCCACTGACATCCACCATGTGAGCACCATGGGATGGAGGAGGGAGTAGGGCGGAGGACGGAACGGGAACGGAGGAGGCTCGCGGTGGAGGAGGAGGTGCACGGCGGGCCGGCGATGGAGGAGGCGCAGTCTGCCGGCAGCGTTGGGAGAAAACTGGAGCTCGGCACGGAAATAGAACGGGGTGGAGAGGATAACATGCGCGGGACCCACCCACGACCTGGTGTCGCGAGGCTGTACGCTCGACGGGCGACCCGGACGATGGAAGTCACGCGATTGTCCGGGGATACATATCATTTTCCTTAGATAAACTGCTAAGTAAACTTCTTTGCAGGATTAAAATGCAAGAAATAATGAACCAGCATATGCCTAGTTCTTGACATATCATGATATCAATGTCTATGGAAATTCTTGACATATCAATGCGGGCTGCAGCTTATTTTCAAGGAAAATGCATTACTTTATGCAGTTATTAATAATCCCTTGTTGACCAGTTCGAAGTATCATTTTGCATCTATGTAATAAATTTGTAAAATTTCTGTATAATAGTGGATATACCTAAATGCAGGGCACATCAGGCAGTCTGTCTTTCTAATCGCATCAAATGCTGCAGCAATTTTACCTGCTTTCTGGGCTCTCCGGCAAAAGGTACATCTATTCTTTTAGTTGCATGATGATTGAGAAGCTTCAATAAGTTTGATGTTCTACCTTATTGGCCAGCCAAATTGTGCTTTACAGACGAACATACAAACCTGAGGACTATACTTGAGCCATTTACTTAAATTTGATGACCTAGATATGTAATTCTGCAGTTTTAAGGACCCTCAGTGCAGCTTACTATTTTATTTGTCGGCTAATCTAACTGGGAATCTGCTACCTCATGCTGACATCATCTCATTTTTAACATGATCCATCTCCTAAATGTTAATCTGCTCAGCAAACCGTCTCCACCGTTGCATCCCATGTTCCTACATTTTGACGTTTGTTTTTATTGTCACACCAGCAGCCATATTTGTATTGCCACAATAGTAGTGCATAGTTGCCAGATAATTGTTTATAGACAGTGCAATGTTATGCAGAGCTAGATATTAAGAGCATGACTAACAGTACCCGTAAACGTCGGACCCTTAAATCGCGAGTACAGGCTCCCGAACTTATGTTTACGGGCCAGAATACTCGGGGCGCAGAACAGCAACCGTAAAAACGGCTAGAAAAAAGGCATATTCTCGGAATATTCTTTTTTTTTGCCATCTTCTTCCTCACTGCGTCGCTGCACATGGCATGGTCGGCCACCGCCTCCCGCCGCCGCTGCCCCACCTCCGCCCGCCGCTGCCCTGCCCTCGCCCGCCCCTTGGCGCCACCAGCCGGCCGACGCGCGCTGCCTCGCCGCCATGGCCGCCTGGGCCGCTCGCCGCCATGGCCGCCCGAACTCGCCCCGTGCGCCCCACTCCTCGTCGGCCGGCCCGTCGCGGCCTGCCGGAGCTCGCCACGCGCCCTGGAGCTCGCCCCCGAGCCGCCTCGTCGCCATAGCCTGCCGGAGCTCGCCGGATTTAGCCACGGTGGTGGCCCCGCCACCCGAGCCTGGCCGCGCCGGCCCGTCGATTTTGCGCTTTTCCGGCGGTGTATCCAGCGATTTTTCGCGGCTGTCCGACGATGCTCCGGCGATTTTTCGCGGTGGTCCGGCGATGCTCCGTCGTTGACCGGTTTACAGGTCGACCTGTAATAGGCCTCCCAACTTGGGTAGGCCTCCCAACTTGGGTATACGAGGGGCGGTGGAACAAATTCTCAGGCACCTGTAAAAGAATTTACCGGTCGACCTCGTTTACAGATGCTGTTAGCTCGCACTTCTCGACGTAAACTGTATTCTCGCCGGAATAATATAGGTTTGACCATGTTTACAAGTGCTGTTAGACTTGCTCTAAGTATTCTAGTGTTAGCAACAACTAAGAGATGATGTCATTCCACAAAAAGTAGTATCATGCAGCTTTTCATTGATGTAGAATGACGTACGCCAACCAAGTTATTACAATTTGCCAACTAAGCAGTGTATAATTTGCATGTAAGGGACAATTTGGCAATTAGAGCATGGCTAACATCACCCGTAAACACCTAACCCTTAAATCGGTTTACAGGCTGTGGCAAAACCTGTTTTACGGGTCAGCAAACTCACGGCGCAGACCAGAGCCCGCAAACACAACCTGTAAACATTTTACAGGCTGCGTTTGCAGGTTCTGATCGGCGCCGGGTTTTAGCCACTTTTTCATATGGAAATGAAAATACAAACATAAAACATAGTACAACAATCAATTAATGAAACACAAATAATAGTTTTGAGGAACACACAATTATCATCCTAGTTATTACAACAATAGTTTGAATCAAATTACAACAATTGGTTGAATCAAATAAATAAAAAAATGTTCCCCAATGGTTCATCTCACACAAGGGTAGATCATGAGCGAGAGGTAGCGTGGCGGCCATACAGCTGCCAGTGGTGCTGGATGAAATCCTTGACGAGCAGCCTATGAGTTGCCTTGTCTTCAATCTGCCGATATCCTTCAAGAAAAGCTTCAAGGCAATTGGGGTTTCTTTTGGGCCGCACTCAGGTGCCAACCTTGTCATAGAAGCAGCGAAATTTAACCCTCTCTCATCCTTGATGATCATGTTGTGTAGAATCACACATGTCATGATATTGACAAAGGTTTCCTTGTCCCAAAATCTAGTCGGGCCTCGAACAATAGCAAATCTTGCTTGTAAAACACCAAAGTCTCCCTCAATGTCCTTGCGGGTTGCTCTTGTGCCTTGGCAAATATAGCTTCTATTTGATCTTGGGGATCTTTAATGGACTTCACAAAAGTTGCCCATTCGGGATATATGCCATCGGCTAGATAATAGCCCATTGTATACTCATGATCCATGACTTTGTAATTGCAAGTAGGTGCCTTCGGCTACTAGTTTTGCAAACAAATGGGATCTTTGTAACACGTTGATGTCATTGAGTGTTCCGGGCATCCCAAAAAAACAGTGCCAAATCCACAAATCCTGCGAAGCAACTGCCTCGAGCACAATGTTAGGATCATGGCTTTTACCAGAATACATTCCATGCCATGCTTTTGGACAATTTTTCCAAGTCCAATGCATACAGTCTATACTACCAAGCATGCCTGACCATCCTTCTTTTTCATTTATCTCCATTAACCTTTTGGTATCTTCTTCATTAGGAGCTCGGAGATAAATTGGACCAAACAACTTGATAACCATCTTTGCAAACCTACGCACGGATTCGGTGGTTGTATCTTTACCTATGCGAAGGTACTCATCGGTGTAGTCTGCAGAGACGCCATACGCAATCACTCGCATGGCAGCCGAGATCTTTTGGTATGCCCTAAATCCTAGGTCGCCGACGGCGTTGCACCGTTGCTTGAAATATGTTGAGTTCGCCTCGACAGCTTTGACGATTCTGATGAACAAGTTACGGCGCATTCAGTTCCTCCTACGGAAAAGATTTGGCGGATACGTAGGTACCTCAGCGAAGTAATCCTCCATCAAGGTTGCATGGCCAAGGAAGCGGTTGCGCTGGATGTAGGTGCGGCCCATCAACGACCCGCGCCTCCGATCCAGCAGCTTGGCGCGGTCCTCGTGCTCCTTGATGGCGAGGAGGATAATGGCCGTCTCGCAGTCGTCGTTGTGGAGCAGATCGTTGATGTTGGAATCATCCGACGACGACCAATCGAGCAGATCTCGGCGCTCGCCCGTGTTCATCCTCGAATGGGCGCTCGGCGGCGTCGACGCGTGGAGGCAAGGCGCGGAAGGGAGAGAGGACGTTCGGGAAGGAGGCCAGGCCTTCGGGAGCAGCTACGTGTGGGCGGGGGAGGGCGAATCGGGTGACTGGCGGGGTCGGCAGCGACGGCTAGGGGCGGTGATGGGGATATGCCGAATGGGGTATACCCAGCAAGACGTTCCGATTGGGCCAAAAGGTCTCACGAGTGGGCCTGCAGGACGGCGATTGGAATGCGACTTAGGAGAAGGCCTGGCGACTGGAGACTGAAGGCCCAGAAGCGTACTTGAAGCCTAGTCGGATTAGGTCAAAAGCCTCCGAATCCATATCTTCTTCGGTGGTAAACTGTAAACCCTAGCGAGGTGCCTCATATATAAACCTCCCTAGGGTACCCTGAGGACTTACGTTCCATCATACACCCCTTCAAGCGACTTGCTGCTTAGACGCCGAGCTCGCCACCCCTGTAACTCGCTCTCCAATAATCTAATCTAGCAGGAGTAGGTCTTTACCCTCCGGGGGGCCGAACCTGGGTCTGCCCACCAAAGGAGATCGACATCGGGATACCACTACAGCCCGAACCGGACCTAGTCGCCATGATCGTGGAGCCCAGCGACTGGACGACACCATACGTCGCCTTCCTCGAGCACAAAATCCTCCCAAGCAACGAGACGGAGGCGCGCATGATCGTGCGTCGCTGCAAATCCTTCGTCATCATCAACGGGGAGCTCCACAAGCGCAGCTTGATTGGCGTGTTCCAACGATGCGTCCAGCCAGAGGAAGGCCGCAAGATCCTCCAGGACATCCACGCCGGCGACTGCAGCCATCATGTCGGCGCCAAGTCGTTGGTCGCCAAGGCCATGCGGCACGGTTTCTACTGGCTCACCGCGCACGCCGACGCCACCGACATCGTCCAACGATGCGTCGGGTGCCAGAAATACGCCAACCAGATGCACCTCCCCAGTTCAGCACTCAAGACCATCCCCATCACATGGCCATTCGCTGTATGGGGCATGGACATGGTAGGCCCGTTTAAGAAGGCCCCATCTGGCTTCACCCATCTCCTGGTCGGGGTCGACAAGTTCACCAAATGGGTCGAGGCCAAGCCGATCAAAAAGTGTGACGGTAAGACGACCACCAAGTTCTTACCCGAGCTCATCTACCGATACGGCTACCCACACAGCATCATAACAGACAACGGCACCAACTTTGCCAAGGGGGCCATGGCGGAATTCTTTGAAGAGCACGACATATGACTCGACCTCGCCTCAGTCGCCCACCCGGAGTCGAACGGCCAAGCAGAACGCGCCAACCAGAGCGTCCTCCACGGGCTCAAGCCGCGACTCCAGGTGCCCCTCGAGCGCACCCTAGGATGCTGGGCCGAAGAGCTCCCCTCCGTCATATGGGGGATCCGCATGTCCGTCAATCGCTCCACCGGGTTCACACCCTTCATGGTGTACGGCGCCGAAGCCGTAATGCCAACCGACCTGGAGCACGATTCACCTCGAGTCGCCAATTACGTCGAAGCGACAAACGAGATCGCCCGGCAAGACATCACCGACCAACTCGACGAGGCACGCAACCTGGCTCGCTCCCGCACCGCCATCTACCAGCAAGGACTACGCCGCTACCATAGCCGCCGAGTCCGGACTCGCACCTTCCAGGAGGGCGACCTGGTCCTGCGATTGGTTCAGGACAAGAAGGGCATGCACAAACTCTCCCCCCCATTTGGGTCTACTCGCCTTATCCTTGTGCCAATCGCACTCGTACAATCAGCAATACGCTACCCATGGAAGTCAACCCTTGGTCGAGCGACCGACACGGCTAAGTAGTGCGGCCTAAGGGCACCGGAAATATTCGGGCCTTAGGACGTCCACGAAAACGCCAATCCGAATCCACCATCGGAGTCGCCTAGCTCGACTGGCCCACCAGGCCAAGACGACCGGCATACGCTTCTCACAGTGACCTGTCCCTCCCATCCTCGCGCAAAGCGACTCGAACGGTTAAGTACCACGCACGGGGACTCCGCAAAATGGAAACCCTCACGTGGCTCGGGAAGACACCAAGTAAGAGAGCTGCCTTGGACTCGCCCAGCGACTGGTTCTCTGAGCCAGGGGAGGAGACGTGTTACAAACAACGCACCAGCAACTCGCAAAAGGCATGCGCCCAAAGGACCCCACCCGCGCTCGGGGAATCGCCTACAAACAATCGCGCTCGGGGACTCGTCCCTACGAAAGACGCAAGGGACAAACAATACACAATGAAAATGACACACATGTACACAATCGAGTTTTACCCCATTAAAGGGCGGACGCGCTCGGGGACTCGCTCAAACAAAATAAACACACCACACAATCACGGTCGCATTGCGAGTCGATTGACTCCTCTTACTCAAAACATTGTTCATATTACAAATGTTGCCACTTGGCATATATTACAAGCTACCCAACGATACTATCTATTTCGCAGGCCCTGACTACGAAGCATCCCCACCACCCTTGACACGAACGAAAGGCTGCCATGGGTTCGCCGGGTAGGTCGTCAGCGACTTCGACAACGCCGACCGGAAGGGTTGTTCCGACTTCAGGTCGCGATGCTCCGGCTCGGGGTCGCCAGGCGCCACCACCGTCTCTTGATATGGCAGGAGGTCCCCCATCGCCAATACCCGATCAACAAAGGGGGCGGCCTTGGCAGTCAGCTTCAGCACCTCCTCCATTTCCACCGTACCAGTCGCCGAAGGGTAGCCGCTGGTGACGTCGTCGAGGTCGAAATCGTCAGGGAAGTGGGCAAGACCCAGGCTCAATGACGTGGTGGCCCCGTGCCTGAAAGTTGAGCGCGCCATCCACTCCACGACGCTGGGCGCCTCCTCCAGATAGTGCCACACCTCCGTCAGTCCCCCAGGAGTAACCTCGGTGGGGGACATCCCTTGAAGGACAGCTTGGACGCACAATGCCGAGGCAGTGGCCACGTTCACCACGGCAGTCACGCACTGTGAGGCGTTGAAGATCTGAACCACCGGGTCGCTTTTCCCTATCACAGCTGCAACATCAGATGTCAGTGACACTATGGATCTCCCTACTCGGGGACTTGCCAAACGTGTTAAGCAAAGATGGAGACTCACCAAGAAGCTTGCGGCAGTTCTCAGTGACATGCTTCTCCAGGGCGGCGTGATTGTTCTGAAGCCCCACGATGATCGAGTCCGTAGCCTTGCGCTCCTCTTCAGCCGCAGCGACTGCAGCCTTCGCTCGATCCTCAGAAGAAATTGAGGCCGCTTTCGCCTCCTCCAACTCCTGGATTAGCGAGGCGATTCGCCCGTTCGCCACGTCCAGCTCGACAACTAGAACGTACCCTTCACGGGCCTTGGAAATCGTAGCCGGAAGACCATCTGAAAAGAAAAGAGACAAGTCATCAACACGCCAAAACACTAACAGTCCACGGACGAGAAACGAATCAAGCACCTACCAACAGTCTCCTGGAGTCGCCGGTTCGCCTCCTGCGCTACGCGCAGATCCCGCTCCAGACGCTCCTTCGCGGCCTGATGGTCCGTCGACTCCCTCTGCAAGCCCTGCAACAAAAAGCAAAAAGTCAGCATTCACAGAAACAGATATTCAGTTCCCGGCCGCTGAAATTCAGCGACTAGGAACTCGGGGAATAGAGACTGGAATTAACTCAGTGCCTAGCCACTGAAATTCAGCGACTAGACACTTGGGGACTGGACATACCTGGATGGCGGCGCCAAGCATCTTGTGAAGCTCTCCGGCGTCCGTCGAAGGGACCACGAAGGAAGTACGCCCACGACGGCACCCAATGTCTCCATCAGCGATCTCCGGGCTCTGCGGAGATTGGTGGTCCGCCACGCCCGAAAACCCCTTTGCCAGGAAGCGCGGAAACGTCGCCGATGCCCTGGCCGGGGCACTAGTCATCGGAGCCGGTGGTTCCGTCGTCGAGCCCCCTTGGCTGGCTCCGACTAAGCAGCGATCACCTCTTCGGCGCCCGCAGCAGGGTTACTCCCCTTGGCGCTACCTCCCGCCGTGATGTCGCCTGCATCTCCTTTGTGCTTCTTCGCGCCCTCTACAGGCGCGACATCTGCATCAGGCTTCCTCTTCAAGGGGAGATCGCCTTTCCCTGCGGTGGCGATTGGTGGAATCTTTGCCACTGAAGGGCGACCAATCTTTTTGGTGCCAGATCTGCGAAACCTCCGACATCAGTGTAGAGAAAACACAGAAATCCAGCAAGATTCGAAAGGAAAGGGAAGAAACTTACTAGGCGACCGGAAGAGAGCGCAGCCCGGTACTGATGTGGGCAGGTTTGTTTAGTTCTGGCCCCAGCTTCCACGAGAGACCTTTCTCGAAGACGTCCGAAGCCCACGACACCACGAGCTTCCTTGATGACGAAGCCGCGATCGCTAGAATCTCCGGATCCGAAGACGCAGCAGCTCGAGATGGTTGTGGCGACTTTGAAGCCGCGGCGTCGGCCGCCTCCTGATCAGGCGCCGTCGAAGCCGGGGCCGCGAGCACATCCAGAGGGACCTCTACCGCCGCCTCGGCATCTTCTACCTCCAACCCCGTCATCGGAATTGCGCCCTCCGGGATCTTGTGCGAAACGTCAGGGGAGTCTTCATCAGAATCGTCATCCGACTCGAAGATCACCGCCGACTTGGCCGGAGACGCCGCTTTCTTTGCTGGCGACTTTGGCTTGCGAGCGGGTTTTGCCGGCGTCGCCGTTCGCCGAGAAGTGTGTTCCTGCAAGGCTTCGTCGCCTTCTTCAAGTTCTTCGAGGCTGCGACTCGCCTCTAGCTCGCGTTGCTTATGCATACGGGTCTTGCGAGCCGCGGGTGCTGGGAGAGGAGCCTCCGTCTCCTCCTCTTCTTCCGCAGAAGATTCTCCTGAGGCCCCCTCTTCGAGCTCACGGGGAACCTCCTCGTCGAGTGGGGGGAGCCAGCCCTCCAAAACCTGAAACAGCTGAGGATAGATATGAGTAAATTTCAGACAACACAGGTGTGAACCGGGCTGCGAAAATTGCGAATGAAGATAAAATTCAGAGAGGAGAACTTACTGGGGGGGCCTCGTTCTTCACGGGAGTGTAGGGGGCGAGCCCGACCGACGTGGTTGTAAATTCCGCGTCGGTGATTTTCTTTAGGGCGACCTTATAATCTCCGGCCTCCCACGATTCTTTGCTGGTGCGGGAAGGGTCGTGTTTCCTGCTGTACTCGTACATCCAATGCGGCCGAGCCGCTAGCGGAACCAGATGCCGCCCAAGCCAGCAGTTGTAGAGGTTGATCGAGGACATCCCTTGATCCTTTAGCCGCTGGATCTGGTCCATCATCTCCGCCACAGCCATCTTCTGGTCTTCAGGGAGCTTCTTCGGCGCCAGCCGGCGAGGCTCACTCCTTTCCGCGACGAAATCAGGAAGCGCCACTTCGCCGGAGGGAGTGAACTCCTTCACGTAGAACCAACTCTTCTTCCACTCGCTCGCGGCCTTCTTCGGCAGCAGAAGCTTGACAAAGTTGGCCTTCGGCTTCAGTTGGAACGTGACGCCGCCGGCCGCCAGCATCAAGCCGCCGGACACCTCGCGCCCGATGCGGCCGTGGAAGAGCTCCAGCCACAGCGGGAAATACGGCCTGCAACTGAGATAGCATTCACAGAAGGCGACAAAGATCGCCAACTGCTCGATGTTGTGCAGACCAAGATTTGACGGCTTGATTGCGTAATACGCACAGAAGCGCCGGAAGAAGAGTGAGGTGGGAAACCCCAAACCTCTCTCTAGGTGGCTGGGGAAACAAATGAACTCGCCGGCTCGCGGTTTCGGCTCGGTCTCGGAGGGAGCGGGAACTCGCCAGTTCCCCTTGCGGAGGACTCCGGCGTCCTCGAAGGACGTGAGCTGGGCCGTGGTGCACTTGGATTTCCCCCATGAACCTTTTGGAGGTGCCATTGGGAAGGATGTGGAGTCGCTCGGTGCGGAAGGATCAAATCGGAGGAGGACAGAAAGAATGAATGCGCGAGAATGAAGAATGCAGGGAAGGATCTGCAAGGCTGATTCGCCACTCCCCTTATAAGGGGGCGCTACCCGCCAAATTCGGGGTAGCCGTTACCTGCGGTAATTACGCCGAAGTTACCGTTGGGATATCCAACGGATAGTTTGACTAGGTTGACGGTCCAACTCCTCCATTCCACTCACCAGCAACTAGCCCTGCTCACTCGGCGAAGCAGCGACTTGGCAGCTGTGACATTCGCCGGAGTGGTGACTAGGAGCCTGGGGAAAATTTCCTTGGTTTCAGTGGAGTCCACCGCCGATTCGACTGGACATCCAAATTGGACTCGCCTACTCCGACTGCCAACTGATCACCTGCGTCCGATTCGATGATGGCCTCGGGGACTACTGATGGGGATATGCCGAATGGGGTATACCCAGCAGGATGTTCCAATTGGGCTAAAAGGTCTCACGAGTGGGCCTGCAGGACGGTGACTGGAATGCGACTGAGGAGAAGGCCTGGCGACTGGAGACTGAAGGCCCAGAAGCGTACTTGAAGCCCAGTCGGATTAGGTCAAAAGCCTCTGAAACCATATCTTGTTCGGTGGTAAACTGTAAACCCTAGCGAGGTGCCTCATATATAAACCTCTCTAGGGTACCCTGAGGACTTACGTTCCATCATACACCCCTTCAAGTGACTCGCTGCTTAGACGCCGAGCTCGCAACCCCTGTAACTCGCTCTCCAATAATCTAATCTAGCAGGAGTAGGTCTTTACCCTCCGGGGGCCGAACCTGGGTAAACCCATGTGCATCCGCCCCCATCTCGCACCGCAGATGGCCGCCAGCTCTCGCTCCCGATTCAATCAATCGCTGCCTACTGCGGTGACTGCCGTGGCCATTTCCACGACAGGCGGCGCGTGGAAGGGGGCAGAGGAAGTGTGCGAGTTGCGTCGTGAAACTTCAGCGCGCCCTAGGGTTCTTCCGAGTGTAGGCCGGCGTTCGGTCGACCGTGCAACCCGCGTATGTACAGGCCGACGAACGGTTTTCGCTCCGGGCCTTATTTTTTTTTACCAATCGCGTGGTTTGAGGGTTCTGATCTGCGCCGTTTCTTCGCCGAAACCCGTATATTGGCGGTTATTTTAAAGGTTTGCCCCTTTTACGGGTGATGTTAGTCATGCTCTTATAGCTGTAAAGAAGTTATTGAAACATATCAACATGGGATATAGTTTTGAAGATTTCACCACGACTAGCAAATAGTGAAAACGGAATGTCAATACTTTATCGTACTAGCAGTTGAAGAGATAAAAGGTTTTGGAAGTTTGAAATCAAAGGAATCTTTGATGATGTCATGACTGCATGTACTAGTGTATGTAGTTGCATGCATGTGTGAGAGGGGGAGAGATCGTTGCAGAGGGAGAGGCACCGCCGAAAACATCAAATGGTAGCCTTTTTTTTGAAAAATTCAAAAACTTCATTTTACTTAAAAAAATCTGAAGAAGATCACACATCTTGTTCGTATGTGCACATTTTCATGGAATTATATTTTAAATTGTGCCTTACGCAAAAAAAGTGAAGAACAAAAATAAATTTTTAATACCTACTTAGGTTCACGTTTTTGTCAACAAAATTTTATGTACGAGATTATACGATGTATTTTTCAACAAAATTTTATTTAGAAACCGTGTCTATATATCTGCACAAAAAGATTTAGATTTTTTTTAAATACTGTTTTCCGATTTTTAAAAATATAAAGAGCTATATGTAGCCCGGGAGCCAAATGTCCTTAGTGCGCCACACGCTAATGGTACAATGCGGCAACAACTCTGTAGCACGGCCCTTTATTTACATTCTATCAGCTGGTGAAAGGAAACTGTTTTAGCATTGTGTGATTATCTCCGGTTGAACATAAATTTTTTGGAGACATGTTCGATATGAACAAAGGTCTTTATGAAACCAGTTCCCTTTTCATACCATTGCCATGTTTCGGAACGCAGACACCGGGGGTGGGAGTCACCCCCTGTTTTTTTGGTATAGGGCGTGGGACAGTGAATGCTCCAGGAATTTTCTGTATTCATTTTGCTAAAATCATCTCTATTTTGCTAAAATCTTCGCTTCATTGCCAAAAAATTTAATTGTTTTGCCAAAATCTTTGATATTCACTTGAATAGCTAGGAATACCCCTAGCGCCGCCCCTGGCACGGGAGACAACGAACACGGCCAACGCAACCTGCAAAGCATGACAAACACAAGGCTTTTTTACCTAGGTAGGCCGCCCTGAGGCTAACAACCGTACGCTCTTGCATGTCTGAGTTGATCTTTGATATGTGGGTGTTTACACCAGGAAGAACTTTCCCTTCCTAGCTTGCGGGTGGTGGATGAACTAACCTGGCTAGCTTCCCGGGCTTTATCCTCTACTGTCAGCTGGTCGATGGGCAAAGCCAACGAGTAGTCTAGCGGGAACAATTCCTGGGGAGTGGGGAGGCTCCGCATATCTTTGCGGATACCCTCAAGGAGAAACCCTTGAAGATGTAGATCGTGTAGGTCTCCACACTCTTCTTGGCCTTCTGCGTGCACAAGAGGAAGTACACATTTACCTGGTCATTGGCACGTCGCCTGCTCGGCCGGTCTAGCACTGTTATCGGCCATCCCCAAGAAACAGGGCGCCTAGCCCACGCTTGGCGACACCGGATGAGAAGGCCCACACGCCTAAGGCACAACTCTGGGTGCCATTGTGCCGACAACCATTTTCCAACAAGCAACGTATGATACAGTGAGAATATGGACACTACAAAAATTCACCTTAAACTATAAGGCTAAACATTCTGCTAGTTATGTAGTTTGCGATAAAAACATAAATGTTAACTCAATTAAATCTTGAGTATGGAAGGATGAAACATTAGTAGGTCCCAAATGACTGATAGCCTGCTAGATTGTCTTACTGCAGAATACCATGCTTAAACCTGTTCTGTATTTGTATACCTTGATATTCCAACATTCTCCACATTTAAAAAGTTAGATTTGAGTTTCTCTTTAATATAAATGCAGAAAATTTGATTAGTGTCCTGGTAACCTTTTTCTCATTGCCACCTAGGCATTCGCTGAATGGATTCTTTACACTTCTAGTGGAATTTCTAGTGCTTTGTACCATTCATGTGATGTGGGCACCTGGTGCATACTTTCTTTTCATGTATTACAGGTAAGACACTCACCATATATGTTACATGCGTATACTGCTAGTTTACATATTATTGACATATTGGCGGACTGGATAACATTATCATGCATGTCTAATATTCTAATGAGGTAGACCACCCTTCTGATTGATATTCAACTAAAAGGTAAGACGAACACAAACGTAGTTTTACAAGCTTACATGTAGTTGCATGAAATGGACGTCTTTTAGCATGTGGGCCCCTTTAGCATGTGGGCCCCTTGGTGCATGATAAACTCATGCAATCGTGCATGTCATTTTTTTAGCATGTAAGCCCTTCGGAGATTGTTTACAACAATGTTGGTGAGTGGGGCAGAGCGAGGCCCACCACTGAGGGGAGAGCCAACCGACGTTACATCGGAGACGACAGAGCTCAAGCCAAAAACGGTGAACGTCGAGTCATTGGGGGAGGCCGAGGGGGACGTTGCCGGGGAAGGTGGGCGCCATAAGCATGAGCACACACAACATAGGGAAAAGCAGCAGGAAGCGCTCCCCACCGTGGCAACTAGGGCTGTGTCGGTTGGCGTCACTATTAGCCCCTGACCACGGCAAGGCAGCCACGACGTGGAAGTCGACAGGGCGACCGAGCAGGTGGGGCTGGTTGTTGTGAAACGGAGGTGGTGTCAGCCATGGCACACACATGGTTTTGACATGGACTTTGCCACGCAAGCGAAACTGTTGGCCTCTCGGATTAATCCTCCGAGAATCCCTGTTATGCATATCGCCACGATCCCATGATAAATCTGTCGTGGCACATAACCGACAAGTATCAAAGTAAACATCCATTACTTGATCGGATACAAGTCATACCTCAATTGCCATTATGGCTACATCGATCATCATCAGTGGAACTTTATCAAAGCGTCGAGCCCGAGCCATGCCTTAACCTAAAGGAAGCTGAATGGGAGAACGTCCTAGCTCGCATAGTCATCAACATCAACTTCTTCACCTTACTTCTCGAATCTAATCAAATTAATAGCCACGGACAATGCCAGTGAATACTTTGAATGTACTCGCAAACCACCTTAAGAGAACAATAATAAAAAGATATGCAATATGGTTGTGGTAGTAGGAGGGCTCCATAAGAGGTTCTTTTCTCAAATAGTTTCTCTTGTAGATATAGTATCTCTATATCTTTGTTGAAAACTTTTGTAAAACATTTTGAAAAGTTTTGGAAACCACTAGGATTGGGTCACCCAATTTCATCTCACGGTCCTCACTCGACTGAGCTTTTCATCTTCCGTAATCCTCCAAGATGACCTCACTTCCTCTGTGGTCACCTCAGACCACCCTTTTCATAAAACTCATTCTTTTCCGAAATCCTTTTTAGAAATCAAAACTAGCACCGCTCTACAGTAGTTTGTCCAACCATCCATTACCGTGGACACGGCTATTCGAATAGATTTACACTTTGCAGAGGTTGTACACTTTAGCCACACCATCCGAGTACCTTGCCCTGATCCCGTACGGATCGTGGGTCGAGTAACCGATCAAGACTCTCAGGATGTCACTCTAGTATAGGCCCTACCCTATGGGGTGTTCCTCTCAAGACCAGGACGCCATGTACCTTCAAAAGCCAACCAGAGCGCATTCCTCCATCTAGGATATACACTTTGAATGAGAGGCCCATAGTAGTGTCCGACTGCTCCCGAGGGCAGTTCGCATCTCCTCCAGGTCATTGTCCAACAGATGACCCTTTCTGTAAAGGAAATCCGGCATTCGAGAGATGTGATCCTTTATAAGCAGTTGCGAGGGATCCCATACAAGAGTAGACAAACGTCAAGTCCAGCCCTGTCCCATTCCAGGGTAATGTAGTTGCTTGGTTTAGTTGTTATAGCTAAAGCTGCAAAGAAATGGGTGCGTTTTCGTAAACATTTTTCTCCTCTTCAACATCATTTGTAAAACAAAACCTTTTCCTTTCTCAAATTTCTCTTGGTAAGTCAAACCCCACCAAGGTTTTACCATCAAACATTTTGTAAACTTTTCCGAGCTCTTCCCAACCTATAGTTTTGCTTTGGCTAAAACGGGTCTCCAAAAGGGTATGGTGTTATACACCACTTACAATACTAGGGACAAATAGGTGTCATCAAAGGGGTTGTACTTAGTAGTACAAGTGTGTAATGGTTTGGAGGAGCCAAGCCATTACCGAATATTGATCATCATATAGTAAAACAATGCAGTTTGTATAAACAAGTAGAGAAAACATGCATTAATAAAATAGTAGGATAAGGCTTATGAGCAAGTAGGTGGCTTGCCCGTGACCGGCAATATGGCAATATATGTCCTTGGGCTTCTTAGAATACCATAATAACCATTGTCTCCTCTGTCTTGACTTTGATACAATTCGCAACTATCGTCGTCAAGGATCACACCAGGCATACAAGCATCAATACCATACAACACAAACAATACAAAAGTCACAACTATTCAGTAGGTGGTGATATTTTTAGATCAAAGCAATTTGGAAGTATTTTATTTGCATTTATAGAACCTCTGTTATGAGTTAATTGTCAGATACTACTTAACCAAGGGGATTAAGGCCAAGGCTTGGTTCTGTATGATACCATTGTACAAAAATGATATCCATAGATAGGTATTGACATAACAAGTCCACCAAAAGTGGTTTCACTATTTTTGCACTTTTTATTAATTAGATATGGATTTTCTAGTGAAATAAACCCTAGTTTTAGGGAATAAACCATCAGAAAATATCTGTTGCTCAAATAAATTTGTCCTCAAAGGTTTTGCTAGATCTTGGAGTTTATGACGTTTGAGAGTTGGATTCACTCCAAGATAATCACCAGAATTCCCTTGGGAAATTCTCAAAGTCAGTTATGTTGACAATTTGTCTTTTTCACCAGATTAAAACTACAAAAGCTTTAGATGGTCAGTTTAGTGACTAGAGATCAGAGCAAGCTTTGGAAACTTTCTTAAGGTTTGTGTTCTTAAATTAGCTTGATACTAGAGGGTGAGCTCCTAGGATAGCTCACTCTAATTTCCTAAGCAAGCAAGTCAAACAACAGTTCAAAGCAATTCATCTTGCAACATCTCAAAACTACTACTATGTATGCATCAAGCCATCAAGCCTAGCTTGAGGTAAAGAGAGGAATTTTGAGAAGGTTATGGTTTTGAATAAGAGTCCTTGGTACTTCTACCAAGAGTAGAGTTCAAAAAGTTTCATAAAAGGTTTTGGAGAAACCTAGGGGTAAGAGTGGTTGGAAGTTCTGTCTTGAAAACATAAGGAGATTATATCATATAGATCTCCATAATTTTGTTAGTGGAATCTAGGAAAAATAATTGTTGTTGCAAGGGTATCTTGGCTCAGGTTTTAAAATATCATAACATTTGAGGATATGCAAAATAAGCCAAGACAGTTTAGTTAAGTAGCCTTTGGTAAACTGAGGGGAAGATGGAGGAGTATATAACCTACTACACATTTAGATACATAAGCAAAAACAAACAAGCAAGCAAACACTGCATCACTAAACAAGAAAAAGTTTTTGTTCCCTGATTTTTTGCATTCTAGACAACTCATCAGGGTTACTGAAAGTGGGGTGTTATAGAAACCGTATTCACTCAACGAGTTATGAAGCATAATCTTCTCCCACTCCATTGTTGAAAGGACCGATATGAGCGACTAGGGGGTGTATAGGTGCTACCAAATTTTATATCTTTTCAAGTTTAGGCTTGCCACAAAGGTAAATTCTCTAGATATGCAACTAAGTGAATTTCCCTAGATGACAAGCAAGGTAAACAACAAGATAATAAGTTAAAGGTAAGAGATAACCACTAGTAGACACGAGGATGTGATTCCTAGAGTTCCTTGTGCAGGGAAGTATGTCTCCGTTGGAGAGGTGGGCTGAACAAAGTCACCCAAGTGCCACTAAGGCTCACCTTCTCCCAAGCATGCACCATAAAGGTGGGTACTCGATCCACTAAACGGGACTCTTCCTGGTGGCCGCCGTAACCTCGCACAAAGCTTGGGGCACTTCTCCAAAACCAAATTGGAGGCTCCCAACTCGAGCGCGATGCTTACACACAAAGATGAGCTTTCAAGTTAGGGTTTGACAAACCCTAGAACAACTAGCTTCTTACACAAAAGGTGGGGGAAGCACAAATCCCCTTGGTGGAAGTGTAAATCTAGGTATCCTCCCTTGATTCCCCAAAGGGCATCAAGCTCTAGTGGCTAGGAGTGGAGATCTTGGAGTTTTGAGCTCAGCAACAATTGAGGAGAGTCTGGAAGCCGCAACCCCCAAAGGTAGAAGGGGGCTATTTATATGGCCCCTAGAAATCTGATTGTTGCCTGTCGTGTTCATCGCAGTCTCCGGTCTTGTCAACGCCGAAGTCTCCTGCCCTCCCTAGAGTCTCCGGTGATGAGGCCAGAGTCTCTTGAAAGAACCAGTAACTAATGATGAACTAGGCCGCGGGACGGGCCGAAGTCTCCTCTCAGAAAACCGGAGTCTCTAGACAGAGAAGTACCTCACAGGTGCAGACGTTGGGGGCAAGGCCAAAGTCTCCGGGGTTGGCACCCCGGAGTCTCCGGGGAACATGGCAGGAATAACCCAGAGATCTGGGTCTCTCCTCCAACATTCCCACAATCATCCATGAACCGTCTTCTCGATCTTCTCTCTTGAGGGGTAGTTCACGCACTTCTGCCACACAACACCTGTTCCTAGGCACACTTAGCACAATATTAAATTCATTTGCGTTGTTAACAAACAACAAAACAACTTAGGAAGGGATATGACCTTTCAATTGTGTCGATGGCGTTCCCATCTCCGGCATCATTCAGCGTACTCAAGCTCAGCATGAGCCATCAAACCCGAACACCGTCTTCGTCGGCACCATGATAATTGGGGTCGACATGCCTGATGTCGATAGGCGGTGGAGGTAGGGCACCTATGGCCAAATTGGATACCAAGCTGAATTCACGTTGAATTGGCATGTTGATCTCGATCTGCTGCCACAGGCAAAGAGCCGATCCACATGCCATATCATGCCTGACTGCATAGATCGTGGTGTCAGCTTTCCAACAACTCGGTGCCTGGCAGTCTGAGTTAAGGGGACCACAAGGCGCGACCATGGTGTGCAAGGCCATGGCCTCGGTTTACTCACATAGGGCGTAGCGATGAGCAGGAAAGCCTAAATCCCTGCCATCTTCATCTTCCTGCACTAGCGTGCTGTGGGTTTCCGGGACCGCATCATCACGAATTGGGCTAGATTAGATGGGGAAGACCTCTTGGTCACCATGGTGATGGATGAAAGCTAGGGCAAGAAGACAAAAAAAGCTCGGGCGCCATGGTAATTGTGGTCGACATGCCTGATGCCGATAGGCGGTGGAGGTGGGGCACCCGTGGCCAAATTGGATACCAAGCTGAATTCACGTTGAATTGGCATGTCGATCTCGATCTACTGCCACAGGCAAAGAGCCGATCCACATGCCATATCATGCTCGACCGCATAGATCGTGGTGTCAGCTTTCCAACAACTCGGTGCCTGGCAGTCTGAGTTAAGAGGACCACGACGCGCAACCATGGTGTGCAAGGCCATGGCCTCGGTCTACTCACGTAGGGTGTAGCGATGAGCAGGAAAGCCGAACTCCCTGCCATCTTCATCTTTGTGCGCTAGCGTGCTGCGGGTTTCCGGGACCGCATCATCACGAATTGGGCCAGATTAGATGGGGAAGACCTCTTGATCACTGATGTCTACGCACGCTTCTATTCTTGTAGACAGTGTTGGGCCTCCAAGTGCAGAGGTTTGTAGAACAACAACAAATTTCCCTTAAGTGGATCACCCAAGGTTTATCGAACTCAGGGAGGAAGTCGGCAAAGGTATCCCTCTCAAGCAACCCTGCAATCAAGATACACGAAGTCTCTTGTGTCCCCAACACACCCAATACACTTGTCAGGTGTATAGGTGCACTAGTTCGGCGAAGAGATAGTGAAATACAAGTAATATGGATGATTATAAGTGGTAATTGCAATCTGAAATAAGAGTGGCAACAAGCAAACATGTAACAGGACTGATTGTAAACGGTGTTTTAATGCTTAGAAATAAGGCCTAGGGATCATACTTTCACTAGTGAACACTCTCATATAAATATCTTCTCTTTATGATGCTACCCTGGACTACTCTCTGGTTGGACGATGTAGGGGTATAACAACACACCTTAAAGTTCGCATTCCCCATCTAGATATACCCCTCACTGTCACTTTGAGCGCTAGATGGTTCCAATAAACACCACAATCTCATAGAGACATCCAACTCAAATTATACTCATGATAAGTATTTCTGTAACCTCAGCCAAAGTGCCACACAGTGTGCACACTGTCAACTTCACACACGTGGGGATAAGCCGAGATTAATTAAAGCACTTGAGTAGCAGAATAGACCTATAGATTACAAAGCTCATGATCTCATAAGATCACGCATAGAGAGAGATGAACACATAGCTACCGGTAGAGCCCTTAGCCTCGAGAGAGAGCTACTCCCTCCTCATCATGGGAGTCAGCAACGGCGATGGAGATGGCGGTGTAGTCGATGGAGATGGCTCCGGGGGTACTGCCCCGTCCCGGCAGGGTGCCGGGACAGAGACTTCTGTCCCCCGAATCTCCTCTTCGGTGGCGGCGGCGCTGCGGAACTTTTCGTGGAATTCTGATCTTTCCCTTAGGGTTTTCGTCCCGGGAGGCTTTTATAGGCGAAGAGGCAAGGTCGGTGGTGGCCCGAGGGGTCCACACCCCCTAGTGGCGTGCCTAGGAGGGACCCGCGCCACCATATGGTGTGCCCAGCCCCCGGCCCTCCTCCGTCTCTGCTTTGGACTCCGTCTCGTGTCAGGAAAAATAGGAACTTCGGCTTTTGTTTCGTCCAATTCCGAGAATATTTCTTTTCTAGCTTTTCTGAAACCAGAAACAACAGAAAACAGGCAACTGACACTGTGGCATCTTGTTAATAGGTTAGTTCCAGAAAAATGTATAAAAATATCTCAAAGTGTGAACAAAACATAAGAAAGTTGATACAAAACAAGATGGAGCATCAAAAATTATAGATACGTTTACGACGTATCAATCACCATGGTGATGGATGAAAGCTAGGGCAAGAAGACAAAAAAAAGCTTGGACAGGGATGCCCCGCCACTGCTGTTCACCGTTGGATGGCTTACTCTAGCATCGACAGGGTGGCTGGGACTGCTGTGTGGGGAAGTTTCTTGGTGATGGCTACGGCGCCTTCGGAGTCACCCTGGAGGAGACCCGGGAGGCTAGGTTCGTGCGAAGAAGCCCTGGTCCACCCCATCTACAAACGAGTGCTCGTTGGGTTAAACCCCAATAATCACTGCTTGCACGCCCCCGCGCTTGGGCGAGACATCGAGCTGTGCATCACTAGAGTCCTCTGTGAGAACAATGGCACAAATGCCGCGAGGTCCCTGCCCATTAGGCAAAGTAGGTCCACCTCCATCTTTTTTCACCTCTAGCAGCTCCTTGCCGGGAAGGCCGTGATAATCCTGATGGAATTGACGTGCTTAGCGAGAAATGGGGATGCCCTAATGAGGGCGCACAAGTAGACACGCGGGTCGGCCCGAGCGATGACGTCTTCCTAGGTCAGAGATATGTGCACCCCGTTGTGCATGAACGGGTCGCGGCAATAGCCTGCTCACGCGTCGCATGGTATTGAAATCGAGCGTACATGGCGCCGATGCCTGAGGGGACGAGCTCAAACTAGAGGCGGCGGATAGCGCGGAAAAGGGCCTCCCAAATGGAGCTGGCTACTCAGGGCGGGGCGGTGCTATGGTTTGGGGTACCCATGAAGAACACCACAAAAGACGTGGAGATAAATAGCGAAGCAAACCCGTAGAATCGATCCTGCCAATAAACCCCCAACGGAGCAACCTCCGGAACTCGAAAGACAAACCAACAATCACTCTAATTGGTACAAATCCTTCTTACAGACTGGTCCCCTGATCCAATAGTACACTATGGAAGATTGACACTACTAGAACCTTGATTGTGAAGATTGGCACATGCATACTAGAATCTACAAGGGGAAAGAGTAGCTATTACGGAGAACTCGAATCATCTCCATAGGATTTGCACACACATAGGGGGAAAGGAGCAAAGCTCTCTCTAATTCATCATCTCAATCTTGGGTTTCTAGGATGGGGTGGGGCATATATATAGGCCAACCACTAAATCAGGGGTAGTTCAGGCATAAAGCTAGGTTTAGAGCGTTATGTGGGTTGAGGCCAACTTAGAGTGGCAGGCCTGATGCACATGCCGGAGACTCCGGTGTGAGTCGGCTTGAGATTTCAGTGTGGCTGGAGTTTCTAGTGGTCTCCGGGCAGTCTCCGATTTGGGGTACTGGGGGTTGTCATCACTTGCTTCACGAGTTTGGGAGAATAGGACTAGAGATTCCAGTGTGGAAAGGCCGGAGACTTCGGTCTTGAAGCGGCGGAGACTGGTGTACAGAGGCAGGAGACTTGGGTCTTGAAGCTGCTTCTTCTTTCTCCTCTTCCGTACTTCATGCTTGGTCCTCTTGGTTCCTCGGGCATCCTTTGCACCTCCTCTTGGCATCATGATCATGGGTATGGACCTAGTCACAAGATGGGCATTTGTCTCAAGTAGCATTCCATTCAAATGGGGATTAAAGGAGGACAAGTGATGGAAAGAATTCACCTTGGGTGCGTTTGTTGGAGTAGCATGAGTTGGAGAGCTTGGTTCAATGGGTGGCATGGTGATGACCATATGTCGGGCCACATCATCTTCCCCTCTTGAAAAAGAGTCGTTCTCGACTCTAAACTCTCATCACCATAGTATTGAAGGAGATATCCCCTTGGCATAGAATGTGTAGTCATCCTTGTTGTCACGGTGTTGTGGCAGGTCTTGATGTGGGGAGCTTGTAATTGGTGTCCTATCTTGAGCACCTTGCAAATCAACAACAAAAATAGAGAATTGTATGATGAATTGTTAGTATTGGTCACACTCAAACCACTCATCTCACTTGTGGTGGCATTCGATGTGACACTCTTTGTTTCTCCACTCAACTTTGGCTTTTGGCTCTCACTCACGAGAAGGTGGTTCACTCTCTCACCACTCATCTCACAAGGATCCTTCTCTTGTTCTTGGGTAGGCGTCTTGCATTTGTGTCAATGATTTGGCTTGGCGACATGGGTCAGAGCACAGAAGTGTTGTTGTTCCGCTTGAAGGAATAGTGGTTGTTGCGACCATCATGTATAGCTCTATCAAATTGCCATGGTCTCCCAAGAAGCATGTGACAAACCGTCATTGGTACTACGTCACATTCGATGGTATCTTTGTAATCTTGAAAGAGACTTGAACTTTGTACTTTATCTTGAAAATTCCGTTGTCAATAAGCCATTAGACATGATATGGATGGTGATGCTTCATGTATTCCAACTTGAGCTTGTGGCATAGTTCTTCGCTTGCCAAATTATGACAACTTCCACCATCTATAATCACTTTGATAGATTTTCCATTCACGCCGGCTCTAGTTTGGAAGAGATTGCACTTTTGGTCTTGTTCAACTTGGATATCGGTGGTCACTTGTGACTAAGAGCGTTGGGTTTGTGTCATGATCGCCATAGAGTTCATTGTTGTCACTTGCATCTTGTTGATGGTGGTGAACTTGTTTCAAAGCTTCATACTCGTCATTTGTTCATGTTCTCCATTTTCCATTAGTACCATGACTTTGGTGTTTAGCCATTCAAAGGACTTGTGACCATCCTTCTTCCACTTGAAATAAGTAACTTCTTCTTTTCCCGTTGATGATTGAGAGGACATTGTCGATGGTGCCGTCTTCATGCTTGTTGATTAGTGGCTTGAGGAAGTCGATGGTCTTGTAGGAGAAGTTTGTTCCAAAGGAGATTGTTGTTGGGAGAGTCTTGCTTGGACTCAAAGTAGCAAAGATCATTTTGGACTCTTCTCTCGGCCTTGCGAGGTTGATGAACCAATTCAACAATTGTGTTGTATCATTGGAATCCGATGACTCTTTATTGGGTAGTTCAATCCATTCAAGAATCTTGCCATTGTTTGTTCCGAGGACTCCATGATGTTTGCTCTCATCATTGCAATTTCCATCTCCTTGTAGTATTCATCCACGCTTTTAATGCCTTGCTTTAATTTTGTAGCTTTGTTGAAGAGATCTCGGTTGTAGTGTTCCAGAACGAACGTTCATGCATGGTTTCCTCCATTTCTCTCAAAGTTTCAATTGGCAGTTCCATGTTCTCTTGACACTTCTTTTGCACTTGCTCCCACCATATGCTATGGTTAGCATAGTCTTCAAACTCGAGGGATGCCATGTCAACCTTCTTGGCTTCAGAGTAGTTGTGTATGCGGAAGATCTTGTCAACCTTGAGTGCCCAAGAGAGATATAGTGCCGGGTCATTTTCTCCCGAGAACGTAGGCATTGTAAAATTTAGCTTGCTGGATTTTTCTTCATTGTTGTGTCGGCGATTGTGTCGATTGCGCACATTTTCTTCACTTGATTCTCGATGGTGATGTCAGTGGTGGTGTCGATGACGAGGACGTCTTGCACGGTCATTGCCTTCATCATCTCCATCATCGTCTCCGGGGTCACCTTCCGGCTCTTCATTTCTTGTGTGTGATGCTTGTGAGTATGGAAAACACACAAGGATATCATATTTGAGTTGTGGACTTTGGAGCACATCCCTCTTTGTGTTGATTCACTCTGATTTCTGGACATCTCCTGTGATCTGTATTAGCGGAATGAAGTATTTTGTCACCTTCATTGGCTGTTACTTCTGAATGACTTGGATATATCTCATGGAACAAAAAAGTGTGGTGCTTAATTTTTTTAAGGACTTCTATGCCTATATCCAAAATCGCTTCAATACTAGTATTCAAATTATAAGGACAGATAATGGGACAGAGTACGTGAACAATGAATTTGGCAATTTTCTTTTGAGAAAAGGAATACTTCATCAAACTTTGTGTCTTGATACTTTTTCGTAGAATGGAGTAGTTGAAATGAAGAATCGCCATTTGCTGGAGGTAACTGGATCACTTATGTTTATGATGAATGCACCTAAATTCTTATGGAGAGAGCGGTTATGACTGCTACTTATCTCATCAATCGGATGCCATTAAGACATTACGAGTGTTTGGGCTGAAGACTCCATATGAAATGATCTATGGCAAAAATGAGTTCATTGTTCCGCCAAAGGTGTTTGGTTGTACATGCTTTGTTAAAGAGGAAAATTGGATCCACCTGATATGAAGTGCATCCTCATTGGATCCCTATCTAGTCAAAAGAGCTACAAGTGTTGGAGTCCTAGTGGCGGAGAACATTTGTGAGCATGGATATGACATTCAGAGAGTCTGAGCTGCTCTATGGAAAGAAGACGGATCTTAGCTCGTTATTTGACTGACTAAATTAGCACTAGTGATGCTAGTCGAACCATTCATGACAAGGGAAGATAAACCACCAAGATTCGTGGTTGATTCAATTCCATGTCCTATGGATGAACAGTGATGGAGAAGGCCAAACGAGGAAAAAGATTTGAGGGTGTATACAAGGAGACAACCTATGAGTAAACAAAGATGGTGAAAGCCAAACCAGGAAGAAAAATTAAGCACGAATAACTAGTCAGAACCAATTGTAGGGGGAGCATAGTCAACAACAAGTTCTAGTGGTAGATGAAGTTGACTCATCTGGGAGTGAGCCATGTGCCATTAATGATTCATTGAATTTGCCTATTTCCTTGAGGAAAGAAGCACGAGCTAAAGCAGGAAAGCCTTGCGAACGGCATGGTTTTGAGCATGATTTTGCAAACTATTTGTCATATGACTCACTCTCACCTGAGTATAGAGGCTTCATTGCTTCATTATAGTCGTGGTAATCCCATCTGATATAAGAGCAACAAAGCAAGATCCTAAATGGCACGAAGCGATGTTGGAGGAGATGGCGGCCCTTCAGAAGAATAAGATATGGGAACTTGTATCACTTCAAAAAGGGAAGAAGGTAGTTAAGTGCAAATGGGTCTACACCATGAAGCAAGACCCAATAAAAAACCTTTTTACAATCAACCCTAAACGACCATATGCCGATACTCATCCTCATTGTTCCCCATAATCCAACAAAATAGAACACATCTCCCTCTGAATGAAGCCAACAGGTCTCAGACAAGAGTAGTATCTATGGCTTCATCGAAAACTATCAATGGTAATATCGAGAGGTACAAGGCCAGACTTGTTGCAAAGGGTTATGATCGACTTATGGATTTGACTATGACGAGACTTTTGCACCCGTGGCAAAGATGAGTACCGTGAGAACGTTGATATCAGGTGCAACAAATTTTGATTGGCCATTATACCAGTTGGATGTGAAAAATGCCTTCTTGCATTGTGATATTCAAGAGGAAGTGTACATGGAAATCCTACCTGGCTTTGGTACATCTCAAACTCATGGGAAGTCCTTCGGTTGAGAAAGTCATTATATGGGCTTAAACAATCTCCATGATCATGGTTTGATCGATTTCGTCGTGCTATGTGTGGTATGGAATACACACAACGCAATGGGGATCACACTGTGTTCTACCGCCACTCCGAGCGGCGCATAACAATTCTTACAATATATGCGAATTATATCATCATTACTGGTGTGATACCGTTGAGATGGCACAGTTAAAGCTGATGCTGAGTAAATAGTTTGAAGTTAAGAACCTTGGCTAGCTAAGGTATTTTCTAGGCATTGAGATTGCAAGGTCCCCCAAAGGGATAGTTCTCTTGCAGCGAAAGTATGTTTTGAACTTCTTAGTGATACATGAATGCTAGGGTGTCAAGCTGCTTCGACCCCTATTGAGCAAAATCATCAATTATGTGCGCAATCTGGAGATCCAGTTGATAGAGAGAGCTACCAACAGCTTGTAGGTCGACTCATCTAAGTATGCCATAGGAGACCTGGCATATCATATGCAGTGAGTGTGGTTAGTCGCTACATGCATGACCCAAGAAGTAGGCATTTAGAGGCAGCACATAGAATTTACCCTATCTAAAAGGGGGCCTTGGAAGAGGTCTATGGTTCAAGGCATGTGGAAGGCTATTGTGACTTTGATTGGCCTTAGTTGCCTTGACGACAGAAAGTCAGGCTTTTGTGTATTTGTAGGAGGAAACTTGGTATCTTGGAGGAGCAAGAAGCACAGATCAACGACATAAGAGGAATATAGAGCAATGTCCATGTGTTTGAGTGAGATGTTGTGGATGAAAGGCCTCCTATCAGAATTGAAGCTGCTACGGAGAGAGCCATTCAACCTTTGGTGCGTCAATAAGTCAGCAATCAACATAGCTAACAATCCAGTTCAGCATGAACGGACAAAACATGTGGAGGTAGATCGATTCTTCATCAAATAGTGGATCAACGAAGGCACCTTGAAATTAAGTCATGTAACCTCTAGAGAACAACTAGCCGATTTTCTTGACTAAGGGATTGGGTAGTAAGGAATGTTCGTTGGCATGTAACAAGATGGGAATGATAGATATCTATCACCCATATTGAGGGGGAGTGTTGGAGTCTGAGTTAGTTTAGTAGTACTCTCGTTGGCATGTAACAAGATGGAAATGATAGATATCTATCACCCATCTTGAGGGGGAGTGTTGGAGTCTGAGTTAGTTTAGTAGCAGTACTCTGACAGGGAGTGTTACGATAGTAGTAGTGTCCTACTAGAGTCTAGATCATCCAAGTGCATGAATGAAGATTTAAGCCGAAGTTGTTCTATATATAAGAGGGTGTGGAGGTCTAAGGGACCACCCCATCTAGAAATTTCTCCCCAAAACAACATATCATCAACGTCATCCTCCACCTCATCTTCCACCTCCAAATAAAGCAACCCCTGGCACCTATGTCCCCTTACAGAATTTTCATCACAATTAAAGCATAAAATTTTGGCGTGGCATTCCTCCATCTTGGTGGAAGAAAGGCGCTTGAAAGGTCTGCTTTTGTTGTTCAATGCGGCCTCGGGAAGGTCCCAGTGCCATGTGCTAGCCATCCTGGGTTAGAATTATGATAGAGTAGAGGATAACTGGGAATGCAGTGTCTTAGTTGGATGATATTTGTTTCAGTTCAGGATATTTGCCTGTGAAATCATGTGCTTTCGCTGTTTTATGTGTTGTCGCCTCATGCACTGTAAAATCACAGAGTACTTTTTTTGGAGAAAACGCAAAAGCTTTGCGTTTCGATTCACTGATAGAACAAGTTCTTTTTACAAGCCTAAGAAAAGGCTGATACAACCACAACCCAGACAACGATTTCAGGAGATAAGACACTAGCTACACTGGACACCTCCAAACTATCCACGACCTAGAAGCCAACCATAAGCACAGGCGCGCCATAACCCACCAAAGCCCTTGAGGGGAAGGGGAGTCCAATTCTGCAAAGAAGGGCATAACCAGGCCACCCTTGCTTTGGAGAAGTCAAAGATGTTGCGGATTGCAGGTTTCGGCTCACCGCCAACCGCCAATGGTGACCCTAATGTCGAACCACCCTAAAATGCCACAACCCCTGTCCATCGCCGTATCGCCGCAGATGTCTACCACCACCGCCAGACGAAACCGTCGAGCGCTTCCATGCATCCGATATGTCCATACCATGCTCGCATTACACCGGTTCACAAAGGATCTGTCAGATAGAGTAATGGCGCGTGTCGTCGGCTCGCGTTCCAACTCGAGTCCAATTTCCAAGAACAACGCTTCCAAGAAGGTAGCGACATCAGCCATGTCATCGCTGTCGGATCCGGCTCCACCAGCCAGATCTAGGTTTTCACCCGGAGGATTAGACCACAGGGGAGTGTATCAGGGCTCCTCGACGACGCCACCAAGGAGGAAAACAGCGCCCGAGGGCGTTGCCATCGCCGGCAACGACAAGGTCGGGTAGGGCCTTAGAACCTAGCACCTCCGGAAAATGTGTTAGCTCGGGACCCTCGTTTAGCTCGCCACCCTGCCACAGAGGACACCACACGCCGCACATCGAGGTCCGCATGCGATGCCATCGTCCGCCTCCCGTCGGACGCCGGCCACCCAGGCACGATTGACCAAGCTGGCCATTGTGTATCAAGCACACCTCCTGTAGAACCTACAACCTCCGGTCATTCTGACCGCCATGACACCCTCGCAGTCGGTGATGCCTCACCCTTTCTCACAACACAGGCAACCTAAACGCTACTCGATGACTGCGGAGTGACCGGAGTACCGGTAGCCGACATGTCAGAGCCAGGCCCGCAACCACATGGCAGCTGTCCAGGACAGCGCCATGCTGATGCGCTGGCCCGTGCGTGACCGAACATGGCTCTAGCAGGGGAAAAACCGAGCAGGCAGCTGGGTTCGCCATCCGGGCGCTCCAAGAGTCTACCTCTGCCATCATCTTTGTCGGAGCCGTGCTGTAGGACCTGGTTGGGAAGGAGGGAAGGAGGGAGGAGGAGGTTACTGATCTCATCTGGGCGCAGGGCTCTCCCAACCCAAATCGGCCCCAAGGGGCCCAGATTTGGGCTTGCAGGCCCGTGCAGCCATGGAGGTCACCCGCTCCAACTCTGTCCGCCAGCGCCGTCACCGTCGCTAGCGCCGTCGGCAGAAGAGAGTGGCGGCCAGAGGTGAGGGCACATCGGATCTGGGTGGCAGGCACACGAACAACCGCGGCCCGCACGGCCCGGATCGAACCCGGCTAGGTCCACGAGGATTTGTCCAGCGCCACCGCACCAGGCTACTCCGTGCCGTCCGTCGACCACAGCTGTCTTGGCTGTCATCTCCTTCGCCCTGCCGTTCTCCCGTGCTCCGCCGCCATGGAGAGCTCCCGCACCCGCAGCCCCTGCAGCCCCCTGCTCCGCTCCCTGCTCCGCTCGCAGACGAGCTCCCGAGGCGCGCACCCGCTGCCCTCCATCTTCGGCTGGTCGGGCGCCGCCACTGCTGCCGGAGTCGGCGGCGGCGGCCAGGGATCGAGAGGGTGGGCTGGTCTCTAGGGTTTGGTTTCGCCCCTGGAATTGCTCGAGCGGGAGCGACCCGGGAGGCCTCGGATGGTCAGTTTTGTTGTTTTGCCTAGTGCCCACAGCGTACTTTCTTGCCTTCTATTTTTGTCGCCATCACATTTTGTCGGCTCTATCAGCAAAATCATCTGTTTGTGATGTTGAGTAACATCGACAAAGTGTGTGTCCTATAGCAGTTCTTGCCTATTCGAAATACTTCTGATACACCATTGGGCCATGACACCCGAACTATTCTGATTCAGTTTTTGGACTTCTGGCTTTCATTCATGGCTGTTATTGGTACATTCATATATATGGCTACAATTAAAGAAGCTTCAAAGCGAGCAATGCATACTGTTGTTTTTATCCTCACAGCTATTTTAGCTGCAACTGGTGCTACCAGGTATATAAATCACTTGTTACTTTGTTTAATCAAGTACCATGAACACTGGGTGCATCAATGTATGATGAGTTACAATGTCAGATCTTCCAATATCAGTATTGTCGTTGCTATTGGTTCACTTGGCCTGCTTATTGGATGGATATTGGAATTCTCTACAGCACAAAGATTTGTATGCTGCTCGTGGCGAATTAACCTCAGTGTGCCTCAAAGGTGTTGTATTCATGGTTTTATGAATATATATTGTTATGTCATGTCTGTATCCTCTATCTTAATTTCACATGTACACATTATGAATTTCGACATGCCAAAACCGTTGTGTGCAAGTTTATGTCAACTACGATTCATAATATCCAGGATTTCCTTTGGTTGGCTAATGCATTTCTCATATTCCTTTTCTTCTTCCAGATGGCCAAACCTCGTGCCTTTGTTTTGGAATACTCTGGAGACATTGAACAAACGGTTCCGTTGGCTGTATTTACTTCTTGGTTTCATCACATTATCTTTTGCAGCTGTAAGCTGGAAGCTAGAATCAAATAGTAGCTACTGGATTTGGCACAGGTGTGAATCATCTTTCGTTACTAATAGTAACTTCAGTTTTGAAAGTATAGCGCGTGGATTTGCCACGATAACTCTGTGTAGCTCCCTTTCTTAGCCCAATCAGTTTTATACCTAGTGTTGCCTGGCAAGTACTTGTTTGGTAGAGCTCAGGTAAGAAGTATCTTCATTTTGCCAAGCTAACTTGGGCATAGGCAAGGATTGCCTTGCCCATTGACGCACGCAAATTAGTTCACTCATGTGCACGAGATTTTGACTGTTCTATCATTTCTTTTCTTGATGTGGTCCACAAAATAGTTCCAAGCAAATATTTGTAATACTGTAAGAATTATTATACTTGTGTATAAAGAGACAGGATTTTCTGGAGGTGGAGTAGCTGTACACAAGTTTTGGACATGTTATCACAGATATTTTAAATTTCAAGGTTGAAGATTTGATCAAGTTTTATGGATTTGATCTAGTTCAAGTACAGTAAGTTCTATGGGATTTGAGATTCCTGTAGTTTAAGTTTCAAGTGCGTTACAAAAAAAATCTGTGATGGTTTTTGACATGTTTTATAGTTTTATAGGAATCCCGAGTGGGTTTCGCAAATGCAAGAGGTTTGGCTACCCCACATTGGCAGGCAGCGAACTATTTCCAACATAAAGCACAATCATTATATGCTTTCAAGTAAAAAAAGACACACTTATTTTTTCTAGTATCAGAAAAGGAAGCAAACACCCAATGCTTCCTAACATGCTCGCTATCTTTCTTTGGCCATGTAAGGCAGGCAAAGGAACTTGAATATTCCAACTTCTTGAAGCGCAAAAATGTACATTTTGAATATAGCGTGAATACACTTTGTTGGAGAAAATCTGCTTTTGTTCCGTCACATTTGATACTTATTATAGCTTATCCTAACTGAATAAAATAAAGAGAAATTTGTTTTTTTCTGCAGTATGTGGCACATAACCATCTATACATCTTCATTCTTCTTCTTATGTTCAATACGTGTCAATATGATGGGTCATAGTCCGGAGACAAACTATGAGTTGACGAGGCACGACTCCTTGCCAAGAACAGAGCCAAGAGAGACCCAATGAATCTAGGAACAACAGTGCTCCATGCCTCGGTATGTTACTTCTGGTAGCAACATGAGATCCATGGAGAAAGGTGTTACTATCTTACTACAGTGAAGAGCTTGATGCCAGATCATTTCTGACAGTATGCACGTGCAAGCCTCACTGTACTGTAAACTTGTACATATATATGGGCTTCGCTGCAAAATTGCAATAATCGGTAGATAGTGACATGTAATATTCGTTCTTAGCTGCATCACATGAGAATTGCAGAGTGGTGCAGGTTAGCAACTTACATGTTTCAAAAAAAAAGGTTAGCAACTTAGATGAATGCCACTTTTTTCTGGGGAATGGTAGGGAAATGCCCAGTGGAGATATCGTGTATAAATTATATTAGACCTGTGTGGCAGATTTGATCGTTTTTTACATTGTACAAATGTGCATTCAAGACAGAAAGAGATGGATTATGTTTCTTAAGATAAAGGATGCTTTTATTGGGGTCTGTTTGGTTGGGCTGTGGATTTTGAATAAGCTGCAACTTTGAGAAAGTCATAAGTTGTTTGGCTGGGCCAAGTGTTAAACTGTAGCTTTGATAGGAATTATCTCTTATACCCTTGAGGCCGCTAGAGACCATTTACATTGTAAGCAACCTAATACATGGTTTACATGGATTGACATGTAAGTAATATTATTCGAAATGAAAATATCATTTTTTTGTAATGTTGCGTACAACATAGATATATAAATAGAAAGTGTTGTCCTTTGTATCCTCGTTCTCCCGTGAGGATGTTGTCTCTGTGTCGCTTGATGTGCCACTTGAGGTAATTCTCAATTGCATCGCAGTACAGAACTTTCCTGTAACCACCCCTTGGTCGCTGAAGGATTCAGGACGTGAGGTCAAGCTAAGGATCTGGATTTTGGAGCAGAATATACAGGAAGGATTCAGAGGCAATGGGAGAGTCGAGAGAGGAATAGAACGAAGGTAGGAGATGGAACTCAATTTCGGTTTATTCTTTTCTTGCCGATACAGAGGTTTCTCCCTCCCTTATACTAAGACTCAGCGATTACTTGTCAACGCCGAAGTCTCCTGCCCTCCCTAGAGTCTCCGGTGATGAGGCCAGAGTCTCTTGAAAGAACCAGTAACTAATGATGAACTAGGCCGCGGGACGGGCCGAAGTCTCCTCTCAGAAAACCGGAGTCTCTAGACAGAGAAGTACCTCACAGGTGCAGACGTTGGGGCAAGGCCAAAGTCTCCGGGGTTGGCACCCCGGAGTCTCCGGGGAACATGGCAGGAATAACCCAGAGATCTGGGTCTCTCCTCCAACATTCCCACAATCATCCATGAACCGTCTTCTCGATCTTCTCTCTTGAGGGGTAGTTCACGCACTTCTGCCACACAACACCTGTTCCTAGGCACACTTAGCACAATATTAAATTCATTTGCGTTGTTAACAAACAACAAAACAACTTAGGAAGGGATATGACCTTTCAATTGTGTCGATGGCGTTCCCATCTCCGGCATCATTCAGCGTACTCAAGCTCAGCATGAGCCATCAAACCCGAACACCGTCTTCGTCGGCACCATGATAATTGGGGTCGACATGCCTGATGTCGATAGGCGGTGGAGGTAGGGCACCTATGGCCAATTGGATACCAAGCTGAATTCACGTTGAATTGGCATGTTGATCTCGATCTGCTGCCACAGGCAAAGAGCCGATCCACATGCCATATCATGCCTGACTGCATAGATCGTGGTGTCAGCTTTCCAACAACTCGGTGCCTGGCAGTCTGAGTTAAGGGGACCACAAGGCGCGACCATGGTGTGCAAGGCCATGGCCTCGGTTTACTCACATAGGGCGTAGCGATGAGCAGGAAAGCCTAAATCCCTGCCATCTTCATCTTCCTGCACTAGCGTGCTGTGGGTTTCCGGGACCGCATCATCACGAATTGGGCTAGATTAGATGGGGAAGACCTCTTGGTCACCATGGTGATGGATGAAAGCTAGGGCAAGAAGACAAAAAAAGCTCGGGCGCCATGGTAATTGTGGTCGACATGCCTGATGCCGATAGGCGGTGGAGGTGGGGCACCCGTGGCCAAATTGGATACCAAGCTGAATTCACGTTGAATTGGCATGTCGATCTCGATCTACTGCCACAGGCAAAGAGCCGATCCACATGCCATATCATGCTCGACCGCATAGATCGTGGTGTCAGCTTTCCAACAACTCGGTGCCTGGCAGTCTGAGTTAAGAGGACCACGACGCGCAACCATGGTGTGCAAGGCCATGGCCTCGGTCTACTCACGTAGGGTGTAGCGATGAGCAGGAAAGCCGAACTCCCTGCCATCTTCATCTTTGTGCGCTAGCGTGCTGCGGGTTTCCGGGACCGCATCATCACGAATTGGGCCAGATTAGATGGGGAAGACCTCTTGATCACTGATGTCTACGCACGCTTCTATTCTTGTAGACAGTGTTGGGCCTCCAAGTGCAGAGGTTTGTAGAACAACAACAAATTTCCCTTAAGTGGATCACCCAAGGTTTATCGAACTCAGGGAGGAAGTCGGCAAAGGTATCCCTCTCAAGCAACCCTGCAATCAAGATACACGAAGTCTCTTGTGTCCCCAACACACCCAATACACTTGTCAGGTGTATAGGTGCACTAGTTCGGCGAAGAGATAGTGAAATACAAGTAATATGGATGATTATAAGTGGTAATTGCAATCTGAAATAAGAGTGGCAACAAGCAAACATGTAACAGGACTGATTGTAAACGGTGTTTCAATGCTTAGAAATAAGGCCTAGGGATCATACTTTCACTAGTGAACACTCTCATATAAATATCTTCTCTTTATGATGCTACCCTGGACTACTCTCTGGTTGGACGATGTAGGGGTATAACAACACACCTTAAAGTTCGCATTCCCCATCTAGATATACCCCTCACTGTCACTTTGAGCGCTAGATGGTTCCAATAAACACCACAATCTCATAGAGACATCCAACTCAAATTATACTCATGATAAGTATTTCTGTAACCTCAGCCAAAGTGCCACACAGTGTGCACACTGTCAACTTCACACACGTGGGGATAAGCCGAGATTAATTAAAGCACTTGAGTAGCAGAATAGACCTATAGATTACAAAGCTCATGATCTCATAAGATCACGCATAGAGAGAGATGAACACATAGCTACCGGTAGAGCCCTTAGCCTCGAGAGAGAGCTACTCCCTCCTCATCATGGGAGTCAGCAACGGCGATGGAGATGGCGGTGTAGTCGATGGAGATGGCTCCGGGGGTACTGCCCCGTCCCGGCAGGGTGCCGGGACAGAGACTTCTGTCCCCCGAATCTCCTCTTCGGTGGCGGCGGCGCTGCGGAACTTTTCGTGGAATTCTGATCTTTCCCTTAGGGTTTTCGTCCCGGGAGGCTTTTATAGGCGAAGAGGCAAGGTCGGTGGTGGCCCGAGGGGTCCACACCCCCTAGTGGCGTGCCTAGGAGGGACCCGCGCCACCATATGGTGTGCCCAGCCCCCGGCCCTCCTCCGTCTCTGCTTTGGACTCCGTCTCGTGTCAGGAAAAATAGGAACTTCGGCTTTTGTTTCGTCCAATTCCGAGAATATTTCTTTTCTAGCTTTTCTGAAACCAGAAACAACAGAAAACAGGCAACTGACACTGTGGCATCTTGTTAATAGGTTAGTTCCAGAAAAATGTATAAAAATATCTCAAAGTGTGAACAAAACATAAGAAAGTTGATACAAAACAAGATGGAGCATCAAAAATTATAGATACGTTTACGACGTATCAATCACCATGGTGATGGATGAAAGCTAGGGCAAGAAGACAAAAAAAAGCTTGGACAGGGATGCCCCGCCACTGCTGTTCACCGTTGGATGGCTTACTCTAGCATCGACAGGGTGGCTGGGACTGCTGTGTGGGGAAGTTTCTTGGTGATGGCTACGGCGCCTTCGGAGTCACCCTGGAGGAGACCCGGGAGGCTAGGTTCGTGCGAAGAAGCCCTGGTCCACCCCATCTACAAACGAGTGCTCGTTGGGTTAAACCCCAATAATCACTGCTTGCACGCCCCCGCGCTTGGGCGAGACATCGAGCTGTGCATCACTAGAGTCCTCTGTGAGAACAATGGCATAAATGCCGCGAGGTCCCTGCCCATTAGGCAAAGTAGGTCCACCTCCATCTTTTTTCACCTCTAGCAGCTCCTTGCCGGGAAGGCCGTGATAATCCTGATGGAATTGACGTGCTTAGCGAGAAATGGGGATGCCCTAATGAGGGCGCACAAGTAGACACGCGGGTCGGCCCGAGCGATGACGTCTTCCTAGGTCAGAGATATGTGCACCCCGTTGTGCATGAACGGGTCGCGGCAATAGCCTGCTCACGCGTCGCATGGTATTGAAATCGAGCGTACATGGCGCCGATGCCTGAGGGGACGAGCTCAAACTAGAGGCGGCGGATAGCGCGGAAAAGGGCCTCCCAAATGGAGCTGGCTACTCAGGGCGGGGCGGTGCTATGGTTTGGGGTACCCATGAAGAACACCACAAAAGACGTGGAGATAAATAGCGAAGCAAACCCGTAGAATCGATCCTGCCAATAAACCCCCAACGGAGCAACCTCCGGAACTCGAAAGACAAACCAACAATCACTCTAATTGGTACAAATCCTTCTTACAGACTGGTCCCCTGATCCAATAGTACACTATGGAAGATTGACACTACTAGAACCTTGATTGTGAAGATTGGCACATGCATACTAGAATCTACAAGGGGAAAGAGTAGCTATTACGGAGAACTCGAATCATCTCCATAGGATTTGCACACACATAGGGGGAAAGGAGCAAAGCTCTCTCTAATTCATCATCTCAATCTTGGGTTTCTAGGATGGGGTGGGGCATATATATAGGCCAACCACTAAATCAGGGGTAGTTCAGGCATAAAGCTAGGTTTAGAGCGTTATGTGGGTTGAGGCCAACTTAGAGTGGCAGGCCTGATGCACATGCCGGAGACTCCGGTGTGAGTCGGCTTGAGATTTCAGTGTGGCTGGAGTTTCTAGTGGTCTCCGGGCAGTCTCCGATTTGGGGTACTGGGGGTTGTCATCACTTGCTTCACGAGTTTGGGAGAATAGGACTAGAGATTCCAGTGTGGAAAGGCCGGAGACTTCGGTCTTGAAGCGGCGGAGACTGGTGTACAGAGGCAGGAGACTTGGGTCTTGAAGCTGCTTCTTCTTTCTCCTCTTCCGTACTTCATGCTTGGTCCTCTTGGTTCCTCGGGCATCCTTTGCACCTCCTCTTGGCATCATGATCATGGGTATGGACCTAGTCACAAGATGGGCATTTGTCTCAAGTAGCATTCCATTCAAATGGGGATTAAAGGAGGACAAGTGATGGAAAGAATTCACCTTGGGTGCGTTTGTTGGAGTAGCATGAGTTGGAGAGCTTGGTTCAATGGGTGGCATGGTGATGACCATATGTCGGGCCACATCATCTTCCCCTCTTGAAAAAGAGTCGTTCTCGACTCTAAACTCTCATCACCATAGTATTGAAGGAGATATCCCCTTGGCATAGAATGTGTAGTCATCCTTGTTGTCACGGTGTTGTGGCAGGTCTTGATGTGGGGAGCTTGTAATTGGTGTCCTATCTTGAGCACCTTGCAAATCAACAACAAAAATAGAGAATTGTATGATGAATTGTTAGTATTGGTCACACTCAAACCACTCATCTCACTTGTGGTGGCATTCGATGTGACACTCTTTGTTTCTCCACTCAACTTTGGCTTTTGGCTCTCACTCACGAGAAGGTGGTTCACTCTCTCACCACTCATCTCACAAGGATCCTTCTCTTGTTCTTGGGTAGGCGTCTTGCATTTGTGTCAATGATTTGGCTTGGCGACATGGGTCAGAGCACAGAAGTGTTGTTGTTCCGCTTGAAGGAATAGTGGTTGTTGCGACCATCATGTATAGCTCTATCAAATTGCCATGGTCTCCCAAGAAGCATGTGACAAACCGTCATTGGTACTACGTCACATTCGATGGTATCTTTGTAATCTTGAAAGAGACTTGAACTTTGTACTTTATCTTGAAAATTCCGTTGTCAATAAGCCATTAGACATGATATGGATGGTGATGCTTCATGTATTCCAACTTGAGCTTGTGGCATAGTTCTTCGCTTGCCAAATTATGACAACTTCCACCATCTATAATCACTTTGATAGATTTTCCATTCACGCCGGCTCTAGTTTGGAAGAGATTGCACTTTTGGTCTTGTTCAACTTGGATATCGGTGGTCACTTGTGACTAAGAGCGTTGGGTTTGTGTCATGATCGCCATAGAGTTCATTGTTGTCACTTGCATCTTGTTGATGGTGGTGAACTTGTTTCAAAGCTTCATACTCGTCATTTGTTCATGTTCTCCATTTTCCATTAGTACCATGACTTTGGTGTTTAGCCATTCAAAGGACTTGTGACCATCCTTCTTCCACTTGAAATAAGTAACTTCTTCTTTTCCCGTTGATGATTGAGAGGACATTGTCGATGGTGCCGTCTTCATGCTTGTTGATTAGTGGCTTGAGGAAGTCGATGGTCTTGTAGGAGAAGTTTGTTCCAAAGGAGATTATTGTTGGGAGAGTCTTGCTTGGACTCAAAGTAGCAAAGATCATTTTGGACTCTTCTCTCGGCCTTGCGAGGTTGATGAACCAATTCAACAATTGTGTTGTATCATTGGAATCCGATGACTCTTTATTGGGTAGTTCAATCCATTCAAGAATCTTGCCATTGTTTGTTCCGAGGACTCCATGATGTTTGCTCTCATCATTGCAATTTCCATCTCCTTGTAGTATTCATCCACGCTTTTAATGCCTTGCTTTAATTTTGTAGCTTTGTTGAAGAGATCTCGGTTGTAGTGTTCCAGAACGAACGTTCATGCATGGTTTCCTCCATTTCTCTCAAAGTTTCAATTGGCAGTTCCATGTTCTCTTGACACTTCTTTTGCACTTGCTCCCACCATATGCTATGGTTAGCATAGTCTTCAAACTCGAGGGATGCCATGTCAACCTTCTTGGCTTCAGAGTAGTTGTGTATGCGGAAGATCTTGTCAACCTTGAGTGCCCAAGAGAGATATAGTGCCGGGTCATTTTCTCCCGAGAACGTAGGCATTGTAAAATTTAGCTTGCTGGATTTTTCTTCATTGTTGTGTCGGCGATTGTGTCGATTGCGCACATTTTCTTCACTTGATTCTCGATGGTGATGTCAGTGGTGGTGTCGATGACGAGGACGTCTTGCACGGTCATTGCCTTCATCATCTCCATCATCGTCTCCGGGGTCACCTTCCGGCTCTTCATTTCTTGTGTGTGATGCTTGTGAGTATGGAAAACACACAAGGATATCATATTTGAGTTGTGGACTTTGGAGCACATCCCTCTTTGTGTTGATTCACTCTGATTTCTGGACATCTCCTGTGATCTGTATTAGCGGAATGAAGTATTTTGTCACCTTCATTGGCTGTTACTTCTGAATGACTTGGATATATCTCATGGAACAAAAAAGTGTGGTGCTTAATTTTTTTAAGGACTTCTATGCCTATATCCAAAATCGCTTCAATACTAGTATTCAAATTATAAGGACAGATAATGGGACAGAGTACGTGAACAATGAATTTGGCAATTTTCTTTTGAGAAAAGGAATACTTCATCAAACTTTGTGTCTTGATACTTTTTCGTAGAATGGAGTAGTTGAAATGAAGAATCGCCATTTGCTGGAGGTAACTGGATCACTTATGTTTATGATGAATGCACCTAAATTCTTATGGAGAGAGCGGTTATGACTGCTACTTATCTCATCAATCGGATGCCATTAAGACATTACGAGTGTTTGGGCTGAAGACTCCATATGAAATGATCTATGGCAAAAATGAGTTCATTGTTCCGCCAAAGGTGTTTGGTTGTACATGCTTTGTTAAAGAGGAAAATTGGATCCACCTGATATGAAGTGCATCCTCATTGGATCCCTATCTAGTCAAAAGAGCTACAAGTGTTGGAGTCCTAGTGGCGGAGAACATTTGTGAGCATGGATATGACATTCAGAGAGTCTGAGCTGCTCTATGGAAAGAAGACGGATCTTAGCTCGTTATTTGACTGACTAAATTAGCACTAGTGATGCTAGTCGAACCATTCATGACAAGGGAAGATAAACCACCAAGATTCGTGGTTGATTCAATTCCATGTCCTATGGATGAACAGTGATGGAGAAGGCCAAACGAGGAAAAAGATTTGAGGGTGTATACAAGGAGACAACCTATGAGTAAACAAAGATGGTGAAAGCCAAACCAGGAAGAAAAATTAAGCACGAATAACTAGTCAGAACCAATTGTAGGGGGAGCATAGTCAACAACAAGTTCTAGTGGTAGATGAAGTTGACTCATCTGGGAGTGAGCCATGTGCCATTAATGATTCATTGAATTTGCCTATTTCCTTGAGGAAAGAAGCACGAGCTAAAGCAGGAAAGCCTTGCGAACGGCATGGTTTTGAGCATGATTTTGCAAACTATTTGTCATATGACTCACTCTCACCTGAGTATAGAGGCTTCATTGCTTCATTATAGTCGTGGTAATCCCATCTGATATAAGAGCAACAAAGCAAGATCCTAAATGGCACGAAGCGATGTTGGAGGAGATGGCGGCCCTTCAGAAGAATAAGATATGGGAACTTGTATCACTTCAAAAAGGGAAGAAGGTAGTTAAGTGCAAATGGGTCTACACCATGAAGCAAGACCCAATAAAAAACCTTTTTACAATCAACCCTAAACGACCATATGCCGATACTCATCCTCATTGTTCCCCATAATCCAACAAAATAGAACACATCTCCCTCTGAATGAAGCCAACAGGTCTCAGACAAGAGTAGTATCTATGGCTTCATCGAAAACTATCAATGGTAATATCGAGAGGTACAAGGCCAGACTTGTTGCAAAGGGTTATGATCGACTTATGGATTTGACTATGACGAGACTTTTGCACCCGTGGCAAAGATGAGTACCGTGAGAACGTTGATATCAGGTGCAACAAATTTTGATTGGCCATTATACCAGTTGGATGTGAAAAATGCCTTCTTGCATTGTGATATTCAAGAGGAAGTGTACATGGAAATCCTACCTGGCTTTGGTACATCTCAAACTCATGGGAAGTCCTTCGGTTGAGAAAGTCATTATATGGGCTTAAACAATCTCCATGATCATGGTTTGATCGATTTCGTCGTGCTATGTGTGGTATGGAATACACACAACGCAATGGGGATCACACTGTGTTCTACCGCCACTCCGAGCGGCGCATAACAATTCTTACAATATATGCGAATTATATCATCATTACTGGTGTGATACCGTTGAGATGGCACAGTTAAAGCTGATGCTGAGTAAATAGTTTGAAGTTAAGAACCTTGGCTAGCTAAGGTATTTTCTAGGCATTGAGATTGCAAGGTCCCCCAAAGGGATAGTTCTCTTGCAGCGAAAGTATGTTTTGAACTTCTTAGTGATACATGAATGCTAGGGTGTCAAGCTGCTTCGACCCCTATTGAGCAAAATCATCAATTATGTGCGCAATCTGGAGATCCAGTTGATAGAGAGAGCTACCAACAGCTTGTAGGTCGACTCATCTAAGTATGCCATAGGAGACCTGGCATATCATATGCAGTGAGTGTGGTTAGTCGCTACATGCATGACCCAAGAAGTAGGCATTTAGAGGCAGCACATAGAATTTACCCTATCTAAAAGGGGGCCTTGGAAGAGGTCTATGGTTCAAGGCATGTGGAAGGCTATTGTGACTTTGATTGGCCTTAGTTGCCTTGACGACAGAAAGTCAGGCTTTTGTGTATTTGTAGGAGGAAACTTGGTATCTTGGAGGAGCAAGAAGCACAGATCAACGACATAAGAGGAATATAGAGCAATGTCCATGTGTTTGAGTGAGATGTTGTGGATGAAAGGCCTCCTATCAGAATTGAAGCTGCTACGGAGAGAGCCATTCAACCTTTGGTGCGTCAATAAGTCAGCAATCAACATAGCTAACAATCCAGTTCAGCATGAACGGACAAAACATGTGGAGGTAGATCGATTCTTCATCAAATAGTGGATCAACGAAGGCACCTTGAAATTAAGTCATGTAACCTCTAGAGAACAACTAGCCGATTTTCTTGACTAAGGGATTGGGTAGTAAGGAATGTTCGTTGGCATGTAACAAGATGGGAATGATAGATATCTATCACCCATATTGAGGGGGAGTGTTGGAGTCTGAGTTAGTTTAGTAGTACTCTCGTTGGCATGTAACAAGATGGAAATGATAGATATCTATCACCCATCTTGAGGGGGAGTGTTGGAGTCTGAGTTAGTTTAGTAGCAGTACTCTGACAGGGAGTGTTACGATAGTAGTAGTGTCCTACTAGAGTCTAGATCATCCAAGTGCATGAATGAAGATTTAAGCCGAAGTTGTTCTATATATAAGAGGGTGTGGAGGTCTAAGGGACCACCCCATCTAGAAATTTCTCCCCAAAACAACATATCATCAACGTCATCCTCCACCTCATCTTCCACCTCCAAATAAAGCAACCCCTGGCACCTATGTCCCCTTACAGAATTTTCATCACAATTAAAGCATAAAATTTTGGCGTGGCATTCCTCCATCTTGGTGGAAGAAAGGCGCTTGAAAGGTCTGCTTTTGTTGTTCAATGCGGCCTCGGGAAGGTCCCAGTGCCATGTGCTAGCCATCCTGGGTTAGAATTATGATAGAGTAGAGGATAACTGGGAATGCAGTGTCTTAGTTGGATGATATTTGTTTCAGTTCAGGATATTTGCCTGTGAAATCATGTGCTTTCGCTGTTTTATGTGTTGTCGCCTCATGCACTGTAAAATCACAGAGTACTTTTTTTTGGAGAAAACGCAAAAGCTTTGCGTTTCGATTCACTGATAGAACAAGTTCTTTTTACAAGCCTAAGAAAAGGCTGATACAACCACAACCCAGACAACGATTTCAGGAGATAAGACACTAGCTACACTGGACACCTCCAAACTATCCACGACCTAGAAGCCAACCATAAGCACAGGCGCGCCATAACCCACCAAAGCCCTTGAGGGGAAGGGGAGTCCAATTCTGCAAAGAAGGGCATAACCAGGCCACCCTTGCTTTGGAGAAGTCAAAGATGTTGCGGATTGCAGGTTTCGGCTCACCGCCAACCGCCAATGGTGACCCTAATGTCGAACCACCCTAAAATGCCACAACCCCTGTCCATCGCCGTATCGCCGCAGATGTCTACCACCGCCAGACGAAACCGTCGAGCGCTTCCATGCATCCGATATGTCCATACCATGCTCGCATTACACCGGTTCACAAAGGATCTGTCAGATAGAGTAATGGCGCGTGTCGTCGGCTCGCGTTCCAACTCGAGTCCAATTTCCAAGAACAACGCTTCCAAGAAGGTAGCGACATCAGCCATGTCATCGCTGTCGGATCCGGCTCCACCAGCCAGATCTAGGTTTTCACCCGGAGGATTAGACCACAGGGGAGTGTATCAGGGCTCCTCGACGACGCCACCAAGGAGGAAAACAGCGCCCGAGGGCGTTGCCATCGCCGGCAACGACAAGGTCGGGTAGGGCCTTAGAACCTAGCACCTCCGGAAAATGTGTTAGCTCGGGACCTCGTTTAGCTCGCCACCCTGCCACAGAGGACACCACACGCCGCACATCGAGGTCCGCATGCGATGCCATCGTCCGCCTCCCGTCGGACGCCGGCCACCCAGGCACGATTGACCAAGCTGGCCATTGTGTATCAAGCACACCTCCTGTAGAACCTACAACCTCCGGTCATTCTGACCGCCATGACACCCTCGCAGTCGGTGATGCCTCACCCTTTCTCACAACACAGGCAACCTAAACGCTACTCGATGACTGCGGAGTGACCGGAGTACCGGTAGCCGACATGTCAGAGCCAGGCCCGCAACCACATGGCAGCTGTCCAGGACAGCGCCATGCTGATGCGCTGGCCCGTGCGTGACCGAACATGGCTCTAGCAGGGGAAAAACCGAGCAGGCAGCTGGGTTCGCCATCCGGGCGCTCCAAGAGTCTACCTCTGCCATCATCTTTGTCGGAGCCGTGCTGTAGGACCTGGTTGGGAAGGAGGGAAGGAGGGAGGAGGAGGTTACTGATCTCATCTGGGCGCAGGGCTCTCCCAACCCAAATCGGCCCCAAGGGGCCCAGATTTGGGCTTGCAGGCCCGTGCAGCCATGGAGGTCACCCGCTCCAACTCTGTCCGCCAGCGCCGTCACCGTCGCTAGCGCCGTCGGCAGAAGAGAGTGGCGGCCAGAGGTGAGGGCACATCGGATCTGGGTGGCAGGCACACGAACAACCGCGGCCCGCACGGCCCGGATCGAACCCGGCTAGGTCCACGAGGATTTGTCCAGCGCCACCGCACCAGGCTACTCCGTGCCGTCCGTCGACCACAGCTGTCTTGGCTGTCATCTCCTTCGCCCTGCCGTTCTCCCGTGCTCCGCCGCCATGGAGAGCTCCCGCACCCGCAGCCCCTGCAGCCCCCTGCTCCGCTCCCTGCTCCGCTCGCAGACGAGCTCCCGAGGCGCGCACCCGCTGCCCTCCATCTTCGGCTGGTCGGGCGCCGCCACTGCTGCCGGAGTCGGCGGCGGCGGCCAGGGATCGAGAGGGTGGGCTGGTCTCTAGGGTTTGGTTTCGCCCCTGGAATTGCTCGAGCGGGAGCGACCCGGGAGGCCTCGGATGGTCAGTTTTGTTGTTTTGCCTAGTGCCCACAGCGTACTTTCTTGCCTTCTATTTTTGTCGCCATCACATTTTGTCGGCTCTATCAGCAAAATCATCTGTTTGTGATGTTTGAGTAACATCGACAAAGTGTGTGTCCTATAGCAGTTCTTGCCTATTCGAAATACTTCTGATACACCATTGGGCCATGACACCCGAACTATTCTGATTCAGTTTTTGGACTTCTGGCTTTCATTCATGGCTGTTATTGGTACATTCATATATATGGCTACAATTAAAGAAGCTTCAAAGCGAGCAATGCATACTGTTGTTTTTATCCTCACAGCTATTTTAGCTGCAACTGGTGCTACCAGGTATATAAATCACTTGTTACTTTGTTTAATCAAGTACCATGAACACTGGGTGCATCAATGTATGATGAGTTACAATGTCAGATCTTCCAATATCAGTATTGTCGTTGCTATTGGTTCACTTGGCCTGCTTATTGGATGGATATTGGAATTCTCTACAGCACAAAGATTTGTATGCTGCTCGTGGCGAATTAACCTCAGTGTGCCTCAAAGGTGTTGTATTCATGGTTTTATGAATATATATTGTTATGTCATGTCTGTATCCTCTATCTTAATTTCACATGTACACATTATGAATTTCGACATGCCAAAACCGTTGTGTGCAAGTTTATGTCAACTACGATTCATAATATCCAGGATTTCCTTTGGTTGGCTAATGCATTTCTCATATTCCTTTTCTTCTTCCAGATGGCCAAACCTCGTGCCTTTGTTTTGGAATACTCTGGAGACATTGAACAAACGGTTCCGTTGGCTGTATTTACTTCTTGGTTTCATCACATTATCTTTTGCAGCTGTAAGCTGGAAGCTAGAATCAAATAGTAGCTACTGGATTTGGCACAGGTGTGAATCATCTTTCGTTACTAATAGTAACTTCAGTTTTGAAAGTATAGCGCGTGGATTTGCCACGATAACTCTGTGTAGCTCCCTTTCTTAGCCCAATCAGTTTTATACCTAGTGTTGCCTGGCAAGTACTTGTTTGGTAGAGCTCAGGTAAGAAGTATCTTCATTTTGCCAAGCTAACTTGGGCATAGGCAAGGATTGCCTTGCCCATTGACGCACGCAAATTAGTTCACTCATGTGCACGAGATTTTGACTGTTCTATCATTTCTTTTCTTGATGTGGTCCACAAAATAGTTCCAAGCAAATATTTGTAATACTGTAAGAATTATTATACTTGTGTATAAAGAGACAGGATTTTCTGGAGGTGGAGTAGCTGTACACAAGTTTTGGACATGTTTCACAGATATTTTAAATTTCAAGGTTGAAGATTTGATCAAGTTTTATGGATTTGATCTAGTTCAAGTACAGTAAGTTCTATGGGATTTGAGATTCCTGTAGTTTAAGTTTCAAGTGCGTTACAAAAAAAATCTGTGATGGTTTTTGACATGTTTTATAGTTTTATAGGAATCCCGAGTGGGTTTCGCAAATGCAAGAGGTTTGGCTACCCCACATTGGCAGGCAGCGAACTATTTCCAACATAAAGCACAATCATTATATGCTTTCAAGTAAAAAAAGACACACTTATTTTTTCTAGTATCAGAAAAGGAAGCAAACACCCAATGCTTCCTAACATGCTCGCTATCTTTCTTTGGCCATGTAAGGCAGGCAAAGGAACTTGAATATTCCAACTTCTTGAAGCGCAAAAATGTACATTTTGAATATAGCGTGAATACACTTTGTTGGAGAAAATCTGCTTTTGTTCCGTCACATTTGATACTTATTATAGCTTATCCTAACTGAATAAAATAAAGAGAAATTTGTTTTTTTCTGCAGTATGTGGCACATAACCATCTATACATCTTCATTCTTCTTCTTATGTTCAATACGTGTCAATATGATGGGTCATAGTCCGGAGACAAACTATGAGTTGACGAGGCACGACTCCTTGCCAAGAACAGAGCCAAGAGAGACCCAATGAATCTAGGAACAACAGTGCTCCATGCCTCGGTATGTTACTTCTGGTAGCAACATGAGATCCATGGAGAAAGGTGTTACTATCTTACTACAGTGAAGAGCTTGATGCCAGATCATTTCTGACAGTATGCACGTGCAAGCCTCACTGTACTGTAAACTTGTACATATATATGGGCTTCGCTGCAAAATTGCAATAATCGGTAGATAGTGACATGTAATATTCGTTCTTAGCTGCATCACATGAGAATTGCAGAGTGGTGCAGGTTAGCAACTTACATGTTTCAAAAAAAAAGGTTAGCAACTTAGATGAATGCCACTTTTTTCTGGGGAATGGTAGGGAAATGCCCAGTGGAGATATCGTGTATAAATTATATTAGACCTGTGTGGCAGATTTGATCGTTTTTTACATTGTACAAATGTGCATTCAAGACAGAAAGAGATGGATTATGTTTCTTAAGATAAAGGATGCTTTTATTGGGGTCTGTTTGGTTGGGCTGTGGATTTTGAATAAGCTGCAACTTTGAGAAAGTCATAAGTTGTTTGGCTGGGCCAAGTGTTAAACTGTAGCTTTGATAGGAATTATCTCTTATACCCTTGAGGCCGCTAGAGACCATTTACATTGTAAGCAACCTAATACATGGTTTACATGGATTGACATGTAAGTAATATTATTCGAAATGAAAATATCATTTTTTTGTAATGTTGCGTACAACATAGATATATAAATAGAAAGTGTTGTCCTTTGTATCCTCGTTCTCCCGTGAGGATGTTGTCTCTGTGTCGCTTGATGTGCCACTTGAGGTAATTCTCAATTGCATCGCAGTACAGAACTTTCCTGTAACCACCCCTTGGTCGCTGAAGGATTCAGGACGTGAGGTCAAGCTAAGGATCTGGATTTTGGAGCAGAATATACAGGAAGGATTCAGAGGCAATGGGAGAGTCGAGAGAGGAATAGAACGAAGGTAGGAGATGGAACTCAATTTCGGTTTATTCTTTTTCTTGCCGATACAGAGGTTTCTCCCTCCCTTATACTAAGACTCAGCGATTACATGTGGACCCACAGCCACCCAGCTGGCTAATACAACAGCATGTAGAAAACACCTACTCCTACGCCTTCTCTTCAGCGCCTGTGTCGTGCACAGCTCCAGCTGTTACACCTCCCCCTCCTGGAGAACTTGCTTGTCCCCAAGCAATCGCCGACGGAAATCGATGCTTGAGTACTGGTAGATCTTCCCATGTTGCTGCTGCTGTTGGTATGCCACACCATTTGACCAAAATTTGAGGAATCACTGCATTCCCTTCCTTGACAAGACGACGATCAAGAATATCTTCCGGCTCGGTGTTGGCTGTGTCCAATGTTGGCAACATCGGCAACTCTGCAAATACAGGTGTGAAATCTGGGGTAAACTCTTTCAACTGGGACACGAGAAATACCGGATGAATGACACTGTTCTAGGGGAGCTCAAGTTTGTAGGCGACTTGGCCAATCTTCTCCAAGATACGGAAAGGCCCATAGAACTTGAATGCAAGTTTGTGGCATGGTCTGTTCACTAGAGAAGATTGGGCATAGGGTTGTAGTTTCAGCAGAACTTGCTCCCCAATCTGAAATGTTTTCTCTGTGCGCTTCTTATCTGCTTGCATCTTCATGCGATTTTGAGCTGCTGCTAGATGTTTCTTCGGGCGATTCAGTTGTTCCTGGCGCTCTTGAAGCATAGTAGAAGCATCCGTGACTGATGCCATGTCAGCAGGTGGAATGGTCATGTAGTTGGGATCAATTCCATACACTGCTCTGAATGGTGAACAACCAATTGCTGAATGATAAGTTGAGTTATACCACATCTCTGCCAGTGGTAGCCATTTTCTCCAGCTTTTAGGATCATCATGAACAACACAACGAAGGAATATTTCAAGGCACTAATTAACATGCTCTGTTTGTCCGTCCGTTTGCGGATGGTATGCTGTAGAGAAATGAAGTTTTATGCCTAATGTCTTGAACAATTCCTTCCATAGCTGACTTGTAAAGATCTTGTCTCAGTCTGATACAATGGACAGTGGAACACTATGTAGTTTCACCACAGAATCTTGAAAAGCCTGGGCCACTGTAGGTGCCGAAAAGGAGTTCTTTAAAGGAATAAAATGAGCATATTTGAACAGGCGATCAACAACAACCATAATGACATTTGCCCCGTTTGATAGAGGTAGGCCCTCGATGAAATCCATGGACAGTTCTCTCCAAATGTCAGTGGGTATAGACAAGAGTTGTAGCAGTCCTGCCGGGAGAGAGTGATCATGCTTTGCTTGTTGGCAAGTTGTACAGTGGTAACACTGCTTCACAAAGTTCTGCACGGATGCCTTCATCTCAACCCATGCAAACAATTTCTTAAGTCTCAGATACGTAGGAAGAATACCCGGGTGACCTCCAATTGGGCTTGCATGACAAGCACTGATCAATTTAGTTTGCAAAGCAGAATTGTTTGCAATCCATACTCTCCTCTTGAATCTGATCAGGCCATTGCATAGCCAAGTTCCCCAAAATCGCCCTCAATCCCGCTTTTGCTGCAGTAGCCAAAAAAGGGCCCGTTTTTGCTACACTAGCAAAACACGGTTCGGTCTAGAAAATAGAAAAACTGCCCCCAATCCCGCTTTTGCTACAGTATAAAAAAGGCCTGTGTTGCTGCAGTAGCAAAAAAACAGTTCGGCCCAAAAAACTCGCCGGGAAAAACCTTGCCGGAGATGACGTAGCGAAAATTTTAACCTATTTTTTTGTTAATGTAGCAAAAAAACCTACCTCGTCGGAGATATTTGCCAGGAGCCTCGCCAAAGAACTCGCTGGACATGTAGTAGCAAAAAATCTGCGCTATTGTAGCAAGACGATAATATAGTTGTAGCAAAAACATTGCGTCATTGTAGCATCATTCAAGCATTTTTTCTAGGTAAAAAAACAGTGTAGCACTAAGAGCAATAGCAACTTAGCAATACAAATACGAGTATGTAGCTAAAACATATATGATATGTAGCAGAAAGATAGAACTAAAAATCTACATCCCTGGAAAAGGGCAGGCGGGGGAGGCTTCGACGGCCATGGCCACAGGCCACCTCGCTCCCCTCGGCAACAACGTCACTGCTTCGCGGGAGCGAAGGAGAGTAGGGCGGAGGCCGGCGCGGGGCGGTGGAGACCTCGCTGGAGGCGGCGTCGGCCATATCCACCATGTGAGCCCGGCGGGGAGGAGCGCACGGAGGGAGTGCGTCGCGGAGGAGGCGTGGTAGAGGCTCGCGGCGGCGCCACTGACATCCACCATGTGAGCACCATGGGATGGAGGAGGGAGTAGGGCGGAGGACGGCACGGGAACGGAGGAGGCTCACGGTGGAGGAGGAGGTGCACGACGGGCCGACGACGAGGAGGCGCAGTGTGTCGGCAGCGTTGGGAGAAAACTGGAGCTTGACTTGGAAAGAGAACGGGGTGGAGAGGATAACATGTGCGGGACCCACCCATGACCTGGTGTCGCGAGGCTGTACGCTCGACGGGCGACCCGGACGATGGAAGTCACGCGATCGTCTGGGATACATATCATTTTCCTTAGATAAACTGCTAAGTAAACTTCTTTGCATGATTAAAATGCAAGAAATAATGAACCAGCATATGGCTGGTTCTTGACATATCATGATATCAATGTCTATGGAAATTCTTGACATATCGATGCGGGCTGCAGCTTATTTCCAAGGAAAATGCATTACTTTATGCAGTTATTAATAATCCCTTGTTGACCAGTTCGAAGTATCATTTTGCATCTATGTAATAAATTTGGTAAATTTCTGTATAATAGTGGATATACCTAAATGCATGACACATCAGGCCGTCTGTCTTTCTAATCGCATCAAATGTTGTAGCAATTTTACCTGCTTTCTGCTGCAGCAATTTTACCTGCTTTCTGGGCTCTCCGGCAAAAGGTACATCTATTCTTTTAGTTACATGATGATTGAGAAGCTTCAATAAGTTTGATGTTCTACCTCATTGGCCAGCCAGATTGTGCTTTACAGACGAACATACAAACCTAAGGACTATACTTGAGCCATTTACTTAAATTTGATGACCTAGATATGTAATTCTGCAATTTTAAGGACCCTCAGTGCAGCTTACTATTTTATTTGTCGGCTAATCTAACTGGGAATCTGCTACCTCATGCTGACATCATCGTATTTTTAACATGATCCATCTCCTAAATGTTAATCTGCTCAGCAAACCGTCTCCACCATTGCATCCCATGTTCCTACAGTTTGACGATTTTTTTTATTATCACACCAGCAGCCATATTTGTATTGCCACAACTGTAGTGCATAGTTGTCAGATAATTGTTTATAGACAGTGCAATGTTATGCAGAGCTAGATATTAAGTATTCTAGTGTTAGCAACAACTAAGAGATGATGTCATTCCACAAAAGCAGTATCATGCAGCTTTTCATTGATGTATAATGACGTACGCCAACCATGTTATTATAATTTGCCAACTAAGCAGTGTATAATTTGCATGTAAGGGACAATTTGGCAATTAGAGCATGACTAACAACACTCGTAAACGCCTAACCCTTAAATCAGTTTACAGGCTGCGATAAACCTGTTTTACGGGTCAGCAAACTCACGGAGCAGACCAGAGCCTGCAAACACAACCTATAAACATTTTACAGGCTGCGTTTGCAGGTTCTGATCGGCGCCGTGGAGTTTACTGACCCGTAAATCAGGGTTTTAGCCACGTTTTCATATGAAATACAAACATAAAACATAGTACAACAATGAATTAATGAAACACAAATAATAGTTTCGAGGAACACACAATTATCATCCTAGTTATTACAACAATAGTTTGAATCAAATTACAACAATTGTTTGAATCAAATAAATAAAAAAATGTTCTCGAATGGTTCATCTCACACAAGGGTAGATCATGAGCGAGAGGTAGCGCGACGGCCATATAGCTGCCAGTGGTGCTGGATGAAATCCTTGACGAGCAGCCTATGAGTTGTCTTGTCTTCAATCTGCCGATATCCTTCAAGAAAAGCTTCAAGACAATTGGGGTTTCTTTCGGGCCGCACTCAGGTGTCAACATTGTCATAGAAGCAGGGCAAGTTTAACCCTCTCTCATCCTTGATGATCATGTCGTGTAGAATCACACAACATGTCATGATGTTGACAATGGTTTCTTTGTCCAAAAATCTAGCTGGGCCTCGAACAATAGCAAATCTTGCTTGTAAAACACCAAAAGCTCCCTCAATGTCCTTGCTGGTTGCTCTTGTGCCTTGGCAAATATAGCTTCTATTTGATCTTGGGGATCTTTAATGGACGTCACAAAAGTTGCCCATTCGGGATATATGTCATCGGCTAGATAATAGCCCATTGTATACTCATGATCCATGACTTTGTAATTGCAAGTAGGTGCCTCTCCGGCTACTAGTTTTGCAAAGAAATGGGATCTTTGTAACACGTTGATGTCATTGAGTGTTCTGGCATCCAAAAAAGTGTCAAATCCACAAATCCTGCGAAGCAACCGCCTCGAGCACAATGTTAGGATCATGGCTTTTACCAGAATACATTCCATATCATGCTTTTGGACAAGTTTTCGAAGTTTAATGCATGCAATCTATACTACCAAGCATGCCCGACCATCCTCCTTTTTCATTTATCTCCATTAACCTTTTGATATCTTTCTCATTAGGAGCTCGGAGATAAATTGGACCAAACAACTTGATAACCATCTTTGCAAACCTACGCACGGATTCAATGGTTGTATCTTTACCTATGCGAAGGTACTCATCGGTGTAGTCTGCGGGAACGCCATACGCAATCACTCGCATGGCGGCCGAGATCTTTTGGTATGTGCTAAATCCTAGGTTGCCGACAGCGTTGCGCCGTTGCTTGAAATATGTTGAGTTCGCCTCGACAACTTCGATGATTCTGATGAACAAGCTACGGCGCATTCGGTACCTCCTACGGAAAAGATTTGGCGGATACGTAGGTACCTCAGCGAAGTAATCCTCCATCAAGGTTGCGTGGCCGAGGAAGCGGTTGCGCTGGATGTAGGTGCGGCCATCAACGACCCGCGCCTCCGATCCAGCAGATTGGCGCGGTCCTTGTGCTCCTTGACGGGGAGGAGGATAATGGCCGTCTCGTAGTCGTCGTCGTGGAGCAGATCGTCGATGTTGGAATCGTCCGACGACGATCAATCGAGCAGATCTTGGTGCTCGCCCGAGTTCATCCTCGAATGGGCGCGTAGCAGCGTCGGCGAGTGGAGGCGGGCGCGGAAGGGAGATAGGACGTCCAGGAAGGAGGCCAGGCCTTCGGGAGCAGCTACGTGTGGGCGGGGGAGGCCGAATCGGGTGACTGGCGAGGGCGGCAGCGGCGGCTAGGGGCGGCGCGTGGAAGGGGGCAGAGGAAGGGTGCGAGTTGCGTCGTGAAACTTCAGCACGCCCTAGGGTTCTTCCGAGTGCGGGCCGGCGTTCGGATGGGCCGTGCAACCCGCGTATGTACAGGCCGACGGACGGTTTTCGCTCTAGCCCTTAATTTTTTTTACCAAATCACGTGGTTTGAGGGTTCTGATCTGCGCCTTTTCTTCGCCGAAACCCATATATTGGTGGTATTTTAAGGGTTTGCCTCTTTTGGGAGTGCCGTTAGTCATGCTCTTACAGCTGTAAAGAAGTTACTGAAACATGTCAACATGGGATATAGTTTTGAAGATTTCACCACGACTAGCAAATAGTAAAAACGGAATGTCAATACTCAATCGTACTAGGAGTTGAAGAGATAAAAGGTTTTGGAAACAAAGAAATCTTTGATGATGTTATGACTGCATGTACTAGCGTAGGTAGTTGCATGCATGTGTGAGGAGGGGGGAGAGATCGTTGCAGAGGAGAGGCACGTCCCAAAACATCAAATGGTAGCCTTTTTTAAAACTGAAGAATATCACACATTTTGTTCGTAGGGGGGGGTGGAGAGATCGTTGCAGAGAGAGAGGCACCGCCGAAAACATCAAATGGTAGCCTTTTTTTTGAAAAATTCAAAATTTTCATTTTACTTCAAAAAATCTGAAGAATATCACACATCTTGTTCGTATGTGCATATTTTCATGGAATTATATTTTAAATTGTGCTTACGACAAAAAAGGTGAAGAACATAAATAAATTTTTAATACCTACTTAGATTCATGTTTTTGTCAACAAAATTTTATGTACGAGATTATACATGTATTTTTTAACAAAATTTTATTTAGAAACTGTGTCTATATATCTGCACAAAAAGATTTAGATTTTTTTAAAAACTTTTAAATACTGTTTTCCGATTTTTTACTATATGTAGCCTAGGAGCCAAATGTGCTTAGTGCGCCACACGCTAATGGTACAATGCGGCAACAGCTCTGTAGCATGGCCCTTTATTTACTTTCTATCAGCTGATGAAAGGAAACTGTTTTAGCATTGTGGGATTATTTCTAGTTTCTTTCGCAAAAGGGCTATCTCCGGTTGAACATAAATTTTTTTGGAGACATGTTCGATATGAACAAAGGTCTTTATGAAACCAGTTCCCTTTTCATACCATTGCCATGTTTCGGAACGTAGACACCGGGGGTGGGAGTCACCCCCTGATTTTTTGATATAGGGCTTGGGACAGTGATGGCTCCAGGAATTTTCTGTATTCATTTTGCTAATTTGGTATTCATTTTGCTAAAATCATCTCTATTTTACTAAAATCTTCGCTTAATTGCCAAAAATTTTAATTGTTTTTCCAAAATCTGGTATTCACTTGAATAGCTAGGAATACCCCTAGCTCCGCCCCTGGCGCGGGGGACGACGAACACGGCCAACGCAACCTGCAAAGCATGACAAACACAATGCTTTTTACCTAGGTAGGCCGTCCTGAGGCTAACAACCCTACGCTCTTGCATGTCTGAGTTGATCTTTGATATGTAGGTGTTTATACTAGGAAGAACTTTCCCTTCCTAGGTTGCCAGTGGTGGATGAACTAACCTGGCTAGCTTCCCGGGCTTTATCCTCTACTGTCAGCTAGTCGATGGGCAAAGTCAACGAGTAGCCTAGCGGGCTCCGCATATCTTTGCGGATACCCTCAGGGATTAACCCTTGAGATCTCCACACTCTTCTTGGCCTTCTGCGGCACAAGAGGAAGTACACATTTACCTGGTCATTGGCACGTCGCCTGCTCGGCCATTCTAGCACCGTTATCGGCCATCCCCGAGAAACATGGCATCGGGCCCACGCTTGGCGACACCAGATGAGAAGGCCCACACGCCTAAGGCACAACTCTGGGTGCCACTGTGCCGACAAACATTTTTCAACAAGCAACGTATGATACAGTGAGAATATGTACACTACAAAATTTCACTTGAACTATAAGGCTAAACATTCTGCTAGTTATGTAGTTTGCGATAAAAACATAAATATTAACTCAATTAAATCTTGAGTATGGAAGGATGAAACATTAGTAGGTCCCAAATGACCGATAGCCTGCTAGATTGTCTCACTTTAGAATACCATGCTTAAACCTGTTCTGTATTTGTATACCTTGATATTCCAACATTCTCCACATTTAAAAAGCTAGATTTGAGTTTCTCTTTAATATAAATGCAGAAAATTTGATTAGTGTCCTGGTAAACTTTTTCTCACTGCCACCTAGGCATTCGCTGAATGGATTCTTTACACTTCTAGTGGAATTTCTAGTGCTTTGTACCATTCATGTGATGTGGGCACCTGGTGCATACTTTCTTTTCATGTATTACAAGTAAGACACTCACCATATATGTTACATGCGTATACTGCTAGTTTACATATTATTGACATATTGGCGGACTAGATAACATTATCATGCATGTCTAATATTCTAGTGAGGTAATACTCAACTAAAAGGTAAGACGAACACAAACATAGTTTTACAAGCTTACATGTAGTTGCATGAAATGGACGTCTTTTAGCATGTGGGCCCCTTGGTGCATGATAAACTCATGCAATCATGCATGTCATTTTTTAGCATGTAAGCCCTTCGGAGATTGTTTACAACAATGTTGGTGAGTGGGGCAGAGCGAGGCCCACCACTGAGGGGAGAGCCAACCGACGTGACATCGGAGACGACAGAGCTCAAGCCGAAAACGGTGAACGTCGAGTCATTGGGGGAGGCCGAGGGGGACGTTGCCGGGGAAGGTGGGCGCCATAAGCATGAGCACACACAACATAGGGAAAAGCAGCAGGAAGCGCTCCCCACCGTGGCAACTAGGGCTGTGTCGGTTGGTGTCACTATTAGCCCCTGACCACGGCAAGGCAGCCACGACGTGGAAGTCGACAGGGCGACCGAGCAGGTGGGGCTGGTTGTTGTGAAACGGAGGTGGTGCCAGCCATGGCACACACATGGTTTTGACATGGACTTTGCCACGCAAGCGAAACTGTTGGCCTCTCGGATTAATCCTCGGAGAATCCCTGTTATGCATATCGCCACGATCCCATGATAAATCTGTCGTGGCACATAACCGACAAGTATCAAAGTAAACATCCATTACTTGATCGGATACAAGTCATACCTCAATTGCCATTATGGCTACATCGATCATCATTAGTGGAACTTTATCAAAGCGTCGAGCCCGAGCCATGCCTTAACCTAAAGGAAGCTGAATGGGAGAACGTCCTAGCTCGCATAGTCATCAACATCAACTTCTTCACCTTACTTCTCGAATCTAATCAAATTAATAGCCACGGACAATGCCAGTGAATACTTTGAATGTACTCGCAAACCACCTTAAGAGAACAATAATAAAAAGATATGCAATATGGTTGTGGTAGTAGGAGGGCTCCATAAGAGGTTCTTTTCTCAAATAGTTTCTCTTGTAGATATAGTATCTCTATATCTTTGTTGAAAACTTTTGTAAAACATTTTGAAAAGTTTTGGAAACCACTAGGATTGGGTCACCCAATTTCATCTCACGGTCCTCACTCGACTGAGCTTTTCATCTTCCGTAATCCTCCAAGATGACCTCACTTCCTCTGTGGTCACCTCAGACCACCCTTTTCATAAAACTCATTCTTTTCCGAAATCCTTTTTAGAAATCAAAACTAGCACCGCTCTACAGTAGTTTGTCCAACCATCCATTACCGTGGACACGGCTATTCGAATAGATTTACACTTTGCAGAGGTTGTACACTTTAGCCACACCATCCGAGTACCTTGCCCTGATCCCGTACGGATCGTGGGTCGAGTAACCGATCAAGACTCTCAGGATGTCACTCTAGTATAGGCCCTACCCTATGGGGTGTTCCTCTCAAGACCAGGACGCCATGTACCTTCAAAAGCCAACCAGAGCGCATTCCTCCATCTAGGATATACACTTTGAATGAGAGGCCCATAGTAGTGTCCGACTGCTCCCGAGGGCAGTTCGCATCTCCTCCAGGTCATTGTCCAACAGATGACCCTTTATGTAAAGGAAATCCGGCATTCGAGAGATGTGATCCTTTATAAGCAGTTGCGAGGGATCCCATACAAGAGTAGACAAACGTCAAGTCCAGCCCTGTCCCATTCCAGGGTAATGTAGTTGCTTGGTTTAGTTGTTATAGCTAAAGCTGCAAAGAAATGGGTGCGTTTTCGTAAACATTTTTCTCCTCTTCAACATCATTTGTAAAACAAAACCTTTTCCTTTCTCAAATTTCTCTTGGTAAGTCAAACCCCACCAAGGTTTTACCATCAAACATTTTGTAAACTTTTCCGAGCTCTTCCCAACCTATAGTTTTGCTTTGGCTAAAACGGGTCTCCAAAAGGGTATGGTGTTATACACCACTTACAATACTAGGGACAAATAGGTGTCATCAAAGGGGTTGTACTTAGTAGTACAAGTGTGTAATGGTTTGGAGGAGCCAAGCCATTACCGAATATTGATCATCATATAGTAAAACAATGCAGTTTGTATAAACAAGTAGAGAAAACATGCATTAATAAAATAGTAGGATAAGGCTTATGAGCAAGTAGGTGGCTTGCCCGTGACCGGCAATATGGCAATATATGTCCTTGGGCTTCTTAGAATACCATAATAACCATTGTCTCCTCTGTCTTGACTTTGATACAATTCGCAACTATCGTCGTCAAGGATCACACCAGGCATACAAGCATCAATACCATACAACACAAACAATACAAAAGTCACAACTATTCAGTAGGTGGTGATATTTTTAGATCAAAGCAATTTGGAAGTATTTTATTTGCATTTATAGAACCTCTGTTATGAGTTAATTGTCAGATACTACTTAACCAAGGGGATTAAGGCCAAGGCTTGGTTCTGTATGATACCATTGTACAAAAATGATATCCATAGATAGGTATTGACATAACAAGTCCACCAAAAGTGGTTTCACTATTTTTGCACTTTTTATTAATTAGATATGGATTTTCTAGTGAAATAAACCCTAGTTTTAGGGAATAAACCATCAGAAAATATCTGTTGCTCAAATAAATTTGTCCTCAAAGGTTTTGCTAGATCTTGGAGTTTATGACGTTTGAGAGTTGGATTCACTCCAAGATAATCACCAGAATTCCCTTGGGAAATTCTCAAAGTCAGTTATGTTGACAATTTGTCTTTTTCACCAGATTAAAACTACAAAAGCTTTCGATGTGAAACCAATGGCACATGGTGCCTATCTCAAATACCTTCTAGTAGAAATTGGATTCACATATTTTGGAGTTGTAGAATTACTGATGTGATTTATCTAGTGAAACTACCCTAAATAGAAGAGTTTAATTCACTAAAATTCATTAATGGCTCAATAAATTTTGAGCTCCTAGGTTTTGGTAGGTATTGTAGTACCACATTACTGAGAGTTGTAATCAACTCAAAATGTGCAGTAGATCAAAGTCAGAAATGAATTGTTTTTGTTATTTTTACTACTCTAGAACTAAGGCTCCACTTGCCATGGGACCAAGACGGAGGAACTTGTTTTACTACATTTGGATCTGTAAAGCTACCACAATGAAGTTTTGATTGAAAAGGATAGGCTTGGATGGATAAAACTCCAGAAAATACTGGAAATTAATCTGGGCAAGACACTTGCTCTGCATGCTGTAGGGAACAAATAAGCACAAGACAAAAATTTGATCTAGATATTTTGAGGCTTTTCCCATTTTTGCTTTGATTAATCCAAATAGCTGTATTAATATGGGAAAATAAAAAGGAAATTCAGAAGAAAAATGAGAGTCGGTCCGGATTCCAGCTGAAACTGGTCCGCACGGGGACTAGGCGGCCCACCCATGCGTCGCTACGCGCGGGAGGACGGTTAGAATCCATGGGGCGGGGCCCAGGCATTAGCCGCTCCGGGGAACGATGTTAGTCACTGAATTCTAACTCTCATCGAGGGAGAGGATGACACTAGGAGTTGGGGCAATTTTCTGGTTTTATTTCTCACACAAACTCACACAAATGCCATGCCAACCTGAGGTGTTAGGGATACATATTTATAGGCTGCTAACCAGCCAAGCATATGGTAGATGCTAGTCTAAAGCAGCTGTCAAGGATGTTGTCCTAACAACCAATCCTTGATGCTCTATCCTAACTGCCAGTCCTTGACACAAGGACCATGTGTGCTGCAACCCTACAAAGACCATAGGATAGAGACTTATCCATTGTTCTCCCCCTAAGTCTTGTGTGTTGTCTTGTGGGAAGGCTGGACCATCCCAATCTTAGAGCAGAGTCCAATGAACGTGATCCGCCCAAGAGGCTTGGTGAGAAGATCCGCAAGCTGATCCTTGGTGTTGATGTAGCTCGCCGTGATGCTCCCTTCATCCAAACAGCTTCGGATGAAGTTGTACCTCACCCAGATGTGCTTGCTCCGCTTGTGGAACACGAGGTTCTTCGCTAGGGATAGAGCGGACTTGCTGTCTACCCTGAGCTCCACCGCTCTAGTGTCTCGACCAAGGAGATCACCAAGCAGTCGAGCGAGCCAGAGCGCCTGACTGGAAGCGGTGGAGGCTGCTATGTACTCGGCCTCACAGCTGGACATGGCCACCACCTGCTGCATGGCCGACTGCCAACTCACGAGGCACTTGCTGAGGAAGAAGAGGATCCCACTCATGCTCTTGCTGGTGTAGATGTCACCGGCATGGTCACTATCGCTTTACCCGACAAAGTGTGCCACCCTGGGACACCTAGGGTAGTAGAGGCCATGGTCGAGAGTCCCTGCAATGTAGCGGACGATCCTCATCACAACCTGCTGGTGCTCCGTCGTTGGTCACTACATGAATTGACTAATGTAGCCGACGGAGAATGCCAAGCCCGGTCATGTGTGGGCGAGGTAGCGAAGGCTCCCCACAAGACGTTGGTACTGCGTAGCGTCCACCCCCTCCGTCCTGCTGTCGCGGCTGAGCTTCAGCCTCTCCTCCATCAGAGTGAGGGCTGGGTTGTAGTCAGTGAGCCTAGCTAGCTCAACGATGCGCTTGGCATATGCGGTCTATCGAAGCATGATCCTGGAGTCGTCCTGGTGCACTTCGATTCCTAGGTAGAAAGAGAGGGGCCCTAGGTCACTCATCTCTAACGTAGCCGACGGAGAATGCCAAGTGCGAGGTAGCGAAGGCTCTCCACAAGATGTCGGTACTGCGTAGTGTCCACCTCCTCTGTCGTGCTGTCACGGCTGAGCTTCAGCCTCTCCTCCATCGGAGTGAGGGCTAGGTTGCTTGAAGCCCATCCCCTTTAGCGAGGAATCCAACTTGGCATTCCACACCCTTGGTGCCTGCCGTAAGCCGTAGAGGGCCTTGCGCAGACGGAGCACCTTGCCCTCCTTGCCGGGAATCGCAAATCCCGGCGGCTGGTGCACGTAGACCTCCTCCTTCAAGTCGCCGTTAAGGAACGCCGACTTGAAATCCATGTGATGGACACGCTAGCCCTCCTGGGCAGCCAGTGCAAGGAGGAGTCGCACGTACTCCATCCATGCCACGGGACCGAAGGCATCGTCGAAGTCAACCCCCTCCTGCTGCACGAAACCTCGTGCCACCAAGCGAGCCTTATGCTTGACGATGGTGCCGACTCATCCCTCTTCAACTTGAACACCCACTTAAGGGTGATCGTGCGGTGACCATGTGGGAGGCTGGCAAGCTCCCAAGCGCAGTTCTGTTCAACCATATCCATCTCCAACTGCATCGCGACGCGTCATGCCGTGTCTCTCTCGGCCTCTACAAAAGAGCAAGTCTCGCCTTCGTCATACGCAAGGTGCAACTGCACCTCCAGGTCGTGTGACACCAGTCCCGGCGCCGGCTGGTCGCTGAGAAGGTTCTTCATCGTACGGTACCGCAACGGCTCGTCATTGTAATACATGTCGATGTGCTCCTCGTCATGAGAAAGCAGAGAAGTGAACTCCACTGGGCTGTGCTCGACGTGAGCTGGTGGTGGAGTGGACATACCTGGAGGAGTGGCTGTCCGTGCTAGAGTATGTGGCGTTGCCGGCTATGGTGGAGTAGGCGAAGGACTTATCGCACCTGAAATCGTGGCTGGAGAGCGTGGTGCTGCTGGTGTAGCAGGCGCCAGGGTCGATGAAGACTCGGGGACTAAGGTAGGCATGCTCGGCGAAGAGGAGCTACCTACTCCCCCAACTCCCTCGAAGTGGACGTGCTCGATAGTGAAGTCGTCATACGTTGGAGTCGAGTCATCATCCACTGCCTTGTCCTAGGCCCATCCTCGCCCTTCGTTGAACACAACGTCTCGTGCCATGCGCACATGCTGTGTCTTCAGGTCGAGGATGCGGTAGGCCTTCGAGCCCTCCGTGTAGCCGATGAACACTCCCTCCTGTCGTTGAGCTTGCCAATGTGGCTAAGCTCCTTGGAGAACACGAGGAAGCCAAAGACCCGCAAGTGGGAGACCGCCGGCTTGCGCCCATGCCAAGCCTCGTGCGGTGTCCTGCTGTCGAGCGCCTTGGTAGGCGAGCGGTTGAGGATGTAGATGGCCGTCACCACCGCCTCTCCCCAGAAGACAGCCGGCATCCGTCTCTTCTTGAGGAGGGCCCGGCCCATCCGCACAACCATCTGGTTGCGCCGCTCGACGATGCCATTCTCTTGCGGGTTGTACGGCGCGGAGTAGTGACGCTGAATGCCCTCATCAGCGCAGTATGATGAGAATTCAGCCGCTGTGAATTCGCCGCCGTTGTCAATACGCAGCACATGCAACTTGCGGCCACACTCCGCCTCCGGAACAGCCTGTGCACGCCTGATGGCGTCCGTAACCTCTCCCTTGCTACCAAGGACCATCACCCACATGTAGCGGGAGAGGTCGTCGACGAGCAGCAGGAAGTAGCGTCATCCTCCTGGTGTGGTCGGTGTCACTAGGCCACACAAGTCCCCATGCACGAGTTCGAGCCTCTCCTTGGCTCGGAAGCTCGCCCTCTGCGGAAAAGGGATCCACCACGCAGATGTTGCAGAACTGCTCCACATGGTCAAGGCACGGTAGGCCTCGCACTATCTCCATGGCGCTGAGCCGCTTTAGGGGCTTGAAGTGAAGGTGCCCGAAGCGCTCGTGCCACTGCCACGCCTCGTTGTCTCGACGAGCAGAAATACAAAGGGGTTGTGCCACCTGCACGTTGAGGACGTAGAGTCGATTCACACCTCTGGTTACGTTGGCAAGAAGGCGACCATGGCGATCCCAGAGGCGTAGGATGCCATGCTTGATCAGCACACTCGGGCCATTCTCATCCAGCTGTCCCAAGCTGATGATGGAGTTCGTCAACGCGGGGATGTAGTAAACACCTATAACACCCCAAAACTTCTAATCAAGATTATCAAGTTCAAATCACCCCAAAGTAAGGGTTAACAAAAACTTTTGTTAATAATTTAAATATGAATGCATGTTAGTTTTGCATTATTGTGTGATTGATTGAAAATGCCATGCTTGATTGCTAAAAATGATGTGAAATGGTTTAAAGATGACTACCACATCATCTAGACAATTTACAAACAAAATCCAAAGAAAAATAAATCAAATATGAATTAAATAAAGCAAATGGTCATTTTGACAAAAGTAAACCACTAGGCCACTTTGAGTGTTCCTATAAGATAATTTCTAACAGAAACATTTCTACTTCTTTTCACCCCTTGCTAGAGCAAGTAAAAGTGTATCAAGGCCCACTTTGCAAACTTACAAAAACATTTTTCAAATCAATTTAATGGATAGTTGAAAATTGAATTTAGTTCACATGTTAAGATCCCACTTTTTCAAAAACCTATCAAATGAATTCCCCTTGACCTCTCCAAGCAAACATAGACTCTCAAGCTTAACTTAAGATCAACCAAAAAATTTAAATCAATATTTTCAAAGTAAGTTTCTTGCGGCCATTTTCACAAACACCTTGCTTACACTAACAAAGCACTACCTAATTCCACTGTTTTGGAGCAGTAATCATCCAACCCTCTGTCCCCTCTTCACTCCACTGTCTCCCTAACATCTAACCAAGCAGTGGACAGCATCCCCCCTTCGTCGTGTGCACAGTGGAGCGCCGCCCGATTGTTTTCATCGCCGGCTGACCATGGCCAGCTCACAGCAGACACCGCCGTAGCCAACCATGATGTCCAGGAAGCACGCCGCACTCCACCGCCACCCCTTGTCCCAGCCTCGACCCTAGCCGAGCCCTGGACCACCCTAGCTACGCCGCGCACCATGCCTCTATGCCATGTCCAGAGCGCACCATCTCGCCGCGCCCGACCAGCTCGCCCAGACCACGCCTCACCCCCGCCTCACGTGCACTAGCTTGCCATGACCGCAACAACCCATCAGACAACCCCGTTCGCCGCTGCGCGACCCGCAGATGCTGCACGCCGCCGCAAACACCTATGCGTCCGCGCGGAGCACTACACGCTCCCGACCGAACCACGCCGCCCCACGCCTCGCCATTACGCCCGTGAGAACTGCCAGGGAACACCGCATGGTCCACCTACCTTAGCCACGCCGATAGACGCCTGTAGCGTCGCCCCCGTCGAGCTTGCGCCCGCACCGCTCGGTCCCCTCGCCGCAGTATTAAAGGAGGCCACCCCGCCTCCATTCTCCACACCACTCCACTCCCCACTCCTCCCAGCCACTCCCCCACTTCTTCCTGGAGCAAGGCGAGCTCTCCCTCGCCGGAAATTGGCTGGAGCCCGCCGCTGCTAGAGGAGAAGGGCGCCATCGATTTCGACCACCCCAAGCCCTGCCACGACAACGCCTCGAACCGCCGTCGTCTACCATGCTGATCGCCCCCATCGCTAACCCTAGCTGGAGCCCAGGTGAGCCTAGCCAGACCCCCACCACCGCGCTAGGTCTGATTCCTTGCCGGAGCTGTTCGTCGTCGATGATGACTCTACGACGTTGATTTGCCTTCTAATCGCATGGCTCAGATTCGCGGATACCGCTTCGCGTAGTTTAAGTCGCTGACAAGTGGACCACCTCTGTCAGAAGCCCGCTGTGCTATGAAGTGCAGATGGGCCGACCGTTTAACTTCCCGCGCTGGCCTGGGAATTCAAATAATTGTTTTTCCATTTTAGTTTAGACTAGTTTCTGTGCCTAGATTCAAAAATCAATTTAGAGAGTTTCACTGAACCAAATTGCATGATTCAAATTTTGCTAGAAAGGTAATTAAATTATCTATTCAAGCCCGTTGGATTTAAATCGAGATAGATATAATCATTAGAAAAATAACAAGACAGAGACTTTTCCAACTTCAAACATTTTTTAGAAATCAACCGTAATAGATTTTGAGTTGAGTCCAACTCTCAAAAATCACATTTGACAATATCTATCTGAATATGTAAAAATATTTAGGTTTGTATGCAGTGACTTTGGACTAGTACCAAAATAATGCTATTAGGGCATTTTTAGTCACTTTAAATCTATTAAATAATAATCTTAAACCTTATAAAATATGATCAACACTTTAGATCACATCCACATGTATTAGAATATGTGGTGAGGACATGTGTCAACATGATCCCATATTTTAATTGAAGAATATTAAATCTTAATTAATTTCAATGAGTAGAAATTACTTTTCTAAAATAAAATAAACAAAACTAGTTCTTTAATTCATGTGATGATGCTAGATCATCAAGTGTGAGCCTTAGTGTGCTAAATAGAAGTAATTAAGTATTGTTTGGTGATTGTGTATCCCGTATTCCTTCCTAGACGATAGTACCGACCAAGGATACGAGGAGGAGGAGTTCTACCCCGAAGAACAGGAGGAGAACTTCAATCACTGCACCAATCAAGGCAAGCCATCATTACTAAGCAACTTAGAGCTAGCAAGTTAACCCTTGCAAGTATAAACCTAAGCAAGATGCACTAGGCATGCATTGGTTATACTATTTGATTATACCAATCCCAAGTTTTACTTGCAAGCTTTATTCTTTTTACTTTACTAAAGTTCTTTACTTTTAGTATAGATAGCATAAAGAGTATAAAATTAGGCCTATCTAGTTACACTTAGATGTCATTATATGGCATGAGATTAAAGATTAGCACCCCTCAGTAGTGAACACTCTTAACTTAGTGGCTAGTGCTAAGCATAAAACTAGATCGCTTTAGATGGGAATACTTGGTGAAAATGATTATGAAAACCTTGGAATGATGAGTCATTCTATTGAAATGTTTTGACATGTGTTGAGAAACACAAATGGATTTGATGATGGAAATGTTGAGGCATGAGCCTTAGCCCTTTTATAAAAATTGATGGTTGGGTTTGGATGCGATACAATTCCAATTTTACCGTACAACCACAATACTTGAATTGGTTAGGGCTTAGCCAGAAGTTTATATGCCTTAGTATGGGTTCCCTCGCGGGAGAGGTTTGAGCTGAGGTACCTCTTGATATTGTCCACCTATGCAGTGCCCAGGATGGCAGATGGCCATGGCTGGGAGGCCAAGCTCATAGGGGAGGTGCCTATACTAGAGTGTGTAATTGAAAGATTATGATTGATTATCCACATACTAAGTATGATGATTCAGGGTTATCCCTGATGGATGTATCGAATTTTGTGGTGAAAGTGTATCACCTCTGCAGAGTGTCAAACTATTCGAATAGCCGCGTTCGCGGTCATGGACAGTTGGAGTGGCCATATTGTTCCGTCGTTAGATGTTTTCAAAAGGACTTGTGAAATGAATTGTGACTTTGACTTGACCACAACAGGGTTGTGAATATGAAAACTAGGTTCCCACTTAAAGTAATTTTAGAACATTAAATTAGCTTTCATTACTTCTAAACTCAGTTTAGGATAAATCTGCCTTTTTTGCAAATAAACCTAGAGCTTAAGGTTCCTACTAGAACTACTTTACTTGTTAGTGATAGTTTGCGAGTACTTAAAGAGTACTCATGGCTTTGTCCCTGGCTATTCCCATGGCCAGACTATGAGGAGGACTACCAGGATGATGGACAACAGGATGTCTACGACAACTAGGATTATCTCCCATCGTCAGTATTGCCTGTGACCATGAAGATGGAGCCCACTACTACACTTTATTATTCTGCTTCTTGATTGTATTAAGACTGGATCATGAGATCCTTTATTTGTGTAAAACCTTATTATGGTTTGTAATGTATGATGTACTGTGATATCCAACCTGTTATGTCTCGCAAAAATGGTAATCCTGGGATTGCGAGGTATGGCAACAAAGGCAAACTGATCTTTGAGAGGGATCTAGATGCACTGTCAGAGTATCTGCAGCGCCCACATCCGGAATTCTTGGGGGATCAACTCAATGAACACGTAGGAGGAGATCTACAATGGCTGATAGTTGCAGACCTCCGAGGCAAGATGGAAGCACCAACTTTAGACAAGATCCAATTCACCCTGCGGGAGAACAACTAGCTAGATGGATTAGCCAGGGCCATGCATGAAGCTCTCGCCCATCTGTGCGGACAAAACATCAACTTGATCCAGGGAACTCGCTTTGCTCACTTCGCAAGGAGTTATTCTATGGGAATGCCATTGGAGATGTCAAGCCACCCGGAGTTGAAGCACCAAGTGGACAATCTTGACTTCATGCTGTATGATAGGCAGAAGGAGTTGGACAACGCTCGTGCCTATGCTAACCACAACCTTGCCATTACCGTCAAGAAGGACCAGACCATCGTCATGCTCGTCAAGGATCGCCAATCACTTCGTCGTCAACGCGAGAAGAAGGATCGCACCATCGATCGTCTTCACAAGAAGGTGGCCGCTCTCGAGAAGACCATCTGTGAGCAAGAAATCCAGCTTGAAGCAAAGGAGGAGGAGGAAGGTGAAGATATCCAGGGAGATCTTTACTCTTACCTCAGTGATGACAATGATTACCGGGAGGATGATGCCATGGAGTTCCACACTGAGGATGATGATTCCGACTTCATTGATGATGAGTAGATGCACTAGACCACTACCGTAGGAATGAGTTGTACCGGTCCCACTGTATCGTAGTTTCTCAGAATGGTTCTTAAAACCATATGTTCTCCATTTGTGTGTGGTGTGTGTTTGTATTGCGTGCTTGAATGAATGAATGAGAAGAAGTTTTAGTTTTTAAAACCTGAGTCAAACTCAAAGTTTAAAGCTTTTGAAACAAAATCATGAACCTTAGAAATTTCCCTCTTATCTCTTTATCTATCTCAATCTCCAGATGACTCGTGGAAACCCCGTAGGAAGCAGCTCATCTCAGGACCCGATGCTGCAGATTCTTCATATGCTAGTTTCTGACCGTGAAGCCAGTAGAGTAGAACGCCAAGCCAACCTAGCCACTCTTCAACATATAGCTTAGATGGCCCACAATAATCAAGGCCATGGAAAATAAGATCACCATGGATCCAAGCTCAAAAACTTTCAGAATACCAGTCCACCTATCTTTAGTAAGTTTGAGGATCCCTTAGATGCTGATGACTGGCTGCAAACCATGGAGAACAATCTGGAAGTAGCAGGAGTTGAAGCCAACGAGAAGGTACTATTTGCCACCCATTATCTAGCAGGAGATGCAAGAGCCTGGTGGAATAGCACTCGTACCATGAACAACGGTCAGGTAATGACGTGGGAAGCATTCAAAATCAACTTCAGCCGCACCCATGTGCCGCAAGGTTTAGTCACCCGGATGAGAGATGAGTTCAAAGAACTGAAGCAAGGAAGGATGATGGTAGTTGAGTACCGTGACAAATTTATGTCGCTAGCTAGATATGCCCCTGATGAGATCAACACCGAAGCCAAGAGGAAAGAAATGTTCCTGAATGGATTGCATGATGAGATGCAGACAGTTCTAGTCAACATTTGTTTTGAAGATCTAGAAGAGCTAGTAGATTCCGCCATCCAGATGGAAGGAAAGATCCACCAAGCCAATTACAATTACAAGCGCAGAATGATGCACCAGAGTGGATCCAACAACACCAGAAGTATCGCCCCAACTCGTCTGTAGGATATGCCCCAAGAAACAACAGACCCCCTATGTCCCGTGCCAGCTATCCCAATTGTAGCGGAGGGAACTTGAAGTCTGGAGGAAACCACAATAACAACCCCGGAAACTCCAACAACTTCAACCGTGCACTGCCCAAGTCCAACAACAACAACAACAATACTGCCCCAAGGACTAGAAGCAATCCTGTGCCTGTTGCAGCTAAAGACAAGTCCCAGATTACTTGCTTTGAATGTGGAGTCAAGGGTCACTACTCCAATGAGTGTCCCAAGAAGCTTGCAGCAGCCACCAATGTGAATGCACCCGCTCAGCAACAGCGCCGTGTTCAGCCTGGAAGGAGATTTGCCCTAGGGAACTCACTCAACCGCAACGGCCGTCTGTTCCACACGAATGCTGAAGAAGCCCAGGAAGCGCCATATGTCGTGTTGGGTATGTTTTCTGTTAACTCAATACTTGCATGAGTGTTGTTTGATTCTAGAGCATCACACTCGTTTGTTACAGAAGAATTTGCATGCACTAGTAAGATTCAACCAACCAAATTGAAGCATGTTATGATAGTTCAAATACCTGGTTCAACCACCAAAGCTAGAAAAATTTGCAAGGCTGTACCTATCAGAATCCATGGGATATATTTTTATGCCAATATAATAGTACTTGGAACCAAAGGTTTGGAAGTAGTACTAGGAATGGATTGGATGTCAAAACATAAAGGACTGATCGACTGTGCCAAGAAAGCCATAACCATGACCAGTAGCTCTGGAGTATCAGTAGAGCATGTATCTGAAACCTTGCCCCGTCAATTCAAATGCAACAAGAGTTTAGCCCAACCAACCCTAGACCAAGTCAGAGTAGTCTGTGAATACCCCGACGTATTCCCAGATGAATTGCTCGGTATGCCACCAGATCGGAATATCAAGTTCATTAGTGCTAATTCCTGGAACTGGACCCATAGCTCAGAGACCTTATAGTATGAACCCATCTGAATTAGTGGAGCTAGAGAAGCAACTTGATGCTATGCTGGCGAAAGGTTTGATTCAACCAAGCGCATCACCCTAGAGATCGCCTGTTTTGTTTGTGGGTAAGAAAGATGGAGGTAACCGTTCATGCATGGATTACCGGAAGCTGAATGACGTCACCATCAAGAACAAGTACCCACTACCAAAAATCGAGGATCTGTTTGACCAGTTGACTGGTGCCAGCATGTTTTCTAAGATTGATCTTAGAACTGGTTATCATAAACTCATGATTCGTGCAACGGATATTCCCAAGACCGCCTTTACCACCAGATATGGAGTGTATGAGTACACTGTCATGTCTTTTGGATTAACCAATGACCCCGCTTATTTCATGAATGTCATGAATAAGATTTTTATGAACTTTCTGGATAAGTTTGTCGTTGTGTTTATTGACAATATTCTGATCTATTCCAAGTTAGAAGAAGACCATGAGCTACACCTGAGAACCATCCTTGAAACCCTGAGAGAACATCAATTGTATGCCAAGTTTAGCAAATGTGAGTTCTGGTTGAAGGAAGTAGGATTCCTAGGACATATTGTGTCGACAGGAGGAGTCGCTGTCGATCCCGCCAAGATCAAAGATGTTGAAGCATGGAAAGCCCCAACCACACAAACCCAAGTCCGCACATTTCCCGGATTAGCTGGATATTACCGCAAGTTTGTTGAAGGATTTTCGAGCATCGCAAGACCGATGACCCAACTATTGAAGAAAGATAAGAAGTTTGAATGGACTGAAAAATGTGAAGCAAGTTTTCAAGAACTCAAGAAGATATTGATTTCAGCCCCAATCTTGATTATGCCTGATATCAAGAAGCCTTTTGATGTGTATTGTGATGCATCCAAGATTGGTCTCGGATGTGTGTTGATGCAAGAAGGAAAAGTCATAGCATATCTGTCCCGACAACTGAAGCAGCATGAGCAAAACTACCCTACCCATGATCTTGAACAAGAGCTGTAGTTTTTGCATTGAAGACATGGCGTCATTACCTTATGGGTAACCGCTGTGAGATTTATTCGGATCACAAGAGTTTGAAGTATATTTTCACTCAGAAGGAGCTGAATATGAGGCAAAGGAGATGGATAGAGTTAATCAAGGATTATGACCTTGACATTCACTATCACCCCGGAAAAGCCAATGTGGTAGCGGATGCTCTTAGCAGATTACCGTGTAGATTAAACACCATGATCAAAGAAGCTCAGCCAGGTTTACATGAAGAGTTGGAGCAGTTTAGAATGGAGCTAGTTAGCAAAGGATTTTTAGCGAGCATAGAACTTCAACCCACGTTGATCAGTGAGATCAAGGAAGCCCAGAAAGGAAATGCAAGTATCGACGGAATCAAACGTCGTATGAGTACAGGAAAGGTACCCGGATTCACCGAAGATGAAGAATGAGTTTTGTGGTACAAAGGACGTATCTATGTGCTAGCAGATTCGGAGCTGAAGCAAGTCATCATGCAGGAACCTCATGATACTCTTTATGCTATCCATCCCGGAGGAACAAAGATGTATCAGGATTTGAAGGAGCAATTTTGGTGGCACAAGATGAAGAGAGTAATCGGAAGCTACATAGCCAAGTGTGATAGCTATTAGCGAGTCAAAGCGGAACATTAGAGACCCGCAGGACTTTTGCAACCATTGCATATTCCAGAATGGAAATGGGATTATGTCAGAATGGACTTTATCACCGGTTTGCCTACCTATAGTAGGGGAAATGACTCTATTTGGGTCATAGTTTATAGACCGTCCAAGGTAGCCTATTTTATACCTGTCAAGACAACCTACCAGAGTTCGAAGCTAGCAGAGTTGGACATTGCTAGAATTGTTAGTTTGCATGGAACCCCTAAGACCATCGTATCGGATCGAGGAACCCAGTTTACCTCAAGATTTTGGCAGATAGTCCAAGAAGGATTGGGAACCAAGTTGAATTTCAGCACAGCTTATCACCCGCAGACCGATGGACAAACTGAAAGAGTCAACCAAATCTTAGAAGATATGTTGAGAGCTTGTGTGCTTGAGTATGGATCAAAATGGGAAGACTATCTGCCTTTCACAGAATTCTCATACAACAACAGTTATCAAGCTAGTTTGCAAATGGCCCCATTTGAGTTCTTATATGGAAGAAAGTGTCGTACCCCCTTGAATTGGTCGCAAGTAGGAGAGAGTCAGATTTTTGGACCCAACATCCTACGAGAAGCCGAAGAGAAGGTTCACAAAGTCCGTGAGCACCTCAAGACCGCCCAATCCAGACAGAAGAGTTATGCTGACAAGAGACGTAGAGACCTGACTTTCAATGTCGGATATTTTGTGTATCTCAAAGTGTCACCCTTGAAGGGAATGCAACGTTTTCAACTGAAAGGAAAGTTAGCCCCCAGATATATTGGACCCTTCAAGATTCTGAATCGCCGAGGAGAAGTATCTTATCAACTGGAACTGCCAGAGGAGATGTCAGCCATGCATGATGTGTTTTATATCTTGTTACTTCGCAAATTCCTAGAAGTTCCGGAGAGGACCGAAGTATTCAAGAACATCGATCACCGAGACATCGATATCAACAAGGATATGACGTATCGTGAAGTACCCATCCGTATCTTGGAAGAAGCCTTTAGAACCAGCAGGACCAGGAGTATCAAGTTCATCAAGATCCAATGGAGCAACCATACTGAAGAAGAAGCTACCTGGGAGCGAGAAGATTATATTAGGACTGAGTTTCTAGATATCTTTAGTTCCTAGTTTTCCTTAAATCTCGGGACGAGATTTTGTTTAACGAGGGAAGGTTTGTAACACCCCAAAACTTCTAATCAAGATTATCAAGTTGAAATCACCCCAAAGTAAGGGTTAACAAAAACTTTTGTTAATAATTTAAATATGAATGCATGTTAGTTTTGCATTAATGTGTGATTGATTGAAAATTCCATGCTTGATTGCTACAAATGATATGAAATGGTTTAAAGATGAATACCAAATCATCTAGACCATTTACAAACAAAATCCCAAGAAAAAGAAATCAAATATGAATTAAATAAAGCAAATGGTCATTTTGACAAAAGTAAACCACTAGGCCACTTTGAGTGTTCCTATAAGATAATTTCTAACAGAAACATTTCTACTTCTTTTCACCCCTTGCTAGACCAAGTAAAAGTGTATCAAGGCCCACTTTGCAAACTTACAAATTTTTTTTTCAAATCAATTTAATGGAAAGTTGAAAATTGAATCTAGTTCATATGTTAAGATCCCACTTTTTCAAAAACCTATCAAATCAATTCCCCTTGATCTCTCCAAGCAAAAATAGACTCTCAAGCTTAACTTAAGATCACCCAAATATTTTGAATCAAAATTTTCAAAGTAAGTTTCTTGCGGCCATTTTCACAAACACCTTGCTTACACTAACAAAGCAGTGCCTAACTCCACTGTTTTGGAGCAGTAATCATCCACCCCTCTATCCCCTCTTCACTCCACTGTCTCCCCAACATCTAACCAAGAAGTGGACAACATCCCTCCTTCGCCGTGTGCATAGTGGAGCAACGCCCGATTGTGGTCATCGCCAGTCGACCATGGCCAGCTCACAGTAGACACCGCCGCAGCCAACCATGATGTCAAGGAAGCACGCCACACTCCACCGCCACCCCAGCCGAGCCCGGGACCACCCTAGCTACGTCGCGCACCATGCCTCTGCGCCATGTCCGGAGCGCGCCAGCTCGCCGCGCCCGACCAGCTCGCCCAGACCGCGCCTTACCCCCGCCTTGCGTGCACTAGCTCGACATGACCGCAGCAACCCAGCAGATAACCCCGTTCGCCGCTCCACGACCCGCAGCTGCCGCACGCCACCGCAAACACCTCTGCGTCCGTGCAGAGCACCGCACGCTCCCGACCAAACCATGCCGCCCCACACCTCGCCATTACTCCCATGAGAACCGCCAGGGAACACCGCACCATCCACCTACCTTAGCCACGCTGATAGCCGCCTGTAGCGACACCACCGCCGAGCTCGCGCCCGCACCGCTCGGTCCCCTCGCCGCAGTATAAAAGGAGGCCACCTCTGCCTCCATTCTCCACACTACTCCACTCCCCACTCCTCACAACCACTCCCCCACTTCTTCCCGGAGCAAGGCGAGCTCTCCCTCGCCGGAATTTGGCTGGAGCCCGCCGCTGCTGGAGGAGAAGGGCGCCGTCGATTTCGACCACCCCAAGCCCTTCCATGACCACGCCTCGAACCACCGTCGTCTACCACGTCGATCACCCTCATCATCGAACCTAGCTGGAGCCCAGGTGAGCCTATCCAGACCCCACTGCCGCGCTAGGTCTGATTCCTCGCCGGAGCTGTTCGTCATCGACGATGACTCTCCGCCGTTGATCTGCCTTCTAATCGCACGACTCGGATTCGCCGATACCGCTTCGCGTAGTTTAAGTCGCTGACAAGTGGAACCCCTCTGTCAGCAGCCTGCTGTGCTGTGTAGTGCAGATGGGCCGGCCCGTTTAATTTCCCGTGCTGGCCTGGGAATTCAAATAATTGTTTGTCCATTTTAGTTTAAACTAGTTTCTGTGCCTAGATTCAAAAATCAATTCAGAGAGTTTCACTGAACCAAATTGCATGATTCAAATTTTACTAGAAAGGTTATTAAATTATCTATCCAAGCCCGTTGGATTTAAATCATTTGGAGTTAGAGATAATCTTTACCAAAAATAACAAGACAGAGACTTTTGCAACTTCAAATATTTTTCAAAAATCAACCATAATAGGTTTTGAGTTGAGTCTAACTCTCAAAAATCACATTTGACAATATCTATCTGAATATGTAAAAATACTTAGGTTCCTATGAAGTGACTTTGGACTAGTACCAAAATAATGCTATTAGGGCATTTCTAGTCACTTTAAATCTATTAAATAATAATTGTAAACCTTATAAATGTGATCAACACTTTAAGTCACATTACCATTTATTAGAATATGTGGTGAGGACATGCGTCAACATGATCCCATATTTTAATTGGAGAATATTAAATCTTAATTAATTTCAATGAGTAGAAATTACTTTTCTAAAATAAAATAAACAAAACTAGTTCTTTAATTCATGTGATGATTGTGATGATGCTAGATCATCAAGTGTGAGCCTTAGTGTGCTAAATAGAAGTAATTACGTATTGTTTGGTGATTGTGTATCCCAGATTCCTTTATAGACGATAGTACCAACCAAGGATACGAGGAGGAGTTCTACCCCGAAGAACAGGAGGAAAACTTCAATCACTGCACCAATCAAGGCAAGCCATCATTACTAAGCAAGTTAGAACTTGCAAGTTAACCCTTCCAAGTATTAACCTAAGCAAGATACACTAGGCATGCATTGGTTATACTATTTTGATTATACCAATCCCATGTTTTACTTGCAAGCTTTATTCTTTTTACTTTACTAAAGTTCTTTACTTTTAGTATAGATAACATACAGAGTATCAAACTAGGCCTATCTAGTTACACTTAGATGTCATTCTATGGCATGAGATTGAAGATTATCACCCCTCAGTAGTGAACACTCTTAACTTAGTGGCTAGTGGTAAGCATAAAACTTGATCGCTTTAGATGGGAATACTTGGTGAAAATGATTATGAAAACCTTGGAATGATGAGTCATTCTATTGAAATGTTTTGACATGTGTTGAGAAACACAAATGGATTTGATGATGAAAATGTTGAGGCATGAGCCTTAGCCCTTTTATAAAAACTAATGGTTGGGTTCGGATGCGATACCATTCCAATTTTATCGTACAACCACAATACCTGAATTGGGTAGGGCTTAGCCATAAGTTTATATGCCTTAGTATGGGTTCCCTCGCGAGAGAGGTTTGAGCTGAGGTACCTCTTGATGATGTCCACCTATGCAGTGCCCAGGATGGCAGATGGCCATGGCTGGGAGGCCAAGCTCATAGGGGAGGTGCCTATACTAGAGTGTGTAATTGAAAGGTTATGATTGATTATCCGCATACTAAGTATGATGATTTAGGGTTATCCCTGATGGCTGGATCGAATTTTGTGGTGAAAGTGTACCACCTCTGCAGAGTGTCAAACTATTCGAATAGCCGCGTCCGTGGTCATGGACAGTTGGAGTGGCCATACTGTTCTGTCGTCAGATGTTTTCAAAAGGACTTGTGAAATTAATTGTGACTTTGACTTGAACACAACAGGGTTGTGAATATGAAAACTAGGTTCCCACTTAAAGTAATTTTACAACATTAAATTAGCTTTCTTTACTTCTAAACTCAGTTTAAGATAAATCTGCCTTTTTGCAAATAAACCTAGAGCTTAAGATTCCTACTAGAACTGCTTTACTTGTTAGTGATAGTTTGCGAGTACTTAAGGAGTACTCATGGCTTTGTTCCTGGCTATTCCTGTGGCCAGAATATGAGGAGGACTACCAGGATGATGGACAGCAGGATGTCTACGACAACTAGGATCATCTCCCATCGTCAGCATTGCGTGTGACCATGAAGATGGAGCCCACTACTACGCTTTATTATTCCGCTGCTTGATTGTATTAAGACTGGATCATGGATCCTTTATTTGTGTAAAAACTTATTATGGTTTGTAATGGACGATGTACTGTGATATCCAATCTGTTATGTCTCGCAAAAATGGTAATCTTGGGATTGCGAGGTATGGCATAATAGGCATCTGGGATTAAAAATCCGGGTGTTAACAACACCAGTGAGCAGCCGGTGCTCTCCAATCTTGGCGGTGAAGATGACAGAGCCGACGCCCTTAATCTCCACGGCGGAGGCATCCCCAAACTTGACGAAACCTCACACGTCGGAGTCGAGCTCGACGAAGAACTCCTGTGGCCCGGTCATGTGATGGGTGGCGCTGGTGTCTAGGCACCACCCGTCAGTCTTGTCGTTGCCAGAGCCATCGCCGAGGAGGGCGTGTGCCTTTGGCTCATCAAGGTGGAGGAGAGCCGCTGCGTCCGGTGCCACTGGAGTTAGCTCGATGCTTGCAAGTGCCATGAACAGAGTCGGTTTCTCCTTTGCCTGTGTGACATGGGCCTGGCTGCATCATGGCTATAGATAGTCCTTGGCCCAATGGCCAAGATGGCTGCAGTTGCGGCAGTTGTCATTTCGTGCCGACTTGTGCTTGCCGGTGGCTCCGTCCTGGGCGTCTTTGCGCGCCTTGTGCGACTTTCCGCGCTTGCGGCCGCTTGTCATGGAAGAAGGCTCCCCCTTCTTCCTATCACCTTCGTAGGCATACCACTTCTCCCGAGTGAGAAGTAGCTTCCCGCCAGTGGTGATGGACCTCGAGTAAGGCTATGGCTCGTCGGAGCTGATGACCTTGAGGCGACCTATCACCTCCTCGATCGACATCGTGGATAGGTCCAACAGAGACTCGATCGAGCGAGCCATATGCCAGTACTTCTTAGGGACACAGCGAAAGAGCTTCTCGACAACTCTCTCCTCGTCGTAGGTGTCCTCGCTAAACTGCACCATCTTCTGCAGCAAAGTGTTGAGATGGAGAGCAAAGTCATCAACATCCTCATGTAGCTTGAAGGCTAGGTTATCCCACTCCTTGCGAAGTGCCTGGAGTGTGGACTTGCGGGTGCGGTCGCTGCCCATGCGTGCCGCAGCAATGGCATCCCAAGCCTCCTTGGTAGTCTGCTTGTTGGAAAGCGAGAACTGCATCTCGGGCGGGACTACAGCGAGGAGGGCGTCCCACTCCTATCGATCATCATGGTGGTCGACATTGGCATCCTAGACTACCTCCCACATGTGCTGCACCTAGAGACGGACCTTCATGACCGCGGCCCACTCGACGTGGTTGGTTTTGGTGAGGGTAGGCCACCCAACACCGGGACCAACGTCCCTGACCATAGTCTAGACATCGTGGAGGCCGCGGTCTTGGTCGTTTCGGCCATCATCTTCGTGCGTGCCTCCTCCGGGAGCACCAACGCCGTGCGCGGCTCCTCCGGGATTGCCACCCCCGTGCGCTTGGGCGTGCTCGGCTGCGCACCATGTTGTTCGCTCGCCGGCTGCATCGTGGTTTCCGTCGATGCTGCCGTCGCCTGAAACGGAGCCGTTGATGCTGTTGCATAGAGCCTGCGCCTCCGCTGCTGCCTCACGTTCTGCATCCGCCACCGCTGCTCCTTCCACCTCTATTCTAGCTGCTGCCAGCCTCGATGCCCTTGATGCCACCGCAGCGGTTGCTGTCGCCACTCGCTTCGCTCCTCTGCAGTGGCGAGCTCGGCCTCCTACCGACGATACGTGCTCGAGGTGACCTAGTGCTGAGAGTGACTTGCGGACATGGCTCGCCGCTGGGGGGCTGCTGCGTGGAGAGGGGGGGTGCTACCGACGAGATGCTGCTCATCTGCATAGAGGGAGAGGAGTGAGCAGGGGCATCCGGAGCTGCTTCTTCTGCCAGGGAAGGAGATGCTCTTGTGAAAAACTAACTTGGCTCTGATACCACTTGTTAGTCGCTGAATTCTAAGTCTCATCGAGGGAGAGGATGACACTAGGAGTTGGGCTAATTTTCTGGTTTTATTTCTCACACAAACTCACACAAATGCCATGCCAACCTGAGTGGTTGGGGATACATATTTATAGGCTGCTAACCAGCCAAGCATATGCTAGATGCTAGTCTAAAGCAGCAGTCAAGGATGCTGTCCTAACAACCAGTCCTTGATGCTCTATCCTAACTCCCAGTCCTTGACACAAGGACAATGTGTGCTGCAACCCCACAAAGACTATAGGACAGAGACTTATCCATCAAAAAAAGGGGTATCAAGCCCTCTCGGCCGTTCGATTAGAGGAGGATTGACGGTCGCGGGGCTTCGTCTTCCTTAGCGGTAGAAATGCCGGGCAGAAACCCTAGCACGATGTTGGGGCTGCTCTGTTTCTCACATGGGGGCTTGGAGAGGCGGCGACGAGGTGACATGGTGGTGCCGTCGATGGAGGCAAGTTTAGAGAGGGGCATCACGAGGGGTTTCGACGCTGGGAGGATGCTCGCACATGAGCACCAACGACGCATGCACGGGAGCTCGACAAAGATGCCCCAAGGACACATTGCATGTCAAGGGGGAGACTTCAAACATGGTGAGACAACTCTCCACCATCTCGAGAGGGTCATTGCATGACGAAGTGCACTTGGGGCCATCGGTTCCGATCGGTCGAGTTCCAACATGGCCATCTCACGACGGCGACTACTCCATCGGTACTAGATCAAAAGAGAAACATGGGGAGGTAGGTTAGGTGAAGAGGTGCTCATAGAGCGAAACAGAGGGGAGCGGGGTGGTCTAGTTCGCCAGCAACCTTGGTGCCTTCCTCTCAGACCCGAGAGGTGGTTTTGCTCTTCCTGGGCAATCGAGCGGGTGAGGAGTGCTAGGCTCTGGAGAAGTGAGGAAGGAGAGGTAGGAAAGTGGAATGGGGTTGAGAGGGGTGGCCGGGATGACCTTAGGCCTATTTAATAGGGAGGAGGTGGTTTAGGATGATCCGGGCTCATGGGGAAGAGGGAGTGGAGAGGTGGCCAGGTATTGGGTACTGGCGGTGGTAGGGAGGTCGTGTGGGGTCTGGTGCACGACCAGATAGGGATAGAGGGTTCTGCAGCTGCTGTTGCTTTGAAATAAGGAGACTTTTGCAACATATGGATGTCTCTTCCCTTGCTTTACTTCCAAGCACAAAAGACAAGGATCTACGGTTTTCTATAGCACGTGCTATAGTGGTAGGTCGACCAGAGCAGAGGTGTGATTGTTGTGGAGTGTTTGGCAAGATTTGATGGGGATATGGATGGTTTGGGAGAGGTTTTTGAATTATGATCAAATTTGACTAGAAGGAAGATCATGTGTCAGTCACATTCAATAAGTTGATCATGACAAAGTGATAATGATCTTAGTAGGTAGGTATAGTCAAGACCTACCTAGGGTATTATTTAGGATTTTTCAGAGATACCTAGGCCCGTTTATTATCAAATATTCAAAAAGTACTGAAATGGTTTTAAGGTTTTGATTTGAGATTTTTGAATTGGGAAAGGATGGTTTTTGATGTGAGATGATTCTAAACATCAAACCACACATTGGAGAATTTTCCAAAGATTTATTGGGCAGGAAAAGTATTAAAAACAACTATTTCTCATTTCTGCCATTTAAGAAAATAGGCAAAAAGAATTAATAAAACTCTTCAAAAATATTTGAAGGTGGGGAGATAGGAAACATAATATAGGCCTCAAGTGTGCCTAAATTTGAAAAAGTGTTTCGGAGAAAAACAAACTCTATTATAGAGGGAGTTTTGAAGTTTTTGTAAAAGAAAAGGAATAAATAGTTTTTGGGCCAAAATAATTATGGAAAGCATTTGCTAAAATTTTATCTCCAAGGTAGATTATGTCCACATAGGTATCTATCATTTTCCACCTTGGGTTTTAAAAATCAAACTTGATTTTGGAAGAAAACTAGTAAAGGATCTTGGGTACTAATATTTTTATACCATCAAAACCTTGTTGGATTAAGGAGCTCAGAGCTCCCCTTCGGGCATAGGCTAAATGGATAGATAGATCAAGTGATGTAGATCACCAAGGTACATGGGGTTTACCTAGATCATGATTGAGGGCTCCAAGAACTGATGCCAAACTTTGCTAAAAATAACGGTGTCAAAGAAGATTATTATTTAGCCTAAAAAACCATGTGGGTTTTTGATGCACAAAGCTCTAATTGAAACAAGTGAAGTATGGGTGGATAGACATTCATGAGTAGAGAACAAACATGCCAAGAGTTTGTCAAAATAATATGACATGGAGATGGGAGCTTCTACCAAAGGAGGCATGTTGATAAGGTTTGCAGAGAAGATTGTTTTCTTACATGCAAAACCATTAAGAACAAGTGGGTCAGAGGATGATTTTAATCAAGGGAAAAAGTGGGACTTGGAAATACTTAAGATGGTTTACAATATGGTTCAAAAATGCAAAAGGGTTGAGAAAGGGAGAGACTCAAAGATGAGATGTTGATAACATTTTTCAGACTTGGTCAAATTTGGCAGATTTGGTTTTTTCTGACTAGGATACAAAAGGGGATGGTTTTGAGAGGATGCAAGCGTCAAACTCATCAAGTGGGTGAGGTTGTTGTTTATATTGATTAGTAGGGATCCATGCTTATTGTTTGCCTTCTTTGCTTTGGAAGCTACTAGAAGGGAATAACTCTAAATAGATCTAGTTAAAGAATTAGATGGTCAGTTTAGTGACTAGAGATCAGAGCAAGCTTTAGAAACTTTCTTAAGGTTTGTGTTCTTAAATTAGCTTGATACTAGAGGGTGAGCTCCTAGGATAGCTCACTCTAATTGCCTAAGCAAGCAAGTCAAACAACAGTTCAAAGCAATTCATCTTGCAACATCTCAAAACTACTACTATGTATACCATCAAGCCATCAAGCCTAGCTTGAGGTAAAGAGAGGAATTTTGAGAAGGTTATGGTTTTGAATAAGATAAGAGTCCTTGGGACTTCTACCAAGAGTAGAGTTCAAAAAGTTTCATAAAAGGTTTTGGAGAAACCTAGGGGTAAGAGTAGTTGGAAGTTCTGTCTTGAAAACATAAGGAGATTATATCATATAGATCTCCATAATTTTGTTAGTGGAATCTAGGAAAAATAATTGTTGTTGCAAGGGTATCTTGGCTCAGGTTTTAAAATATCATAACATTTGAGGATATGCAAAATAAGCCAAGACATTTTAGTTAAGTAGCCTTTGGTAAACTGATGGGAAGATGGAGGAGTATATAACCTACTACACATTTAGATACATAAGCAAAAACAAACAAGCAAGCAAACACTGCATCACTAAACAAGAAAAAGTTTTTGTTCCCTGATTTTTTGCATTCTGGACAACTCATCAGGGTTACTGAAAGTGGGGTGTTATAGAAACCGTACTCACTCAACGAGTTATGAAGCATAATCTTCTCCCACTCCATTGTTGAAAGGACCGATATGAGCGACTAGGGGGTGTATAGGTGCCACCAAATTTTATATCTTTTCAAGTTTAGGCTTGCCATAAAGGTAAATTCTCTAGATATGCAACTAAGTGAATTTCCCTAGATGACAAGCAAGGTAAACAACAAGATAATAAGTTAAAGGTAAGAGATAACCACTAGTAGACACGAGGATGTGATTCCTAGAGTTCCTTGTGCAGGGAAGTATGTCTCCGTTGGAGAGGTGGGCTGAACAAAGTCACCCAAGTGCCACTAAGGCTCACCTTCTGAAAGGGCATGTATGCCCCCATGTGTGGTTTTGGTAATTAATGACAATCCCTATGGACTAATTTGCAAATTGAGTTTCACTTGTAGGTTTGTCCATTAACATTGCTTGGACCATGTTTTGGTTTCAAGGATAAAAATAAGAAGCAATATCCAAGGGCTTTGTGCCTATTGGAATCAAGTAGAAGAAGAAGAATATCAAGTATGTCTAGAAGAAGAAGAAGAAGATGGAGTTCCTCATGGCTATCTTCAAGACATCATCAAGAAATTAAGTGCAAGCTCACGGTGCATCTTCTCTACAAGATCTCATGCTTGAAGCTTGCCATCCTCGTCAATCATGGAATGATGAAGACAAGTTCGAAGAAGAGGATTCCCCATGGATTATGGGGAGCATTTCTCAAGTCTTCATCAAGCAAGAGAAAGTAAGTGCAATCAAGAAAGGCGATCCATCTTGAGAAGGACAAGACGCTCTACATCAAGCTCAAGTGGAACACGCAAGGCAAAGGTATGATCTTGATAGGTTTTCTATTTTACCGGTCTCTTGTAGTGTTGGGAGACTAGGTTTAGGATAGATTGCCGTTCTATCAAGAGGGGTTCTCGAGTGGGTTACTCGTTCGTATCTTTCGGAGAGAGCTCAAACCTTTGCATACATAGCATCATCTTTCTTGGTTGTTGTTTGGCTCTGGACCATGTGAGGATCTAGAGCTTGTGGTTATCTTCATAACAAGCTCTAGTTCATCAAAAATGGATTTCCCTTGCATATCTTATTGCGGTTTAGATTTTGTGGGTTTTCTGGCTCCACACCTTGGGAGATATCTAACATATATATTCATGGTATATTCTACACGTCGTTATCTTTCCAACAAAATTGGTTTCATCTCGTTTGGAGTTCGGATGCAAAAGTTGTGGCAGTTTTGGTTCTGGAGTTTCTGCCTGACCGGTAGTTCCGGCGAGACACCGGTAGTACCGCTAGGGCATGTTGCCGCCAGTAGTACCGGTGTTTATTCCATCCGAAATTCTGGTAACTCCGCTTTCGGTTCAGTATTTTCTCTGTATTGATGAGTTCTATTTTTCGGATGTTCGATCGGTATTTCGGGCAGTAGTACCGACCCCGCTGGAAGTTCCGGTGGACAGGCGGTACTACCGGCCGTACTCGTTTTTGTGTTCGTTCGCATCGCCGTTTTTTGGACCGTTGGATGAGTGCCACCGGTAGTATCGGCCACCCATCGGTACTACCGGCCATGCGCGAAATTGTGAGTAACGGGAAGATCGGGGAGCCCCTTAAAAGGAGCCCCCCTTTCCCCTTCGGGTTCAACCAGCTCTTTCTTGGTTTTTGGCTTCTCTCTCCTCCATTGTTGACCTTGAAGAGCTTTCCCTCTCCCCTTACCCCTCCTCTGATTCTTTCATATTTTTGAGGGATTTGAGAGAGGAGATCTAGATCTACAACCCCACTAAACCAAATCCCTACTTTGTGAAGGAATCCTTGGGGTTAGGGATGGCACCCGCCGGGTTCGGGTCCGGGTCCGTGCCCCCCATACCCGCCCCATTTATATAGTCAGGTCTAGATTTTCTCTAGACCCGTGACCCGCCGGATACCCGGACCCAATGGGTACCCATGGCGGTGATAGCGCAACAAGCTCGCCGGAGGTGGCACGACAGAGAGAGGTGGGATTATGGAGGTCGGGGGTGTGGGATGTGGGGCGATGGGAGGGTGGGACTCGTCAGGCGTGGTCGCGTGGGCCGGTGGGGGTGGTTTGGCCGGTGGTTCCGCCATGGGCCAGTAGGTGAGGCTATAATTTTGACCCTAGATAATGACTATTGGGGGCAAGTTATATGTCATACAGGGCCTGTGGGTCTGCGGGTTCAGGCCCAGCACCCCCATACCCGCCCCATTTAATTTGGCGGGTCTAATTTTTTACCAGACCCACCCCATTTAAGGTGGGTACCTGTCGGGTTAGCGGGTTTTGGGGCCCCATTGCCATCCCTACTTGGGATATAGATCTTCTAGAGTTTTGTGTTCTCCTCTTGTGTTCTTCCTCTCTTATTCCCCCAATAGATTTTGTAGCTTTGGTGGAATTTGAGAGAGAAGGACTTGCCTCTTGCATTTGGTGCATAGGTTTGGGTTCTCCTCGGAGATTCGGCGAGTTCAAGCCCTTGGGCTTGTATCTCTTGGGTTCTTGGAACCCTAGACGGTTGTGTGGAGTTGTGGTGTGTTTTTGGGGCCTCCAATTGAGTTGTGGAGATTCCCCAAGCTTGTTGGCATATTGTGGCATTGTGGAGCCTTTGTGGCATTTCTTGGGAGCCCTCCAATTGAGTTGTGGATTTTGCCCCAAGCCTTGTATGGGTTCGGTGACTGCCCTCAAGTGTCCCATAGTGGAACGTGAGTAGGCCTGATATGGGGAGGCCTGATCTTCTTAACAAGCACTTGTCGATGATAATGGTGGATGATAGATAACTAGCGTGTAGCTATGATCTCTCCCGCTCGAACCCTGATGCCAATGCAATAGCTATTGAACCCTATGGGATATTGACAACACCACGCTCTTGCGCACGTAGCCGTAGACCACGAACGGTAGTCTGCAATCTACTAATTCCCAATGGAACAGCATATCACACTCAATTTTAGTTGGTAAATTCGATCACAGGTAATTCCAGAGGTTCTAAAGAGAAACAACTCCAAAATAATTTTAACATGGTCTAACCCTCACTTGTGTTGCGCCCCTTCTATTTAAGGACTAAGGGTGCGGCGGCCAATACTATGAAATAGTGGTTCGACTCAACCTAGACTAGGATACAACCGACCCAAGGTGGGGCGGCTCAAGTGTGGCAGAGTTGGACCCGGTTTCTCTGTCATGTCAGCCTGTCGTGGCAGAGTTTGGCCCAGTTTTTGTGCCGCGGCACTCTGTCGTGGCAGAAAACTGTCTGGTTTCTCTGCCGCGGCAGAGATTGCTCGACCATGTGTTGATCTTCTCGTGGGGTGCTCCTTGCGCTTCCTCCCTCTCCTCCCTCGTGCATTCTTCATTGATCAACACACCATGTTCCTTTAGCTCCTCGCTCCGTGCTACGCCTTCTTCTCCCAAGTACCTGATCATACAATAATTCAAAGACTTAGGTAGTAGAAAATTCTCATTAACTAATACATCAAGTTCATTAAGAAACAAGTTCACCTGTTGTTCTAGTAGCTTAGCACAAGCTCCTATAATTGGTCCAATCCTTATCTCATTGGATTGATCCTTCTTTGCAGTAGGTGGAACATCATCAATAGTAACTGGGGTAGGTGTAATTGTAGGGATGTCCTCATCATCCCCCCTTCAAAAGGAGTCAACCTCGACGCTCCAAGGTCTTCTCCATCATATGGTGATAAATCAGCAACATTGAAGCTGTTGCTAACTCCACCAAACTCCTCAATAGGTATATCAATCGAGTAGGCATTATCATTAATCTTAGCTAACACCTTGCAAGGACCAGCACCACATGGCTTCAATTTTGACTTTCGAAGTAGTGTAAATCTGTCCTTGCATAGATGCACCCATACCATGTCGTCAGGCTTGAACAACAATTCCTTCCTTGCTTGATCCCTTGCAGCAACAATGTTCTTGCCTTTCTTCTCAATAGCCTCTCAAGTCTTCTCATGAATCTTCTTCACATATTCAACACGTTTTGATAACTCCATATCAACTCTCTCATGCAACGGTAGAGGCAACAAATCAAGTGGCGTCAATGGCTTGAAACCATACACCACCTCAAAAGGACAAAGCTGAGTAGTCGAATGCATATCCCTATTGTATGCAAACTCAACATGTCGCAAACACTCTTCCCACTCCCGCAGATTCTTCTTTATCATAGTCCTCAGCAACTGTGATAATGTTCGATTCACCACTTCTGTTTGACCATCTGTTTGGGGATGACATGTAGTACTGAATAGCAGCTTCGTTCCCAGCTTCCCCCATATGGCCTTCCAAAAGTAGCTCATGAACTTCACATCACGGTAAGAAACAATCGTCTTGGGTACTCCATGTAATCTCACGATGTCCCTAAAAATAGGTTAGCAACATGCGACTCATTGTCACTTTTGTGGTAGGCAATAAAATGAGCCATCTTAGAGAACCTATCCACTACCATAGAAATAGAATCCTGACCTCTCTGAGTTTTAGGTAGACCTAGCACAAAATCCATACTAATGTCTTCCCATGGTGTAGTATGTGCAGAGAGAGGTGTATACAAACCATGAGGCTTCAACTTTTATTTGGACCTGCGGCATGTAATGCAACGGCACACAAATATGTACACATCACGCCTCATCCTGGGCCAATAAAAATGATCAGCTAGCATGAGCAATGTCTTCTCACGCCCAAAGTGACCCATCAAACCACCAGCATGTGATTCCTGCACTAAGAACAAACGCAATGACGATTCTTGAATACATAGTTTGTTAGCTCTAAACAAATATCCATCATGTATATGATACTTATCCCATGCGTTTCTAAGAGCACACAAACGATATGGTTCAGCAAAATCATGGTTAGTTGCATAAAGTGCACAAATACTTTCTAATCCAGGAATTTTAACATCAAGATTGGTTAATAGCATGTTCTTCCTAGACAAAGCATCAACAACTACATTCTCCTTTCCTTTCCTATACTTAATGATGTAAGGAAAAGATTCAATAAACTCAACCCATTTAGCTAATCTTCTATGCAAGTGTGATTGAGCTTTCAAACACTTCAATGCTTCATGACCAGAATGTATGATAACATATTTTGGCCACAAATAATGTTGCCAAACTTCAAGAACTCTAACAAGTGCATACAATTCTTTATCATAAGTAGGATAATTCAATATAGCACCAGTAAGTTTCTCAGAAAATATGCTATAGGGCGACCCTCTTGCATCAAAACGCCACCAATACCTATACAACTGGCATTAGACTCAACTTCAAATTGCTTCAAAAAATCAGGTAATGCAAGTAATGGTGCAGAAGTAAGAAAACGTTTCAATGTATCAAATGCAACATCTTGGGCTACGCCCCATACAAATTACACACCTTTCTTAGTCAAATCATTCAATGGTGCAGCAATAGTGCTAAAATCCTTCACAAAGCGCCTATAGAAACCAGCTAAGCCATGGAAACTACACACTTGACTCACATTCATGGGAATAGGCCAATTCTGAATTGATTCAATTTTAGATTGATCTACCTCTACCCCATGCTTAGATACAACAAATCCCAGAAATATGACCTTATCTTTTACAAATGTGCACTTCTCAAGATTAGCATACAGTTTATTATCACGCAAAACTTGCAAAACTTGTCGGATATGATTACAATGTTCAGTTTCATTGTGGCTATAGATAAGTATATCATCAAAATAAACAACCACAAAACAGCCAATAAATTCTCTCAAAACATGATTCATTAATCTCATGAATGTACTAGGTGCATTAGTAAGACCAAACAACATAACTAACCACTCATACAAACCAAATTTCGTTTTTAAAGCAGTTTTCCACTCATCCCCTTCTTTCATCCTAATTTGATGATAACCACTACACAAATCAATCTTAGAGAAAAATAGCAGAATCAATCGATTCATATAACATATCCTCTAAGCGTGGAATAGGATGACGATATCGAATAGTGATGTTATTAATAACTCTACAATCTACACACATGCGCCATGTACCATCTTTCTTAAGCACTAAAATAACAGGAACAACACAAGGGCTTAGAGAAACACAAATGTACCCTTTATCCAGCAACGCATGTACTTGTTTCTATATCTCCTTTGTTTCTTTGGGATTGGTCCTATAGGGTGGACGATTGGGTAATGTGGTGCCAGGGATCAAGTCAATTTGATGTTCAATGCCACGCAATGGAGGCAATCCTGCGGGTACATCTTCTGGAAACACATCCCCAAAATCCTGCAACACAGAAGAGACACCAAGAGAAATAGGGATCATGTCGTTAGAAACCAATATCTCGCCCTTATACATGAGCACAAGCGGCATGGCTGTAGGATCCTCACGAAATTCTCTCATATTCTCCTTGGTGGCTAATATTAGAAGATTAGGCACTCTCTCACTTTTTGTTACATCACTCATTTTAGGCTCTATTACAGCATGAACAACTGCAACACTATCTCGCCGATCTATAGAGTCATCCTTCAAATTCACTTCTATCTTCTGAAGAGAATCATTCACAATGTCTTGTGGTGTCATCGACTGCATAGTAATTTTCTTTCCCTTGAATTCCAAGTGATACGTGTTGCCACGGCCATTGTGTTGCACATGGCGATCATAAAGCCAAGGCCTACCCAACAATAGATGGCAAACAGTCATAGGAACCACATCAAAGTCAATAGAATCCTTGTATGGCCCTATTTGAAAATTCACACGTACCATATGATTTACCTTCATCTCACCATTGTCGCTCAACCATTGTATGTAGTATGGCTTGGGATGAGGTAAGTAAGTCAAATTCAGCTTGGCACATAAATCCTTACTTGCAAGATTTCTGCAGCTACCTCCATCAATAATTACCTTGCAAGCTTTATTAGGTCCAACTAGACCTTTTGTTTGGAACAAGTTGCTGTGCTGAGAATCATCAACATGCTACACACTAAGTAGGCGTGGAGACTCCACAATAGTTGGTGCACGCTCAGGAAAAACATCAGTACCTTCCTCGCCATCATAATCATTGTCACCATCAACTTCATCTCCACTCTCATACTCACCTTGTTCATTGGCAAACATCACCTTGCAGTTTGGACAATCTCTCTTGTAGTGTCCTCTACCTCCACAAGTATGGCACTCCACATTGCGAGTATGCGCAGTTGACATATTGGAACCCGAGCTAGCAGTAGGAGCAGCGGGCTTCCGAGCATTGGAACCAATAGAAGACATAGGTGCAGGCTTGGCCGATGGTGAAGGGTGGCTAGCAGCTGTTGGAGGTGGCGCCATAGGAGGCTATGTAGATCTGGCCACAAAATGGCTGGTAGACGGAAACCTTGCACATGACTTAGCATGGTGCAATAGTTCATTCATTGTTTCGTACTTGTGATGACGAACAACGCTCTTGATTTGGAGCTTCAAATTGTTGAGAAAGCACTACATAGTCATCTCAAGGGATTCACGAACTCTAGCATGTTGCATACGCATCTCCATCTCCATGTAGTACTCATCAACTGACATGGTTCCCTGCCTCAATTGTGTCAACTTGTCAAAAACTGATCGCAAGTAGTTGGTGGGTACAAAACGATCCTTCATATTGCGCTTCATCTCACGCCAATCCATGACAGGAAGTTCACTGTCGTCCCTTCTATTCTGCACAATAGCATCCAACCAACGCAAAGCATATCCATCAAATTTGGACGCTGCAAGCTTAACCTTCTTGCGTGTGAGATAAATGTGAGATAATTTTTAGGATAAAGTGAGCCACTAAAAGAGGGAAATTTAAATTTCGGCTTACCCCAACCATCATCAGCAGCTTGATTCGGAACACATTGAGCACGTCTCAAAGGAGCAAAACCACGGCCATAAGTAGGTGCAGCAGCAGGCGCAGGTGCAGGGGGATTCGCACGTCCCATGCCATGATGTGGGGTAGCATCAACCGCACTACCTTCATCATTGTCTTGAAAAACATCATCGAGTGGGTATTTTTGTCGTTGCTGAATTGCTACTGTTAAGGCATCAATGCAACACTGCAAAGTTGTGACATTGGCATTAATTTGCTTTCACTTGTGTTTGAATGTTAGTCACTACGCCAGTATTCTGATCTACTGCCATTTGCACGTCCTGGATATTCCTGTCAATGCCCTTTGTGGTGTGTGTAAACACACGCGTCATGTGAGATTTCAAAGCCTCGTATTCATGCTAGGTAACAAGTTCCTCATGCTTCTTTTTTTGTGACACAACATCATCATCACTAAAAGACATGATTAGTAGGTTAGTGCAAAAATCAAAACTGTTTGGTGGAAACACTCACAACTCACTCACAACTGAGAAGAAAGCAGATCTTACCGTTCCAAAGTGAATAGAGATGCTTTACCAAAAGAAATCAAAGACTGATGCACTGATGTGATGAAGTGAATATCAAGGGTATAGATAACGATCACAGGGCACACATGTTATTTAAGGTGGAGCTCTAGGTGTGGTATCCTAAATACACCGCAAACAAGTCCTAGTGCTGATCGTACAAAACCCAAGAAACACACACGTGGAGATAAACATGGAAATGAAACTATGAAGGGTGTTGCACTACGTAGGAGAGACACTAGCAAAGCTCAAAATAAACAGACACAAGCTTGCTCAATCTACCGGTGCACAAAGATATCACTAGGCCTCTTGCTCAATTCTCCTTTTGTTTTATTTTTCTTTTGTATAGCTTCTTTATCTTTTTTCTTTTTGTTTAGCTATATTCTTTTTCTCTTTTTTTTGAATATATATCACACACGACCAATTTACAAATCACAACACCAAAACCCTAGGAGCGGCCTGTTAGAGCGGAAACTAGTCTCAATGGGCAAGTTCCAACACGTATGAAATAGACTGGCTATAGCTAAAATTGTGGAAAAGTGCAAAATTTTCACACTTTGAAGTATGTATCGTGGCAGCAAAACTGATCAAAATCGTGCCGTGGCAGAGGGTTCGTACCGCGGCAGAAAAATAGCGCAAAATCCTGTCGCGGAAGAGCGTGACAGGGTGTAGACGCGCGGTAGAGAAAACGACAAAAATCGTGCCGTGGGAGGAGTCCGAACCGGGGCAGACAAGGACTCGCGATAGGGAAATAGGTTGTTTCCGTGCGGCGATAGATTCGGTAGGGAATTTTTTTATATGGAAAATATGACTCGGCCAAGAGTATGTAACAAGGACTCTAGCTTGGATCGGATCTGACCTTGTGGTGGCGGAAAACAAAGGTAGATGCGACTAGGAAGAGAAAAACTACTAAGACTAGATCTAGATCTAGACTAATAGAAGAAAACGACCAGCAACTAGTACTTGGAAAGAATGTAATCTAGGCTATGGCAATTTTTTTGTAAGGCTTTTTCTGTATAGGACGGAAAACACGAACTAATCTATGGATGGATTGTAGATTTCTCACCGAGTAAATGAGGAAATCTGATACCAAGATGATATGGGGTGTCCCTATCTTCTCAGCAAGAACTTTTCGATGATGATGGTGGATGATAGATAACTAGCGTGTAGCTATGATTTCTCACGCTCGAACCCTGATGCCAATGCAACCGCTCTCGAACCCTGTGGGATATTCACAACACCACACTCTTGTGCACATAGCCATCGACCACAAAAGGTAGTTTGCAATCTACTAATTCCCATTGGAACAACATATCACACTCAATTGTAGTTGGTAAATTCGATCACAGGTAATTCTAGATTTTCTAAAGGGAAACAACTCCAAAATAATTTTAACGTGGTCTAACCCTCACTTGTGTTGCGCCCCTTCTAGTTAAGGACTAAGGGGGCGGCGGCCAATACTAGGAAATAGTGGTTCGACTCAACCTAGACTAGGATACAACCGACCCAAGGTGGGGCGGCTCAAGGCGCGCAGGCCTACTCTGCCGTGGCAGAGTTGGACCCGGTTTATCTGTCGTGGTAGCCTGCCATGGCAGAGTTTGGCCCGATTTTCGTGCCACGACAGCCTACCGTGGCAGAAAACTATGTGGTTTCTCTACCGTGGCAGAGATTCCTCGACCATGTGTTGATCTTCTCGTAGGGTGCTCCTTGCGCTTCCGCCCTCTCCTCCCTCGCGCATTATTCATTGATGAACACACCATGTTCCTTTAGCTCCTCGCTCCGTGCTACTTCTTCTTCTCCCAGGTACCTGATCATACAATAATTCAAATACTTAGGTAGTATAAAATTGTCATTAACTAATACATCAGGTTCATTAAGAAACAAGTTCACCTGTTGTTCTAGTAGCTTAGCACGAGCTCTTGTAATTGGTCCAATCCTTATCTCATTGGATTGATCCTTCTTTGTAGCAGGTGGAACATCATCAGTAGTAATTGGGGTAGGTGTAATTGTAGGGATGTGCTCATCAAGGCCTTTGTGCCAAGATCATGGGAGAATAGGGTGAGCCTGTTGTGGCGTCGGTGAATTGCGTGCCTTCGCATCTTGGGGTGAGGCCTTGTGCGGCGTTGGGTGAGCATCGAGCCACCACACCTCGAGGTGAGCCACTTGTGGCGTTCGAAGTACATTGCACCCCCGCACCTCTCCAACAGAGACGTAGTTTCTTTGGAAGTGAACTTCGGGAAACAAATCATCGTCTCCGCGTCCATCGGTTATCTCTCAACCGAGCCCTTTACTTGTGCAATTTACATTGTGATATCCATCGTTCTTGAAGTATTTTATCTTGCTATCACCTTGTTTCTTGTCTTGCTTAGCATAGGTTGTTGGTGCACTTAGTTGAACCTAGTTGATATAGGTTTTGGCTTGATAAATTAAACGTTAAGTTTTATTCTGCATTTATTAGAGCCTTAACCGTAATAATTTTTAAACGCCTATTCACCCTCTCTAGGCGACGTTTGTTTCCCTTTCACCTTCTTCTCCCGAGCACGCACCACAAAGGTGGGTACTCGATCCACTAAGCGGGACTCTTCTTGGTGGCCGCCATAACCTCGCACAAAGTTTGGGGCACTTCTCTAGAACCAAATTGGAGGCTCCCAACTCTAGCACGATGCTCTTACACACAAAGATGAGCTTTCAAGTTAGGGTTTGACAAACCCTAGCACAACTAGATTCTTACACAAAAGGTGGGGGAAGCACAAATCCCCTTGGTGGAAGTGTAAATCTAGGTATCCTCCCTTGATTCCCCAAACGGCATCAAGCTCTAGTGGCTAGGAGTGGAGATCTTGGAGTTTTGAGCTCAACAACAATTGAGGAGAGTTTGGAAGCCGCAACCCCAAAGGTAGAAGGGGGATATTTATATGGACCCTAGAAATATGATTGTTGCCTGTCGTGTTCATCGTAGTCTCCGGTCTTGTCAACGCCAAAGTCTCCTGCCCTCCCTAGAGTCTCCGGTGATGAGGCCGGAGTCTCTTGAAAGAACCAGTAACTAATGATGAACTAGGCCGCGGGACGGGACGAAGTCTCCTCTCAGAAAATTGGAGTCTCTGGACAGAGAAGTACCTCACAGGTGCAGACGCTGGGGGCAAGGCCAAAGTCTCCGGGGTTAGCACCCCAGAGTCTCCGGGGAACATGGCAAGAATAGCCCAGAAATCTAGGGCTCCCCTCCAACATTCCCACAATCATCCATGAACCATCTCTTGATCTTCTCTCCTGAGGGGTAGTTCACACACTTGTGCCACACAACACCTGTTCCTAGGCACACTTAGCACAATATTGAATTCATTTGTGTTGTTAACAAAAGACAAAACAACTTAGGAAGGGACATGACCTCTGCTCCCCTCTGTACCCGCCCCTTTTCCAACATCCCTGGTCCTCCTCCGGTGAAGCAGCCTCAACGAGTTTTGTTATTGTAACATCCTCTCCTGATAAGGATGAGTTCCTGTGTATAGTGCTAATCCCTGGATCGGTTCACTAGCACACACAGTACAAAATGATACCAAATATAACCATGCATCATAAATATAACGAATCTGATCCAGAATTTACATTACATTGTTCAAGTACACAATGGAAAACGATAACAAGGTAGATCTCCATCCTTCAAATGTGCCATAGGCGAACAATTGTTGAGTGGTGTCTCGCGACCTATAACGATCACTCAAAAACGATATAACCTGCAACATGAAAGGTTGCATCCACGAATGGTCAATAATTTGAATGTATTGGCAAGTGTCACTAGTATGTGGATATAAAATGGAGCCTATCAAGTACTACCTCCATCCCAAGGCTTAAGGCATATAATTTTTTTCAAAAGTCAAACCAACTAAAGTTTGACCAAGTTTTTAGAGAAAAATATTAATATTTATACTATATAATCTATACCCTTGCATATATCATAAAACATATTTTCACATAGTATCTATATAATATAATAGTTCTTAATAGATTTTTCTAAAAGTTTGGTCAAACTTTACATGGCTTGACTTTTCAAAATAATTATATGCCTTAAGCCTTGGGATGGAGGGAGTACATGCATATTTGGCTATGTGGAGTTCTGGCTAATGTTGCTTATATCCTAACATTTGCAAATAGTTTTAATCCTTTCTGAAAACTATCTGAACACATTGGACAACACCAAGTGCTCCTATTCCCTTGTTCAAACCATCAAATTTTATTAATAAATTGGAATGTTGAGATCATCCATAAGCTTCAGGCCTTAGTTGCTCAATATTGCCCATAACCAGGGACACGGCTAATCGATTAGATCTAGATCTTCTGCAGAAGTTGTAAACTTTACCCACATGCCACAATCTCGTCTTGACGCCACCAATGGCTGATGGATTAGTACACACCAATTGGTATACCGGCAGATTCGAGAATGTGACGAAGTCTTTCCATAGAAGTCCTCCCAATACACAATGCTAGTATGTCTAACAGGCACCAATGCTAGGATTTAACCTCCAATACACAATTCTAGTTAAACTGAAGAGAGGTAGCCAAAGATACGGTCCCCTTCATCGCCACTTTATTCACAACTCAACAACAACAATATTCCACCCAGGTGATTCATTAAGTACTTGGTTTATTATATAAAAACATAGCTTTTCCAATACCTCATATAATCATAACATGACATTCCACCTCGAATCTATAGTAGGGCTAAGCATACTACAACTACGGTGTTTACATTAAGCAAGATATAAAAGGGTATCCTAAATAGGACATAGCATATCATATCATAGCACATAGTGCAAAATATTCCTACATGTGCAATTCTACTAAAAACAACTACAATGCATAGAAAAAATGAGTAGGACATTTATGATAGTGCCACTTGCCTTTAGTTGATGTAGTCGTTCAAACAATCCTCAAAATTTCAATCGTTGCACTCATCACAATCGCAATAGTCACACTCTTCGCAATCTATCGCTTCGAACAAAGCACAACAAATACACCATTCAAAACATTGCAAACAAGCAACTATGCAACAATACAATAAAACAAGGATGAAACAAATGCATACATGCTGATTTAATATGTCACAATGATTGTATTTAGTTCTCTAAACATTATTAGATCATATGATGCATGTGGAAAACCATTTTATGCAATAAATCAATTTATTATTAAAGCTATATTGATTTAATATGGTTTAACTCACTTTAATTCAAGTAAAGATGTATCCGTGGTATTAAATTGTGAACTAAATACTACTGGATAGGTACTGTAATTTTGAGATAGTACCAATTAGAATCACCTAAAAAGCATTTACAGATCTTTTTCTATGATTATTTACTATTGCAATTGGGTTTATAGCTTTCTGAAAAAATCTTTTTTAACAGTACCAAATAATTTGGCACGCAATTTCTTTGAATAGATATTGTCAACATAGGACATTGGCAATTTGTTTCACTAATTTTGCGGTTCTGGATAATTTCCTATGATTCAAATACCAATTAAAGGGGTATAATTCATCTAAAATATGTTCTCCAACAAAAATCAGTTCTAATGCCAGATTAATGTTATGCATGAACCAAGGATTCCATCGAAAATGCCATTAAACTATTTAAATTTCTGCAACAAATATATACTACAAAAGTTGGATATAACAACTTAGTAATATTCTACATGTTCTTGTGAATCCGTGGGTATATTATTTGCTATATTTGGGATCAGTAAATAGTTTATTATGAACTTTGATACAATTTTCTGCATATTTTAATCAATATTCAACTAAAAAGGAATATGCTGAGAATATTCTGCGCGATGTGGCTCATTCTGACTGGTCGATACATCTTTGGTTGAGTGATCTACTGAGCACCGTCAGATCGAGATTGAATAGCAGCGATGCAGCGGATCGGCTCAGATCGGCTTGAGTCCTGGCTGGATTTGGCTTACAGCTTGACTCGGCTCCCTGCGATCTGGGTCGTCCAAGCTGGATCAGACGGTCGAGGTGGACCGTGGAGAGGCTCACCGAGAGGGTCGGCTGGGCAGCGGCGGAGCATGGAGTCAACGATGGTGGAGGCGGTTCCGGTGATCCCTGTTGGCGTGGAGGTGGTGTACGTGACGTAGAAGACGACATAGAGCAGATTGGTGGCCTCAGCTCGGTGGTTCTTTTCTCGGAGCGTCGGTGACAGACGACTGGAGCGGCGTGGAGCTGGCGTACTCCAGCTGTGTCGGGTGGCCTCTATGGTGCTCCTATGGAAGGGGCGAAGGGGTGAGGCGAGGCGGAAGAGCACAGGGAAATAGATGGATGGGAAGATAGGGCACAGGAGTGACGGGTTCGAGCTTGACCTGGCTCGGTAACGGAGACGACCGCGGTGAGATCGGATCAACGACGAAATCGGCAGCCCGGGGGCTTAGTCGTCAAATTTGTTGCAGGATTCGGAGAAGGGGGTCGTGGGCTCGTTATTGGCCAAGAAGTTGTGCGAAGGGGGCAACATCATTGGTCGAATTCGGTGATGATTTTTCAGGAGGCTTTGGTCGTGTTCGTAGAGCAGATGCTCTCCATCGGATGTGCAAGATGACAGGCAGGCCCCGCGTTCAAGGGAGAGATGGAAAAAATAATAATGGGGAGGTCCCTGGGTGGGCTATGCTAGCCCGGACGGGGGCTACTGGGCGCTGCTCGCGGTTTCCCGCTGTCCGGTTGGTTCGGCCTGCGTGGGCGGTAGATAGGTGAGCTGCCTCAGTGCGGCCCGGTTCGATTAGGTTAGCCTTTTTTTTCTTTTTTTTCGTTTTTTTTCTATTTCTTATTTTTTATATCTTTTTCATACAAACTCCAAATGAGCTGAAATTTGTCTCTAAAATTTTCTAAAAATCAGGGGATCAATCTAAGATCCTTTTTGGCAATAATTTGCCTAGTTCAAAATAGTCATTTCACAAATCCATGTATAATCCTTGTAGGTGCATCTTCGTAATTCAAGTTGGGGGTTTGAAAGTAGTGTTTTGCACTTCAAATTTTTCACGAATGCAATTGATGTCATGCCAATGCATTTTTTTCTAGTCCCAATTTATAAAATCTTGGGATGTGATAGACTACCACCCTTAAAAGGAATCTCGTCCCGAGATTCAGGAAGGCTAGAATGAAATAGGTTTAGGATACACTAGGGTGCTACCACCCTTAAAACCCTTAAAATAAAACCGTCTATGTTGCTTCTCTAGTGTTCACTTGCAATCTGTGAGTTGCTTGGCATATCAAAGTTGCTACCAAATCATCACCTGGAAGTTTTAATGGATTAGCCAAGATGCATTGTATCGAAAAGCATGAAGGTTAGAGAGGGGCTAACTAAAACTTATTATCTTCATCATCCAGCTCTTCAACGACTCCTCCATCGAAGAGGTGGTCAATGTTCAGGCTGCTCACATTCCCTTTTTGAATTGGATTGGGCTTGTCCACATTAGGATCTCCAGCATTCTTATTCTTCTCCGCTTCCTTCCTCTTCTTCTTAGCCTTCTTCCTTTTCTTCTCAGGACAGGTCGATGCATAGTGCCCTAGTTCCTTGCAATTGTAACACTGTAGCTGGCTTATATCCATCCTTTTGGATTTGTGATGGTTATGGCCATTATTTTCATCATTGTCTTGATTATCCCCATTACTATTGGTAACTCCATTGTGGTTGATGTGATCCTTGTGCCCATAGTGGTCATGTTCATTCCCTCCATAATGATTGTTCTCATAGCCTCCATAGTGGTTGTGTTTGTTGCCTTCTTGTGTGTCATGTTCAGAATTCCTATTTCCATCAAGGAAAGTACATATCCTCTGTCGTGATCCTGAGTTGTAGTTTTTGTTGTGCTTCCTCTTGCTTTTCTCAACTTGACTCTGCTTTTCTTCAAGAATTCTGGCTTTGTCCATCAGATCCTAGAAAGTGGGAGCGTAAACTACTGATAGCTAAACAGAGAGCTCATCACTCAGTCCATCCAGAAATCTCTCCTTCCTTTTATCATTAGTGTCAACATCCTCCGGGGCATAGCAAGACAAATTGGTGAATTCTTCTATATACTCCAACACTTTATGATTGTTCTAGTGCAGGTCACGGAATTCCCTTCTCTCCAGGCTCATAACTCTAGATGACACATGGTTCATCTTGAATCCTTCCTCAAACATCTCCTAAGTGATAGTATCAATGGGGTGGGTGATCTGAAAAGTATCCCACCAAGTAGCTGCTTGTCCTTCAAGTAAGTGAGCGGCAAATCTTACTTTCTCTTCGTTTGTGCATCCAACTGTTACTAAGTCCTTATTCACGGAGCGAAGACAATCAAGTGCTATCATAGGCTCAGGTGCGCTTGAGAACTTTGCAGGCCTCAGTTTCGGGAACCTGGTGAGTGCATCCACTTGGGGTGGGTTGTTGTTCGCATTGTTATTGTTGTTAGCTATGAACTGAGTCACCACTTGTGCTAGCTGCGCCTGTGCTGCTATCAATTGCTCCATCTCAGTGGGTTGATGATGAGGTGGTATATGTTTGTGATAGCATAGATGAGTATAGATAGAAAAGGACTAAGAGAAGTATTACTACCCATTACTATATGAAACAAACAATAGGCACACAAATAAACAATCATTACAAACAACACTCAAGCCAAAACAATTTTGTTTATGTTCCAGAAGTTTTGTTTTAGTGGAATACCATCCACAAAACATTTTTCATTTGATTAAAATTCGTTTGGGGGTGAACCTACAATCTCCAAGGCAATAGACAGAATCTGTCCAGAAACTATAGCAGTATTCACGAATTTTTCTGGACACCTTAAACTCATCAGGAATTTTTGATGATTTTTGTGCTTATAAATTACGAACTAGATCCTAAAATATAAGCACAATCCGAGTTACCAGTAAGAAATTAGAAATCACGCGGTACAACAGGTCAGGCAGAAAACTGTAGCGAAATTATCACGAATTTTTAATCAAAACCTTCATTAACACATTTTGAAATCTGTCAAAAATATTCTGGAAATTTGGGGTATCAAATAGCACAACCTAAACATAATAAATCAACTATCACACAAGTTATTGCAATGATCAATTGCTATATCTAACCGAAATCCTATCAAGACTATATGGTAGACATCGTCTAAGTATTTTCTAATCTTGCACTTTCTCGCATGAGTGTTTATCTACAAGTTTTTAATAAGATAAGATTAGAAAAGTAAGATCAAGGATTACAAGAATATGATAAGTACAAAATTACGAGTCCATTGCTAGAGAGAGTCTTTCTTCTATGTTTGAAAAGAGAAGAGTATGAGAATTGAAGTGATAAGAATATACTAGAAAGAAGTGTAAGAAGAGAGAAGTTATATTGAAATAGGGTTTTATATTCCTATGGTTTCGTATTCCAATCCTAGGTCACGATCCTACAGTCAATACACAGCTCTGATACCATCTTGTAACACCCTCTCCTGATAAGGATGAGTTCCTGTGTATAGTGCTAATCCCTGGATTGGTTCACTAGCACACAAAGTACAAAATGATACTAAATATAACCGTCCATCATAAATATAACGAATATGATCCAAAACTTACATTACATTGTTCAAGTACATAGAGGAAAACGATAACAAGGTAGATCTCCATCCTTCAAATGTGCCACAGGCGAACAATTGTTGAGTGGAGTCTCGCGACCTATAACGATCACTCAGAAACGATATAACCTACAACATGAAAGGTTGCAGCCACGAATGGTCAATACTTTGAATGTATTGGCAAGTGTTACTAGTATGTGGATATAAAATGGAGCATATCAAGTACATGCATATTTGGCTAAGTGGAGTTCATGCTAATTTGCATAAAGCAACAATTTTATCCTAACATTTGTAAATAGTTTTAATTCTTTCTGAAAATTTTCTGAACACATTGGACAACACCAAGTGCTCCTATTCCCTTGTTCAAACCATCAAATTTTATTAAGAAATTGGAATGTCGAGATCATCCATAAGCTTTAGGCCTTAGTTGCTCAATATTGTCCATAACCGGGGACACGACTAATCGATTAGATCTAGATCTTTTGTAGAAGTTGTACACTTTACCCACATGACACAATATCGTCTTGACGCCACCAGTGGCCGCTAGATTAGTACACACCAATTGGTATACTGGCAGATTCGAGAATGTGACGAAGTCTTTACATAGAAGTCCTCCCAATACATAATGGTAGCACGTCTAACAGGCACCAATGCAAGGATATAACCTCCAATACACAATTCTAGTTAACCTGAAGAGGTACCAATGCAAAGGGTCATCCGCTATGTAATTAACTAAGCCAGAGCTCATATTAGCATATGGCTATACACGGAAGCCACTGTACGAGAAACATGTTCAATCTGTAAGATCCTAGGTGGTCTTCTAGTGCACACACGAGAGAGATAGCCAAAGATACGGTCCCCTTCGTTGCCACTTTATTCACAACTCAACAACAACAATATTCCACCCAGGTGATTCATTAAGTACTTGTTTTATTATATAAAAACATAGCTTTTCCAATACCTCATGTAATCATAACATGATATTCCACCCCAAATCTATAGCAGGGCTAAGCATACTACAACTACGGTGTTTTTATGAAGCAAGATACAAAAGGGTATCCTAAATAGGACATAGCATAGCATATTATAGCACATAGTGCAAAATATTCCTACACATGCAATTCTACTAAAAACAACTACAATGCATAGGAAAAATGAGTAGGACATTTATGATAGTGCCACATGCCTTTAGTTGATGTAATCGTTCAAACAATCCTCAAATTGCAATCGTTGCACTCGTCACAATTGCAATAGTCACACTCTTTGCAATCTATCGCTTCGAACAAAGCACAACAAATACACCATTCAAAACATTGCAAACAAGTAACTTTGCAACAATACAATAAAACAATGTTGAAACAAATGCATGCATGATGATTTAATATGTCAGAATGATTGCATTTAGTTCTCTGAACATTATTAGATCATATGATGCATGTGGAAAACCATTTAATGCAATAAATCAATTTTTTATTGAAGCTATATTGATTTAATATGGTTTAACTCACTATAATTCAAGTAAAGATGTATCTGTGGTATTAAATTGTGCACTAAATACTACTGGATAGGTACTGCAATTTCGAGATAGTACCAATTAGAATCACCAAAAAAGAATTTACAGATCTTTTTCTATGATTTAATTACTATTGGAAGTGGGTTTATAGCTTTCTGCAAAAAATTCTGTTTTCACAGTACCAAATAATTTGGCACGTAATTTCTTTGGATAGATATCGTCAACACAGAACAATGGAAATTTGTTTCACTAATTTTGGGGTTCTGGATAAGTTCCTATGATTTAAATACCAATTAAAGGGTATAATTCATCTAAAATATGTTCTCCGACAAAAATCAGTTCTAATGTGAGATTAATGTTATGCATGAACCAAGGATTCCATAGACATCTTATATGTATTTTTATGATATATACATTATTTACTATGATTTATTTACTCCGAAAATGTCATTAAACTATTTAAATTTCTGCAACAAATATATACTGGAAAAGTTGGATATAACAACTTAGTAATATTCTACATGTTCTTGTGAATCCGTGGGTATATTATTTGCTATATTTGGGATCAATAAATAGTTTATTATGAACTTTGATACATTTTTTTTGCATATTTTTAAAAACCTGATTCCTTGTTTTGTCGAGGCTGGCCTACATCGGATGGGCTTCAGTCCAACCTCCTTCCAGACTCTCCCCCTGCTTCGGGCATGTCTTCAGTTTACCATGAGTCTTTTATCCGGCAGGCACGAGTGAATCAATATTCAACTAAAAAGGAATATGCTGAGAATATGCTGCGCGACGTGGCTCATTCTGACTGGTCGATACCTCTTCGGTTGAGTGATCTGTTGAGCACCGTCGGATCGAGTTTGGACAGCAGTGATGCAGCGGATCGGCTCGGCTTGGCTCGAGTCCTGGCTGGATTTGGCTTGCAGCTTGACTCCGCTCCCTGCGATCTAGGTCGTCCGGGCTAGATTGGATGGTCGAGGTGGACCATGGCGAGGCTCACCGGCAGGGTTGGCTGGGCAGGAGCGTGCAGTCGACAACGGTGGAGGTGGTTCCGGTGATCCCTGGCGGCGTGGAGGTGGTGTACGCGGCACAGAAGATGACATAGAGCAGGTTGGTGGCCTCGGCTCGGTGGTTCCTTTCCCGGACCGTCGGCGACAGACGGCTGGAGCAGCGCGGAGGTGGTGTACTCCGGCTGTGTCGGGTGGCCTCTGTGGTCCTCCTGCGGAAGCGGCGAAGGGGTGAGGCGAGGCGGAAGAGCACATGGAAACAGATGGATGGGGAGATAGGGCGCGGAGGCGATGGGTTCGAGCTTGACCTGGCTTGGTAATGGAGACAACCGCGGTGAGATCGGCAGCCTGGGGGCTTAGTCGTCAAATTTGTTGCGGGATTCGGAGGAGGGGGTCGTGGGCTCATTATTGGCCAAGAAGTTATGCGAAGGGGCAACGACATCAGTCGAATTCGGTGAGGATTTTTCAGGAGGCTTTGGTCGTGTTTGTATAGTAGATGCTCTCCATCGGATGAGCAAGATGACAGGCGGGCCCCGCGTGCAAGGGAGAGATGGAAAAAATAATAATGGGGAGGACCCTGGGTGGGCTATGCTGGGCGCTGCTCGCGGTTGCCTGCTGCGCGGCTAGTTCGGCCTGCACGGGCGGTAGATTGGTGAGCTGCCTCAGTGCGGCCGGTTTGGTTAGGTTAGTATTTTTTTCTTTTGATTCGTTTTTTTCTATTTTTTATTTGTTTTATATCTTTTTCATACAAACTTCAAATGAGCTGAAATTTGTCTCTAAAATTTTCTAAAAATCAGGGGATCAATTTAAGATCCTTTTTGGAAATAATTTGCCTAGTTCAAAATAGTAATTTCGCAAATCCATGTATAATCCTTGTAGGTGCATCTTCGTAATTCAAGTTGGGGGTTTGAAAGTAGTGTTTTGCATTTCAAATTTTTCATGAATACAATTGATGTCAGGCCAATGCAAATTTTTTTCTAGTCCCAATTTCTAAAATCTTGGGATGTGACAGTTATTGGTAGATCCTTCTAGCTAATGCATCAAATCTCATTCGAATCAGCGACCTACATCCTTTGGAATCATCCGTTGAAGTCGAGCTCATCTTTCAGACGCGCATCTGCATTTTTTGTCAGTTTCGTCATCTTAAACCAGTTGTATATGCCTATGTTCAACTATGATCTTCACCTATCCAGAGCTTCCCCGTCCAGGGACCGTTTATCTACCATGTAACCCTAGATCCCATCTTCAAAACAAGCTACAACACGCTCGAAACTGAGATCCGAGCTGCTCATAGTGACCTTCCAAAGTTTGGTCATTTTCTCTATAAACCCAAATTCAGTTCATCAGTTTTAACCAACAGCCACAGAAGCTTTTGCACAAACCCCCTAGAGTTTTCATCCCTCAACCCCCTGTCCTGCCGGTCCCACCTGCTTGGTAGAGAGAGACCCCCAACCGGCGCAGAAGTCCTATGATGAGGATATATACAGGGATTATGATGATTCTGACTGCTTGAGCTGGAAGGAAATATTGAGTCAAATCAATGATGACTATCAGGTGAATTCATTTCTAGCTGAACATGATGCTTTCATTTATAAGAACTTTATACTGCCTAAGTCTTTGTGCTATTGTATGATCAGGTACATGGGAGAAGAAGGCGTAGCACGGAGCAAGGAGTTGAAGCATATGGAGCATGGCGTGTTGATCAATGAAGAATGTGCGAGGGAGGAGAAGGAGGAAGCGCAAGGAGCTACCAAGAAGAAGATCAACACATGGAAGGATCTCTGTCGCGGCAGAGAAACGACACGTTTTCCTGCCACGGTAGGCTGCCGCTGCACAGAAACAGAGTCATTTTCTGCCACGGCAGGCTGCCGCAGTAGAGAAACAGGCCCAAACTCTGCCACGGCATAACCCTGAGCCGAACCCACTTTGGGTCGGTTTGTATCCTAGTTAGGTGGGACCAAGTTGGTTCCAAGCTTAGGCTGCCGCCCCCAAACCTCTTAAATAGATGGGGCGCCACACCAATTTAGGTTAAGACCACGTTAAAAATTATTTTGGAGTTGTTTCTTTCATAGAACCTCTAAAATTACTTGTGATCGATTTCTACCAACTGCAATTGAGTGTGAAATGTTGTTCCACTGGGAATTAGTAGATTGCAAACTACCGTTCATTGTCGATGGCTACGTGCGCAAGAGTGTGGTGTTGTGAATATCCTACAAGGTTCGAGAGCTGTTGCATTGGCATCAGGGTTCGAGCGGGAGAGATCATAGCTACACACTAGTTATCTATCATCCACCATCATCATCGACAGGTGCTTGCTGAGAAGATCGGGTCGCCCCATATCATCTTGGTATTAGAGCATGACTCCCATATCATCTTGGTATAAGATTCCCTCATTTACTCGGTAAGCAATCCACAATCCATCCATAGATTAGTTCTTGTTTTTTGTCCTTTACAAAAAAGGCCCACAAAAAGAGTTGACATAGCCTAGATTACATCGTATTCGAGTAATAGTTGCTGGTCGTGTTCCTCTTTTAGTTTTAGATCTAGATCTGTTCTTCGTAGTTTCTTCTTTCTAGTTGTTTCCACCATTATTTTTCCGCATCCACAAAGCTAGATCTGATCCATACAAGAGTCCTCATTGTTTACTACTTGGCAAGTTGGAATTAAAAAAACTCCTGCTGACTCTATCGCGGCACATAAACGGACTGTTTCTCTGCCGCGAGTCCTTCTCTGCCATGACTTGGTTTTCTGCCACATCATGTTTTCGTCCGTTTTTTCTGCCGTGAGTCCGAGTCCTGCCGCGGCACAGTTTTGCACTGTTTTTCTATCGTCGCAGGGAATTTTTCTACCACGACACGATTTTGATCTGTTTTTCTGCCACGTCAGCCATATAATTTTTTTTTGAAATTTTGCAATTTTCCAAACCTTAGCTACAACCATTCTAATTCATAAGTGTAAGAACTTTCCCATTGAGACTAGTTTCCGCTCTTATAGGCTGCTTGTAGGGTTTTGGTGCTGTGCTTTGTAAATTGGCCGTGTGTGATATATATTCAAAAAAAGAAAATAGCAAAAGAAAAAGGGAAAAGAGAAAGGAGCTATACAAAAGAAAAAGAGAACTTGAGCAAGAGCACCGGTAGATTGAGCAATATTTTGCCTGTTTACTTTGAGCTTTGCTAGTGTCTCTCGAGAGTAGTGCAACACCCTTCATAGTTGCATTGCCACGTTTATCTCCATGTGTGTGTTTCTTGGGTTGTTGTACGATCAGCACTAGGACTTGTTTGCGGTGTAGATAGAATACCATACCTAGAGCTCCACCATAAATAACCTGTGTGCCTTGTGATCATTCTCTATATCTTTGATATTCACTTCATCACATCTGTGCATAAGTCTTTGATTACGTTTGGTAAAGCATCTCTATTCACTTTGGAACGGTAAGATCTACTTTCTTGTCAGTTGTGAGTGAGTTGTGAGAGTTTTCCACCAAACAGATTTTGATTTTTGCACTAACCTACTAATCATGTCTACTAGTGACGATGAAGTTGTGTCACAGAAAAAGCAGGTTGAGGAGCTTGTTAATTGGCATGAGTCTATTGATGGGAATATCAAGGACATGCAAGAGGCAGTGGATCAGAATACTGGCGCAGTCAATAATATTCAAACTCAAGTGACATCAATCAATGTCAATGGTGCCACCTTGAAGCGTTCGATTCAGGCCCTTACAACGGCGATTCAGCCAAGGTACTTACGATCAGTTTTTGACAAGCTCACACAGGTGCGGCAAGGTAACATGTTAGTTGATGAGTACTACATGGAGATGGAGATGCTTATGAAACGTGCTAGAGTTCGTGAATCCCTTGAGATGACTATGCAGCGTTTTCTCAACAATTTGAAGCTTCAGATTAAGAGCATTGTTCGTCATCACAAGTACGAGACTATGAACGAACTGTTGCACCATGCTAGAGAGGCCAAGTAACAGCTAGATGAGGAAGCTAAGTCACATGCACGTTTTCCAACAACCAGCCATTTTGTAGCCAGATCTATACCGCCTCCTATGGCGCCACCTGCAGCGGCTGCTAGCCACCCTCCACCATCGGCCAAACCTACTAATGTAATCATCTCTACTCCTGGTATTGTTTCCTGTGCTATGCAGGTTGCTTTTGAAGAAAGGGAGCCATCTATTTTACAACCTGCATCGTCAGATTGTGCATTGTCACTTGTGGAGGATGTAACAGTATCTACTAGATGTGAAGAGAACACTATTGATATAGGTACTAATTTGGAGCTACAGTCAACAAGCACAACATACTGTGAGTCTATTCCTTTGTTGATGCCTCCTTGTGATTTGCCTTGCACTAATGTTTCAACACCATGTGATAGTTTACCCAATTTTAATTTTGATCACGTGGTATTGATTACACATAAAGAAATACTTGCTAGAATACCACCTACTGATATTGTGTATTCCATCATGCTAAATGAACCTATGAGTATGAGTTATGCTATGGATAAGATTTCTGAAATTTCATGTCTAAATTCTAGCACATATTCTTCTTGTTTCACTTTCAATCTAATTGGTGAATATAGCATGGATGAAAAATTTCTTGTGGATCATATATGCATTACTTGTGATAGAATCGCTGAACCGAAACAAGCTATTTTCAGCCATATATGCAATGTGTCACAAAATGTTTGCTATGGGACAATAGTTCATGTTCGAGATATTATGGAAATACATTTTGGTCTAGTTGATATATTGCAACCAACACAAGTAATTTTACCTATGTTGGATTGTTCTAATCTTGCTAGAATAGAACCCAAGTTTTCATATTCATTGTGTTTGTCCCAAAAGTCTTTGTCTAGTTATGTTACTACTTTAGACTTCCTTGATATTTGCAAATTGAGTTGCATCTTACATACTACACAAGATGATCATGTTAATAATAATCAGAGTAGCACAGTTGAAGCATGGCATGAATCAATTTTGTTTTCACACATATTGAATTGGTTTGATCTTGTTTACAAATTTTATCATAGGTCTCCTTTGAGAAAACTCAATTTAATATTGAAGAACAAGACTATCTATTTAGTTGTTTTTCACCATGATCATGATTCTTTGTACTTCACTTATACCTGCAATTTAAATTGCTTGATGTATACTGGACATAATTTTCATGTGAACAACAATAATACAACATGTTATATATACATATACTTTGCGTACACATTGTTCTTTTTGTTTCTTCCACTTTCATCTTACCCAAAGCCGTGGACGGCTTTTCATGAAGAAAGAGAGGATGATGAGGATATATATAGGGATTATGATGATTCTGACTGCTCGAACTGGCAGGAAATATTGAGTGAAATCAATGATGACTATCAAGTGAATTCATTCCTAGTTGAATATGATGCTTTCATTTATAAGAACTTTATACTGCCTAAGTATTTGTGCTATTGTATGATCAGGTACATGGGAGAAGAAGGCGTAGCACGAAGCAAGGAGTTGAAGCATATGGAGCATGGCGTGTTGATCAATGAAGAATGCACGCGGGAGGAGAGGGAGGAAGTGCAAGGAGCTACCAAGAATAAGATCAACACATGCCAGGATCTCTGATGCGGCAGAGAAACGACGTGTTTTCCTGTTGCCGCACAGAAACATAGTCCTTTTCTACCACGGCAGGCTGCTGCGGCAGAGAAACAGGCCCAAACTCTGCCACAGCAGAACACTAAGCCGAACCCACTTTGGGTTGGTTTATATCCTAGTTAGGTGGAACCAAGTCGGTTCCAAGCTTAGGCCGCCACCCCCAAACCTCTTAAATATATGGGCGCCATACCAAGTTAGGTTCAGACCACGTTAAAAATTATTTTGGAGTTGTTTCTTTCATAGAACATCTGGAATTACTTGTGATCGATTTCTACCAATTGCAATTTAGTGTGATCTGTTGTTCCATTGGGAATTAGTATATTGCAAACTATCGTTCGTTGTCGATAGCTACGTGCGCAAGAGTGTGGTGTTGTGAATATCCTACAAGGTTCGAGAGCTGTTGCATTGGCATCAGGGTTCGAGCGGGAGAGATCATAGCTACACACTAGTTATCTATCATCCACCATCACCATCGACAAGTGCTTGCTGAGAAGATCGGGCCACCCCATATCATCCTAGGTGCGTACATTCCCACTGTGTCCGACTATGGCTAGCCTGTGTCCGGTGAGAAAAGTCTAAGCCAGATCAAGATTTTCCAATTCAAATTCAAACTCAAGTCTAAGTCAACTAAAGTCAAAACTTTCAAATATATTTGAATTTGACAAAAGTCAAAACATGAAACTTTTTTGTTTCTGAATTTTGAACATGAATCTAGCCTTTTTTATTTTGTCAAATATTGCAAAAAAATAAATATTTTATAATATTTATTAAATGCTTTAATAATGTTTAATTCCATCTTCTATTAATAATTTAAAATAATGCATTTAATATATGTTTTCCAGTCAGAAAAATGCAAGGATTAATAATATGTCATCCAAAATAATTCCGACACAAATCAATTTCGAAATTGTTTTGCTATTAAATGACCTTTTCTTAATAAATTCATATATTTAAATCCATAAGTCGGAATTCGAGAAATAATATGTCTATATTGATCAGCGCGGTGATACCTTTCCAACTATGCATTCCATACTTGCTATTGCATCACGGATCATGGAGAACTTGTTAAACTGGAACTGTTTATGCAAGGAAAACATGACAAATAAAATTGGAAAATAATTATTTCTTGTTGATAATGCCTCGCTAATGTTGTATCATCATTGTACCATGCTAATGACATCTTTTCAATATGATTTGCATCATTGACTTGCCATGTCATGCATCATATCATGATCATGCTGGTTCTTCCACATTAGTTGTAATTGTTGCATCTCTTGTTCCTTTTAGTGCTTTGCTTCTTCCTAGATAGGATGATGAGATGTTGTGGGATTCGGTAAGTCTTTGGATTTATCTTCGGAAATGGTTCCCAGGCGAGCATTCTCCACCTGCTACCTATTTTCACTTTATGGCTTTACTTCTCTCCAATTGCTATCTGTGTTGCGATGCTTTAGTTTTCGTACCATTTACACTCCTCGCATCCTATATTGCCTAGGTCACTTCCTATTGCCTGTTGTTTGGTAGATTGTTGGCCGTGCGAGTCGTAGTTGCTTGCTCAGGTGTTGGTTGGAGTCGTCGAGTTCCTTAGTTGCTGCGAGGTTGGCACATGCTTAATGGTGGAGATAATCATGGTTCTACTTATAACTTAATAATTAAATGTTGAGAGTAGATATAATTAATAAAGAGGCACTGGTGGATAATAGTTGAGATCTGGATTTTATCCCACCCACTTGTGTCCACCTAAGACCATGAGTACTTGAAATATGTTAATTGACTATCGCCACATGTGGGAGCCTTTCTAGGATCCCTTGGGCTTGAAATTGATTCTAAAGATTGGTTTGGGGCCACAACTAGTTCGGGATTTATACGTTACCTACTGTATATATTCCATGTTTATTACCTATTGCTCAATGAGAGTTTATTATAGTTGCGTAGGTGCAACACTTTGTCACCAGAATATATTGTCTATGGCCTCTACTTGTGTGATAAGTCCATGCAACCTCTAGGCCCATACAAGGATTAGCTATTCCTCATACGGGTAGCTCTTTTGGCTGGCTCCTAAAACAATCTGTGGTTTATTGGAATGGTTCTATTATGATGGCTCGTTGTTTTTTATTCGTTTGCTTCTTCCGAGGTTGATCGTGCGTGTGTTGCTATTCGTGCACCCATGCATGGTAAATCTTTTCAAAAATCCATGTTTGTGGTTATGGACGACTTGGAGCATAGTTTGTCGATCATAGACAACTTACACTAAATATGTAATGTTATAATTTAACTTGGATGACATGACTAGTAAGTTGGGCAACTACCATGGAATGATTAACAAAATTGTCAACTATGTGAGTTTCCTCGGAAGGACTTCCTCGTTTGGTTTCGAGGGGGAAATCTCGGGATGTGTTATGTCTGGTGTTAGTATCAGATTGGTTCCGAATAGGTGTCCTTATCTCTCTAATAACCAATAGTTGTATTGAGTCTCTATAGGTTTTTAGTGCATGATTTGCTGCCGCTTGATTCCACTATACCTATGTAGGCGAGAGCCGCCGAATTCTAAGACTTGTCGTGCACTAGCCTCAGTACTGACCACTCCCTTTTTCCTTTACCCTTTGTCGGCACCACTTTGCTTTGACATGTATGAGTTCAATGAAGTTAGCAGGGTTACCCTTCCGGCTTGGCCCGGTAAGGGTTATGGACGCCATTGGTTATTCTTCAGGACTCTTAGTACCATTTACATCTTGTCCGTAATCGGATTTTGTATCGTTTTCACTATGGTTTGGATCTTTGTAATGTATAGCTATATTATTGACTTGCTGAGTCATTTCTGTATATATATGTTCTTGTGGGTTCCATCATGGACTATTGTATAATGGTATTACTTCGTTTTCCACCCGCACGCAAGTGGTTGGTGGGAATTATCGAATCATTTCTACATGGGTTTGGCGGGAATCACTAAAATCTACAGGGCCGATTTGAGGGTGTTACAATTAACATGCACGACCGAGTAAGCTCCTTATCCCTTTCACATATCGATGACATGATAATCTTTTAGTGGCGTCTATCTTAGTTTTATCCATTTTTATGCCTTTACCTGTGTCTCTATGATCGGGTACTATATATTCCTTCACTATAAAGTGTTATAAACGTGCAAAGCAAATAACGAAGAACAAAAACAAAATCAATGCAGGGGACACATGATTTAATGTGGAAAACCTCTCCAACAAAGAGAGGGAAAAACCACGGGCGCCAACCAGCCCAACTTCACTATATTGGGGAGTGTTTACAGAATGTAGGGGATTTCATAGATGCAACTTATCCTAGACGGAAGTTTACAAGAGGTATATATAATTGTGGTAACATAGGTCTTCAACGATCCGCTATGCTTCAACCCAAGCCTACTAGTGACGACCCTTGCTCCGCTAGTCAGAAGTTAGCCTCCTTCATAAATTTGGATTATACTTCAACAAACTTCACCTTGAGACAAATTCCTTCTTGTAGCATCAACAACAACCATCTCCCTGAACAACAAAGAAAATACTTTTGGTTCCAATAGCCACTTGGGCTAATCAGTGAAACAAACTAAGTTCGAGCAAAGATCAAACTTAGCAGTAGGAACATGTTTAGTCATCATATGAGTAGGATTATCATGAGTGCTGATGTTGGGGGATACCCTCGGGTAGGGTAACACCGGCGTATAAGGGCCGAGTTAGCCGGGGTACGGCGCAGTCAAAGCAAGTGCTGATCGGGTCACCTCAAGGCAGGCCGAACCACGGTGTGACCTGGCTCATGGGGCGCCTCCTTAACTATGGTCCGGCCGGCATTAGATCTATGCCAGCCATGTCTATCTTTTTTGTAGGTAACTGGGTAAGCCGGATTAGCTATATGCTAGCAGGATTATCTTAGCTTCCAAGAGAAGGAATCTCCCGCTGGTCAAAAGGTAGCTTTATTAGCTGTAGCGTGAGCAAAGTAAAGTAGAGGACCAGCGGGTCAGGGGCGACCAAGGTGACGCAGCCAAAGCTGGATGACGTAACCCGTGTCTAGTGACGCCAAAAGACAAGGATGACGCTGTGGGTTACGTCCGAAGCCCGGGCGAGCCGTTAAAGAGAAATAATGAAGCATCTGCTTTAGGAAAGAAGCATATTCGTAGAATATGCTGCCACCTGTGCCCTAGAATTGTAACCCGGGCCTCACTATATAAGGGGCACCGGGGCCTCCATAGAAGGGGAGGGCCGATAGATCATTCATTCTCTGTCTAAGGTAGAGTTCTGGGGCTAGTTGACAGGGAGTAAGAGACATCGTCTCCTTCCTTCTAGGAGCCTCAAGAGTGCTTATAAGCACCATTGATAGAGAAATAACAAGAGCTTCCGTGCGTGGAATCATCACGTTCTCCCTCCTTGGATTCTCCTAGCGCTCATTGGCCCCATCTTTAGCCTATCCATGGCATCTACCGTGCCACCACCACGACAATTGGCGCCCACCGTGGGGCAAGCGGTGTTAGCAAGGGTGAAAATTCAGACGGGAAACTTCTTAGGAACTGGCGAGCGTATCGTCTCAGGCTTGGTTCAGCGCTTTGGAGCGCTGGACTACGTAAGCGACAACGCGGGAAGCTTCGGCATGCACCCTCCACCGTGCACCTGCATCTTCATCAAGCTTGGCGCGCACAAGATCTACGTCGGTGTGGACGTGTCCTGCGTTCATCCACGGCGCATCATCGATGGAGGTGAGCCACTTCTCAGTGCGGCTTGTAGAGTGCGTATCACTCGCCCCACTAGCAGCGTTGAGGTCCTGATGACCGCGCCAGACGCAGGACCAAGCAAAGATCCAGCGCCAGAGCCAGAGGTAACACCAAAACAGACCAGGTCTAGGTTTCCCCCGCTAGAGAGACCAGAGAATGTGCTCTAGAAAGTGATATATACCTTAACGATGCCAATAGCACCTATGGTAAATCCGGCTCAGGCACAGGCTGAGTTAGAGGAGACTAGGCAGAAAATGTTAGCCAGAGCAAAGAAGGTAGCAGAGTTGCATCAATCATTGAACATCACCTTGAGAGAATATGCTAACGCAAACCGTATAGATGGAGTGAAAATCTGGGGCAGAAACCTGATCACTGAGATTGACTAGGAGTACGAGCCTAGGCCGGGTGACAGCCATGATAGTTACATGAGGGTTGGATCAGTACAGTACCCCGGCAAAGAACCTCAGAGCGGCAAACGCAGCTGTGTTCGAATTAGAAGGCTTGACTGGAGAGGCCCGGCAAAGGCAACAAGAGAGGGTAAATCACTTATTGAGAGTTGCATGCCAGCAAAATGAAGAAATAAACAAGGCAAACCCGGTGCCACCATGAGCCTCACAGGTCGTACATTCGGCCAGAAACAACCCGGCGAGATCCGGAGGAGCCGCATCATCTCCGGGTCACAACCCTAGGAGAGAAGAGGTAGTAAACTCTGGAAGAAGAGATAAACAAATGGTCCCTTATGATCCGGTAAGGGCCGGAAAAGGCAAAGCGGTGCAAGTTGATGAGGACCGACACAGTACCAGCCGATGTGTGGCTACCCGAGGTAACCGTGACCAAGGTAATGCCGGTCAAAGAAATGCTACCAACAGCAATGCCGGACAACGCGATCCCGTGGGAGCGGGGCAAAATTTACCTCCGACACAGCAGCAACACGTACCTCGCCAAGAGGGAAGTGCATGACAAGCAACACGACAACTGGATGCTCGTCTGGATCAGGAAAGATACAATGATGGTTATTTGGCTATGGTCAACAACGGATACCCTAGACCGGATCACCACATAATGGTATTAAGGCTAGGAAGCAGAAACTTGAAGCCAGATGATGCGTGGTTGTAGTTGGATAGGATTTATAGGTCAGAACAAATTGAGTTACAAGGTCCACTGGGTCCAGCATGCTTTGGGCCCCGGATCATGAACGAGCCACCAGGGCCGAACTTTCAGCTAGCTAGAGGAACCCGAACTTATGATGGTAGTACCAGGCCAGAGGATTGGCTGATTGACTATGCCACAACAGTCAAGATCGCAACTGGAAATTTGAGATGGGCAGTGAGGTATGTACCACAGATGTTGGAAGGACCAGCGAGTTTGGTTGAACAATTTGCCACCAGGAAGCGTTACCTGTTGGTTGGATTTACAGGAGTTGTTCGTTAGCAATTTCTCAAGCACTTACAAGAGACCCAACATACCACAAACCCTGGCGTTATGCCGGTAGAGACCGAATGAGCCAGATAGAGATTTCCTGACTCGGTGGTGCAATGTGCAAAACTCGTGCGAAGGAGTAATTGAATCACAAGCTATTGCGTGGTTCGCTCAGGGATCCATATATGGAAGTATGATGTGGCAAAGATTACAGCGAGATATGCAAACTACCTTGGCTGAGACAATCCGGATTGCAGATTCGTATGCCTTGGGAGATCCAACGCAACCCCGGCTGATTTCGAGCGAGGAAAACGAGGAATATTACAACCGAGATATCTCCGGGTCATCAAGAAGGAATGATTTCTGAGGAAAAAGAAGGGACGAGCGTCCGGACTATAGATATAACTCGCAACAAGTGGCAGCGGTAGACCGGGATCAGCCCAATGCCGGAGTAAGCCAACGCAAAAAAACTGGAGGGCAGAGCTGGCAATAGAAAAACAAAGGGAGAAAGCCTTGGACCCCGGAGCAGAAAAAGCAATGGCAGGAACGTAAGGATAGGCCGAGGTATACTTTCGAGTCTATGTTGGATCAACCTTGCAAGTTTCATACACCATGTTCGAACAGTCCGGCGAATCATACCACCCGGCAATGTGAGTGGATGAAGAAGTTAGAACAGGTAAGCTCGGGGAATGCTCATGCACCTCGGAACGAGGCACCTAGAAACGAGGCGCCACAACCACCATTACTAATAGGGGAAACGAGCAGCAACTGATGTTGCCACCGCCTCCGCCGAGGTATGAAAGGTATACGGTAATCAAGTAGACAATAACAAGCGAACGAGTACAGGGAACATCACCAACATTACTGTGTGTTCACCACGGAAGAGAACGACCGGAAAAGCTTGCAGCACCGGCATATGGAGGTAAACGCAGTAATGGTAGCGGTGGTGAGGTATATGCCCTGGGCGGATCAGGAGATTACATGGAGTGTCAAGGATCACCCAAAGATCATGCCAAGCCCAGGAACCTACGCCCTGGTGAAAGGATCATATGGGCACCTAGAGGGGGGGGGGGGTGAATAGGTGCTACTGCAAATTTTACTCTTTTTCTGATTAGGGTTTGACAAGAAAGATAAATTCTCTAGATTATGCAACTAAGGTGAATTTACCTATATGACAAACAAGCACAGACTAAACAAGAACTAGCAAGCAAAGTGCGGTAAAGAATAGAAGTAACCAAAGTGGAGCACACGGAGACACAAGGATTTGTTTCCCGTAGTTCCTTCCTTTTGAGGGGAAGTACGTCTACGTTTGGAGAGGGGGTGGTTTCAAACCACCAACGCCACGAGAGGCCTCCCTTGTTCTCCGATAAACCTCACCCCAACGGGTTCGATTCACCTCTTCCACTATACGGCAACCTTCGAGGTGGAAGCCGGTGTTGGGTCCGCAGCATAGAAAACAAATTTTTTCCTACGATGCTACACGCAAAGATCTATCTACTAGGTACAAAGCAACGGGTGGACATACATCCAACGAGAACTTACCCTCGAAGACAATGAGTTTTGTTAACGAGTAGGAACTCGTGGTTGATGTAGTCGTACACTTGCCGATCTCAAGATCGTGAGGAAGTCCGAGCGCCGCAACTCAGTAGCGCATCCGCACTCGCACACACATTCAAGCCACTGGACAACCTCCACCTCCTCGCTCCAGCGATCCAGCGGAAGCAGCAACTCCTTCTAGACGAAATGCCACCAGGAACATGTATCTCGCTAATCTGAGACCATGGGGGAATAATTCTAGAGGGGGAGAGAGATCCATCACAAGGAGGTGTGAGGATGCAGGGAATGGGTGGCCTTTTATAGGGGGAGGGGGGGGGGGGGGGGGGGTACCCCCTCTCTCCATGGCCGGCGCATTGGGGGGGGGGGGGGGGGTTGACCCCTCACCTCCCCCATTCATGTGGTGGTAACCCCTCCACATTAAAATGCCTCTTCACATTCCCTTTTAAACTCTCCACTTTAAATGCATTAAAATTCTCCAAGTTTAATGCTCTCTCATTTAATAAAACTCTTTTATTAAATTTATTCAGAATTTTGTTAATTACTTTAATTAACAAACATTCACATATAGCCCCTTGCAATATTTCAATACCACATGCAGAACCACTTTCTAGAATTTCACCCGAAACAATTTCCGGTTTCTATTGAAAAAATTCCTGCGCTTTGCAATTCTTTCATTTGAAACATATGTGCTCCAAAATGGTGTCCGGTAACTCTTAAGTGTGTCACCCTATGGTTCGCGAATAATGCAGACATGATCGAGACCCTTCTCCGATCAATAATCAGCAGCGGGACCTGGAGATTCGTAGTGACTCCTACTCATTCAAGGATGACTTCTGTGATCGTGAGAACCTTTAACGCTTGTAACTAAATCCCTTTGTCTCGCGATATATTACATGTCCGAGATTCGATCATCGGTATCTCCATACCTAGTTTGATCTCGTTACCGACATGCACTCTTTTCTCGTTCCTGTGATATAACATTCCAGTGATCACATCACTTGCTTGCAAGCTATCTCAATGTGATATCACCGAGAGGGCCCGGAGTATATCTATCCGTCATCGGGATTGACAAATTCCACTCTTGATCCATGAGCCTCAACATAACACCTTCGTAGTACTGATCCCATCTTTATAGTCACCCTGTTACGGTGTGACGTTTTATGTTATCAAAATACTCTTCAGGTGTTAGCAATTAACATGATCTCATGGTCTAAGGATAAAGATTAGTTTGTATGATGTTATAGCAATATAAACATAATGACTTGATCGTAATGCTATACTTCGGATGAATGTTCATCACATCATTCCACCAATGGTGTGACCTTGTTATTAACAACATCCAATGTCCATGATCAGGAAACCTTGATCATCTTGTTAATCAACAAGCTAGTCTATAAGAGAGGCATAACTAGGAACCCTTTTTGTTTATTAAACACAAATGTATTGATGTTTTTGATCAATACAATTCTAGCATGCAAAATAAAAATCTATCATATATAAGGAATACATAATAACAACTTTATTATTGCCTCTCAGGGCATATTTCCTTTAGTCTCCCACTTGCACTAGAGACAATAATCTAGTTCACATAGTGATAAATCTAACACCCATGGAGTTCTGGTGTTGATCATGTTTTGCCCTAGGGAGAACTTTAGGCAACGGATCTGCTACATTTAGGTCCGTGTGTACTTTACAAATCTTTATATCTCCATCCTTGACATGCTCGCGGATGGAGTGAAACCGGCGCTTAATATGCTTCGAATTCTTGTGAGACCTCGATTCCTTTGCGTTGGCTATGGCTCCATTGTTGTCACAATAGATCACCATTGGGTCCAATGCACTAAGAACCACACCTAGTTCCGTAATGAACTCTTTCATCCAAACCGCTTCCTGCGCCGCTTCTGAAGCAGCAACATATTCCGCCTCTGTCATTGATCCAGCCACCACAGGTTGTTTGGAACTCCTCCAACTAACTGCTGCTCCGTTCAAGAGAAATACGTATCCGGATTGAGACTTAGAGTCATCGGATCGGTGTCAAAGCTAGCATCGACATAACACTTAGCGACTAGCTCTTCTTCACCTCTGTATATAAGAAACATATCCCTAGTTCTTCTCAAGTACTTGAGGATGTTCTTTACCGCTATCTAGTGTTCCGAACCTGGATCAAATTGGTACCTACTAGTCAAACTAATAGCATGTGCCACATCCGGTCTTGTACATAGCATGACATACATAATAGAGCCTATGGCCGAGGCATAGGGGATCTTATCCATCATCTCTCTTTCTTCCGCCGTAGCCGGACTTTGAGTCTTACTCAATGTCTTGCCTTGCAACATAGGTAAGAACCCCTTCTTACTTTCGTCCATATTAAACTTCTTTAATATCTTATCAAGGTATGTACTCTGCGATAGCCCAATTAGGCGCCTTGATCTATCTCTATAGATTTTAATGCCTAATATATATGACGCTTCACCAAGGTCTTTCATCAACAATTTGCTGTTTAGATAACTTTTAACACTGTTTAAAAGATCTATATCATTTCCAATCAATAATATGTCATCCACATATAATATCAGAAATGCCACATTGCTCCCACTCACTTTCTTGTAAATACAAGCCTCTCCATATGTTTGGACAAATCCAAACTCTTTGATCACCTCATCAAAGCGGAGATTCCAACTCCTGGATTCTTGCTTCAGTCCATAGATGGATCGCTGAAGTTTGCATACCTTATTAGCATCCTTAGGATCGACAAAACCCTTAGGTTGTATCATATACAACTCTTCTTCAATATTACCATTGAGGAACGCAGTTTTGACATCCATCTGCCATATTTCATAATCGAAATATGCAGCAATTGCTAACATAATCCTAACTGACTTAAGCATCGCTATGGGAGAGAATGTCTCATCATAGTCAACTCCTTGAATTTTTCGAAACCCCTTTGCGACAAGTCGAGCCTTATAGATGGTCACATTACCATCAACATCAGCTTTTTTTTGAAAATCCATTTATTCTCAACGGCCTTTCGATCGTGAGGTAAGTCCACCAAGGTCCAAACTTAGTTCTCGTACATGGATTCCATCTCGGATTTCATGGCTTCTAGCCATTTGTTGGAATCCGAGCTCATCATCGCTTCTTCATACGTCGCAGGGTCATCCATTTCATCAACCATGAAATTCATAACAGGATTATCGTACAGTACAGGAGCTGCACGTGTCCTGCTTGACCTGCGAGGTTCGGTAGTTTCCTTTTTCGGAGTTTCATGATCAATATCATTAGCTCTCTCTTCATTAGGTGAAGTCAATTCCGAAACAACTTCCGATGCTGCGCCACTCGCCATTTCATGAAGAGAAGGTTCAATAACCTCTTCGAGTTCTACCTTCCGACTACTCACACCTTTCGCGAGAAACTCCTTCTCAAGAAAGGATCCATTCTTGGCAACAAAAACCTTGCCCTCGGATGTGTGATAGAAGGTATACCCAATCGTTTACTTAGGGTATCCTATGAAGACGCATTTTTCCACTTTGGGTTCGAGTTTATCCGGTTTAAGTTTCTTCACATAAACATCGCATCCCCAAACTTTAAGAAATGACAACTTAGGTTTGTTTCCAAACCATAATTCATACGGTGTCGTTTCAACGGATTTAGATGGTGCCCAATTTAAAGTGAATGCAGCTGTTTCTAGTGCATAACCCCAAAATTATAGTGGCAAGTCAGTCAGAGACATCATAGATCGAACCATATCCAATAAGGTACGATTACGATGTTCCGACACACCATTACGTTGTGGTGTTCCGGAAGGCGTGAGTTGTGAAACTATTCCACACTCTTTCATGTGTGTGCTAAACTCATAACTTAGATACTCTACTCCACAGTCAGACCGTAGAAATTTGATCTTTCTATTACGATGATTTTCCACTTCATTCTGAAATTCCTTGAACTTTTCAAAAGTTTTAGACTTGTGTTTCATCAAATAGATATACCCGTATCTACTCAAATCATCCGTGAAAGTAACAAAATAACGATATCAACCTCGCACCGACACACTCATTGGTCCACACACATCAGTATGTATGATTTCCAATAGATTTGTCACCCGTTCCATTGAACCGGAAAACGACGTTCTAGTAATTTTGCCCATACGGCATGGCTCACATGTATCAAATGATTCAAAATCAAGTGATCCCAAAAGTCCATCAGAATGGAGTTTCTTCATGTGTTTAACGCCAATATGACCTAGACGGTAGTGCCACATATACGCAGATATATCATCATCAAGTTTAATCTTATTAGCATTAACATTATGAATGTGCGTAATATTACTATCGAGATCCATCAGAAATAAACCATTCAACATAGGTGCATGACCATAAAGGATACTATCCATATAAATCGAACAACCATTGTTTTCAGATTTAAACGAATAACCACTCTGCATCAAAAATGATCCGGATACAATGTTCATGCTAAGTGCAGGCACCAAATAACAATTAGTTAGGTTTATGACTAATCCCGATGGCATATGGAGAGGCAGCGTTTCGACGGCGATCACATCAACTCTTGATCCATTGCCGACCCGCATTGTGACCTCATCCCTTGCTAGTTGTCGCTTGTTCCGCAGCCCCTGAATTGAGTTACATATATTAGCAACTGATCCCGTATCAAATACCCAGGTGCTACTGTGAGTACTAGTCAAGTACACATCAATAACATGTATATCACATATACCTTTGTTTGCCTTGCCGGACTTCTTGTCCGCCAAATACTTGGGGCAGTTGCGCTTCCAATGGCCAGTCCCCTTGCAATAGTAGCACTCGGTATCAGACTTAGGGCCAGCTCGAGGTTTCTTTTCAGGCACGACAATAGATTTGCCACCCTTCTTTCCCTTGTTCTTGCCGTTCTTGTCCTTCTTGAAACCGGTGGTCCTATTGATCATCAACACTTGATGTTCTTTCCTAATCTCCACTTCTGCAGTCTTAAGCATTGACAGAAGCTCGGGAAGAGTCTTCTTCATGCCCTGCATATCATAGTTCATCACGAAGCTCTTGTAGCTAGGTGTCAGAGATTGGAGAACACGATGTATGCCTAAGTCAATGGGAATCGTTATTCCCAAGGACACAAGCTTATCGGCGTACCCAGACATTTTGAGTACATGCTCACTAACAGAGCTGTTCTCCTCCATCATGCAGCTAAAGAACTTTTCAGTACCATTATAACTCTCTATGGCAGCATGGGTATCGAAAATCATTTTCAATTCTCCCATGGTATCAAAGGCATTGCCATTTTCGAAACGCTTTCGAAGTTCTGGATCTAGCCCATACAGTATGCCGCAATGAACTAAGTTGTGGTCCTCCTGACGAGTCACATAGACATCCTTTTCCTTGCCAGGGGCATCAGGAGGTGGTGGGGGGCCTAGCGGCGCATCTAGCACATATTGCTTTTGTGCAGCAATGAGGAGAATCCTCAAATTCATAGCCCAGTTGGTGAAGTTGCTACCATTCATAGCAAGTTTCTCTTTCTCCATGAACACATTGAAATTAAAAGCAGGTGGTGCCATCTACAACAGAATTTGTAAAGTTTATTTAGACTAAGTTTATGATAGATTGAGTTCAACTAATCCAAATTACTAATGAACTCCCACTCAAAAACGACATCCCTCGTGCCTTTTTGGTGATTACATGAACCAAATCCACTACACCAAGTCCGATCATCACGTGAGTCGGTGTAGCTTCAAAGCATCTATATGGGCATCATATCAACCATATGACTCATGCTTAACCTTTCGGTCCGTGTTCCGAGGCCATGTCTGTACATGCTAGGCTCGCCAAGTAAGAACCTTAGTACTCGCGTGTGTAAAACTGTCTTACACCCGTTGTATCAAAGTGTAGAGTCGAGTACACCCGATCATCACGTGATGTCTCGAAACACGATCCATATAACGGTGCATACTCAAGGAAGAACACATTTTATCTTGATATCTAAATGAGGGATCATCTTACAATGCTACCAAAAGCGCCAAACTAGCAGTATAAGATGCTAACATCTAATGTGTAAAGTGAGATGATATGGTCCATGCATTTGATCTCTATCATTTGCATCGTGGTATGATCTCTATCATTCCTTTGTGTGTAAGGCCAAGGTCTATGGAACTTACATGTTGAATGTGTTGTAAGGGTATCTATCATACATATACTTACAACAATACCATATCAATAGACTAGCCCAGCAACGATCTCAACTAGACGCCTCTAATTTATAAATTGCAAGTTTTACGTGGCTTAGGGCTTTCGGAGATAGAACCGTTCTCACCTACGAACATGAACCACAACGAGGATAACTAAGTTATTAGCAACTCGTTGTAAATCAAATATTGACTATAGTAGAAGAGACAGACACCCACCAGCCACTTATGCAAAACAAGTTGCATGTGAGTCTTGGAACCGGTCTCATGTACGATGACATGTAAGGTTGGTCCGGGCCGCTTCATCCCACTATGCCACCAATATCCAAAATACATAGAAGATGCAATAACATGATCATCATCGCCCACATATAAACATATGTGTACTACCCGTGCAACGCTCCTACGCATAGACCTGGCTCTGATACCACTATTGGGTCCGCAACATAGAAAACAAAAAAAATTCCTACGGTGTGAACTACACGCCAAGATCTATTTACTAGGTACAAAGCAACGGGTGGACATAAATCCAACGAGAACTTACCCTCGAAGACAACGAGTTTTGTTAACGAGTAGGAACTCGTGGTTGATGTAGTCGTACACTTGCCGATCTCAAGATCGTGAGGAAGTCCGAGTGCCGCAACTCAGCAGCGCATCCGCACTCGCACACACGTTCAAGCCACCGGACAACCTCCACCTCCTCGCTCCAGTGATCCAGCGGAAGCAGCAACTCCTTCTAGACGAAATGCCACCGGAAACATGTATCTCGCTAATCCGAGACCATGGGGGAGTAATTCTAGAGGGGGAGATAGATCCTTCACAAGGAGGTGTGAGGATGAAGGAGGGAATGTGTGGCCTTTTATAGGAGGAGGGGGGTACCCCTCTCTCCATGGCCGGCGCATGGGGGGGGGGGTGACCCCTCACCCCCCATTCATGTGGTGGTAACCCCTCCACATTCAAATGCCTCTTCACATTCCCTTTTAAAGTCTCCACCTTAAATGCATTTAAATTCTCCAAGTTCAATGCTCTCTCATTTAATAAAACTCTTTTATTAAATTTATTCAGAATTTTGTTAATTACTTTAATTAACAAACATTCACATATATCCCCTTGCAATATTTCAATATCACATGCAGAACCACTTTCTGCAATTTCACCCAAAACAATTTCCGGTTTCTATTGAAACAATTCCTGCGCTTTGCAATTATTTCGTCTGAAACATATGTGCTCCAAAATGGTGTCCGGTAACTCTTAAGTGTGTCACCCTACGGTTCGCGAATAATGCAGACATGATCGAGACCCTTCTCCGATCAATAATCAGCAGTAGGACCTAGAGATCCGTACTGACTCCTACACATTCAACGATGACTTCTGTGATCGTGAGAACCTTTAACACTTGTAACTAAATCCCTTTGTCTCGCGATATATTACATGTCTGAGATTCGATCATCGTTATCTCCATACCTAGTCTGATCTCGTTACCGACATGCACTCTTTTCTCGTTCCCATGATATAACATTCCAGTGATCACATCACTTGCTTGCAAGCTATCTCAATGTGATATCACCGAGAGGGCCCAGAGTATATCTATCCGTCATCGGGATTGACAAATTCCACTCTTGATCCATGAGCCTCAATATAACACCTTCATAGTACTGAACCCATCTTTATAGTTACCCTGTTACGGTGTGACGTTTGATGTTATCAAGATACTCTTCAGGTGTTAGCAATTAACATGATCTCATGGTCTAAGGATAAAGATTACTTAGTATGATGTTATAGCAATATAAACATAATGACTTGATCGTAATGCTATACTTTGTATGAATGTTCATCACATCATTCCACCAATGGCGTGACCTTGTTATTAACAACATCCAATGTCCATGATCAGGAAACCTTGATCATCTTGTTAATCAACAAGCTAGTCTATAAGAGAGGCATAACTAGAACCCTTTTTGTTTATTAAACACACATGTATTGATGTTTCCGATCAATACAGTTCTAGCATGCAAAATAAACATCTATCATATATAAGGAATACATAATAACAACTTTATTATTGCCTCTCATGGCATATTTCCTTCAGCCGGCACCTTTACAACGAGTTTGGGGCACACATCCACAACTTAATTGGAGGCTCCCAAATACAAGCAAGCTGTCAAACAATCAAAGACAAGCTTGTAAGAACCAAATCAAAACTAGGGTTTCCAATGAAACACTAGAGCATGGGGGCCCTCAAGTGAGTGAGGGGGAAATGAAGATCTCTCTTGGTGAAGCTGTAGATCAAGGCCTCCTCCTTCGATTCTCCAAAGATCAAAGACTTTGGATGGTTGGATGAAGAGATCTTGTTGATTTGGTGTCTCAAATGGACATGGTGTTCTTGATGTGGACGAGCAGCTAGAGGAAGGGGATAATGTCCTCTATTTATAGCCCCTCGCATCTGTGAACTGTTTTCTGACCATTGGAGAAGAAGCAGACCGGAGACTCCGGTCTACACCTTAGACTCCGGTCAACCTCCGGACCAGCCTCTGAAACGACCGACAGAATGACCCAGCCCACTTGGGAGCCAAGTGGACCAGAGACTCTAGTCCCTCTACACCGGAGACTCCGGCCTAAGATATGGACCGGAGACTCCGGACCACCTCCGGACCAACCTCCGGACCACCCTTCAGGCTGTCCCAGGCAAGAAACTAGAAGCCTCTCCGGAGACTCCTGGGGAAACTCCGGACCACACCGGAGACTCCGATCATGATAGACCGGAGACTCCAGTCTGGAAATCCCAAGAAGCAAGTAATAGTGTAGGGAATGCTCCGCAAGTTATTGGTCCTTTTCACTTTGTAAAATATCAGCCTGTAGACAATAGCAAACTGAAAGATAGGTCTACTAGTTGTTAACGAACACCAAAAGTGATTTATGATAGTAAATGTCCTTTCACCTGGTCCTGGATCCGACGTTCATCGGGCCGGATCTGAATGTAAGATTTTCCAAGGTATTGATTGACAATGGCAGCAGTATCAACATTATGTACACGGATACCTTGCACAAGTTGGGCATAACAGAGAACATGTTGCAAGCAACAAGGACCACCTTTGATGACATTGTGTCGGGTATTTCCTCTGAACTAATTGGTAAAGTCCGGGTTGACGTGTTATTCGGCACAAGAGACAACTGTCGCACTGAGAATTTGGAATTCAAAGTGGTGAATCTAGAGAGCACTTACCACGCGTTACTCGATAGACTAGCGCTAAACAAATTCATGGCAACTACCCACATCAGTTACCTTAAAATGAAGTTGCCCGGACCAAGGAGCGTGATAACTGTATCAGGGGACTTCTGGCGTTCGATCGAGTGCGCCTTAGCCGGATCCAATTTAGCCGAGTCACTTGTGATAGCTCAAGAAAAAAGGAAGATACTGGAAGTAGCGGCATTGGCTCAATCTGTGCAACAACATATGCCGGCCCTGACCAACCCGCACGGGAGCGTATCATTCCAAGCAACTAAGGACACAAAGAAAGTGCCTATCGATGATCAGTTCACAGAGCGCACGTGACCATTGGTGCCGGGTTAAGCAGCAAATAGGAAAGCGAGCTCGTCAACTTCCTCTGTGAGAATCAGAATATCTTTGCTTGGTCTACACAAGATCTGCAAGGTGTACCAAGGGAGTTGGCTGAGCACTCATTAAACGTCAGACCCGGGGTAAGCCGTTAAAGCAGCCTCTCAGGCGTTTCGCAGAAGATAGAAGGAAAGTTATTGGAGATGAAATAGCAAGACTACTAGCTGCCGGGTTTATCATGAAAGTATTCTATCCGGACTGGCTTTCTAATCCGGTACTAGTAGAAAAGAAGAAAGATGATCCGAACGTAGCTATGGTATGGCGCATGTGTATTGATTACACGAACCTGAATAAGGTGTGTCCCCAAGATCCATTTCCACTTCCTAGGATAGATCAAGTCATAGACTCAATGGCAGGATGTGAGCTACTATCATTCATTGATGCGTATTCTAGCTTCCACCAGATACCCCTGAATCCGGATGATCACATAAAGACTACATTTATTACCCCGTATGGGGCTTATTGCTATCGCACTATGCTGTTTGGATTACGTAATGCAGGAGCAACGTACCAGCGATGCATGCAAAAATTCTTGCATGACTAGATAGATCGGAATGTGCAAGTCTATGTGGATGATGTGGTGATAAAAACCAAGGAAAGCAATACACTCCTTGAGGATATCCGGCAAACATTTGGAAACTTAAGAAGATTCCGAATGAAACTAAACCCCGAGAAATTAACTTTTTGTGTGCCCACAGGAAAGCTACTCGGCTTTCTAGTGTCAAGCCGTGGCATTGGAGCTAACCCGACAAAAATCCGGGCCATAGAAAGAATGGAACTACCAAAATGTCTTAACGATGTACAAAAGTTCACTGGTTGGATGGCATCGTTAAGTCGGTTCGTGTGTCGGTTGGGAGAGAAGGCCTTGCCCCTCTATCAGCTAATGAAAAAGGCAGACAAGTTCACATGGACGTCATAGGCAGATCTTGCATTTCGATAATTGAAAAAGATGTTATCTACCGCGCCAATCCTAGCTACACCACTACCTAAGGAGCCAATGCTGCTCTACGTAGCTGCGACCAACCGAGTCGTAAGTGCAGTAATCATAGTGGAGCGCGAAGAGGAAGGAAAATCCGTGCAAAGGCCAGTGTACTATCTAAGCAAGGTATTATCAGCCTCGAAACAGAACTATCCTCACTATCAGAAGATGGCATACAACTTATATATGTCGGCCAAGAAACTCAAACACTATTTTGAGGAACACCCCATCAAGGTGATATGTGAGGCACCCATTTCAGAGATTATGAGTAACAAAGACGCAAGTGGCAGGATAGCAAAGTGGGCAATCGAGTTAGCTCCATATGCACCACAGTTCGACAGAAGGGATGCAATCAAGTCACAAGCAGTGGCGGATTTCTTTGTGGATTGGGCTGAAATGCAATATGAGCAGCCCCTCCCGAACTTCAATTATTGGAAAATGCACTTCGATGGATCGAAACTGAAGGATGGGTTGGGCGCTAGAGTAGTGCTTACCTCGCCCAGGAAGGATCAGTTGAAATATGTCCTTCAAATCCACTTCAGTGCGTCAAATAATGTGGCGGAGTACGAAGCATTGGTGCATGGTCTCAAAGTAGCAAAAGAAGTAGGAATACGTCAGATACAATGCTTTGGAGACTCAGATTTGGTGGTACAGCAAGTATCTGGAAATGGGGATGCCTTGGACGCTAACATGGCCCTATACAGGTTCCATGTTCAAAAGATAAGTGGGTTTTTCAAGGGATGTGAGTTCCATCACATACCTCGGATTGAAAACGAGGCAGCAGATACGCTGTCCAAGTTGGGCTCGTCCCGGCAGCCAATCCCGCCAAATGTTGCCTTGGAGCACCTGAGAAAACCATCTATCACACCATCACCCGAATCAGATTCCATTTACATCCTGGCACTCCCCGGATCAGGAGCTGTACCTATGGAGATAGAATGGGAAGCACCTCCGCAAACCCGGGGACTGCCTCAGCAAACCCGGGGACTTCCTCAGCAAACCCGGGGACTGTTCAGCTTGATCCAGTAGGATATATGTCGGTGGATTTAATGGAAGTTGATGAGGAACCATTTCTCGTCCGGACTGTACCAACTTGGGCAAAGCCAATTTTTGATTTCCTCAAAGAGACAATTTTGCCGGATGATGAAATAAGTTCAAGGCAGATTCGGAGAAGGGCAAAGGCCTATACAATTATCAATGCCGAACTATACAAAAGAAGTGTGATAGCAGTACTACAAAGGTGTGTTGATCCGTAGGAAGGACTTGACATACTCTGGGATATTCACCAAGGGGAATGTGGCCACCATGCCTCCTCAAGGGTTTTAGTAGCAAAAGCTTTCAGGCATGGGGTTTATTGGCCCAGTGCTTTGGAGCAAGCAGAGGACTTGGTAAGAAAATGCAATGGTTGTCAAAGATACGCCACAAAAACTCACCTACCAATGTCAGAGCTGAAAACTATCCCCATTACATGGCCATTTGGTGTATGGTGCCTAGACATGGTAGACCATTTAAGCCGGCCAAAGGAGGGATGACCCATGTTCTGGTCATGGTTGACAAGTTCACCAAATTGATTGAAGTGAAACCGATTTGGAAGTGTGATGGGGCAACAACAGTAAAATTCCTCAAGGATATAATCCTAAGATATGGCTATCCCCATAGCATCATAACTGATAATAAAACAAATTTCACCGAAGAGCATTCGCGAGGTTCTGCCGAGAAAAGAAGATCCGGTTAGATGTCGCCTCAGTCGCCCACCCCACATCGAACGGGCAAGTGGAAAGATCCAATGGACTAGTATTGTTCGGGATAAAACCCCCGCTCATAGAGCCGCTACAAAGATCAGCGGGGTGTTGGATATAAGAACTACCAGCTGTACTGTGGAGTTTAAGAACAACTCCGAATCGATCAACAGGCTACACGCCATTCTTTCTGGTATATGGGGCAGAAGCTGTATTACCAGCCGACATAGAGCATGATTCGCCAAGGGTCACCCAATACACAAAAGCCAAAGTGCGCAAAGCCTGGCAGAATGATGTTGTTCTACTGGAAGAAGCGAGAGAACTGGCCTTGTCCAGATCCGCCATATATCAGCAAAATCTCTGACGTATCATAGCCGGAAAGTAAACCCCCGAGTTTTCCGGGAAGGTGATTTGGTGCTATGGCTAATACAGCGCACTGCTGGCATGCATAAGTTATCCCCTCCATGGGAAGGACCTTTCATTGTGAGCAAAGCTTTGCGCAATGATTCCTACTATCTTATTGATGCACAACCCCAGCAAAAGAACAAGGCGGACAGGTCCGGAGAGGAATCCAAAAGACCATGGAACGTGGCACTACTTCGTCCTTTCTACACCTAACAGGTGAATGTATCCGAGCTACTCATACATCGGTATGTATGTGGGCGATGAGCTTATCAATAAAAACTTTGCCACCCCGAGCAGAGACTCGAGGACTGCTATAATACTTGTTTCTCGTTTTCGTATTTTTGTGTCGGCTGGGTTAAGACACTTACATCTTAGTTGGACTAGTAATGTGTGAGCACCAAAAACCTAACTCTTCCACTTTGCTACTGTCCAACAAGAATTGGTTTCATGGCAAGCAAGAGAACAAGTTTGGAATGGTAAAGCACATGAAAAACGACTAAGGGAAAGAACTTAAGTGGGCCGACATTGTTTTTTGACTAACCCTTAGTTTGTTTTATTCACTGAAATGCCGAATCATTTTGAGCTAATATCAAGGTTTCAAGTATTGTTAAGTCAATTTTTTGAACCTCAGACTCGTAAGTTGAAAAACCGAATCAAGGTAGACGCGAGCCGAGTCAAAAATTGGGGGAACAAGAAAATGAAACTCGAGGACTTCGCCCATGATAACCTGGCAATAAAACTTAGTTCAGAACATAAAATTGTGGCACAACCAAATCAAAGTATTTTAATACAGCTATGCCCGGCATTCCGGGGATCTGACAAATATAACAAGTGTTTTTCAAGGAGCAGGAGCAGCAGACGAATCATCTATCGAGGAGGGAGGTACTCCAAAGTGCGGGGGAGGAGTGTTAGCTTCAGCTTTGTCCTCCGGGTTAACCTCACTTTCCTCCGGGTCTTCAGCCTCGTCGCCTAGTTCAGAGCCCTCGCTCTCACTTCCTTCATTTTCAGCTCCAGAAACAATTTCGTCATAAGCAACATCAAGATAACTCGGTCCCTCATTCCAAGCATGGCAGAAGGAGTACTGGATGAGCTTGTTCGCGTAGGCCTGGTGGCGCCGATCCACTCGGATCCTCGCACCACTTAAACCTGGTGCGCATGCGACTGAGCAACGCCAAGTTAATTCCTTCGTACCACGAGAGCGCAAATTTCAGAGCAATGTCGGCCCAGCCCGTGCAACAGATTCGCGCCACAGATGCAGCTGCATGTCACACTCCATTAACTTGGATATGAAAGCCGAGCCTTTCTTGGGAATGGTCTCACTGGGCCAGAGGCAGCTGAACATCCGTGTTGCCGCCGGGATGATATCCACGCCATGATTCTTTACTACCTCAAGACGAGCGGTGAGACTCGCCAGGAGATCCTCTATGGTATACGGAATTGGCTTGACATCAGGGGCAGCAGGAATTCCACGCTGTTCATGAGACTGGCGTACGGCAGAGGCAGCGAGCTTATCGCTCTCTGGAAATTTTCCTAAGGATAAGCAGAAAGATAGTGAATAAAATAACCAAACCCGAACGATGGAAGATCAAGCAAGGGAAAAAAAACTGACGCGCGATCTGGAAGAGAAGTCGCTAAAGCTCGGAATCAACATTGGCATTATGGACCCGGAGTTTCTTGTATTCGGTGGTCACCGACGTAAGCTTGACGTCGGCTTCCTCCAATAGGCTCTTGTCCTTGGAGATTTGCGTGGTTAAACGCTCTTTCTCCTCGGCAAACTCCTGGTCGGCCTTCTCCAGCTCGGACTGATGGGAGCTCTTAAGATTCTGGATTTCAGCATTCAGCCGAGTGATCTTCGAGTTCTGCTGTTGGAGCCGAGCTATCTCTGCGTCTTTCTTTTTCACCTCAGCCTCATGATTGCCTGCTTGACGAGGAGGTGAGTCATCATTTCAGGCAAGGGGACACTATCCTCGAGAGCAACTACAACAGCACAATGATCCGGGGAACCCAAAGTATAAGTGTCCACCGGATAAGGCAAAGAAAGTACAACGATCATGTGAAGGGGATAAGTTTACCTTTGATTTCTGCAAGATTTTTTCTCATGATTATGTTCTCAACTTCAACCTCGGCTGCAAGATTCGAACAAGAAATTCATATGGGTCGTAAGAAGTTTGAATGAACAAGGAAGAGGAAGAATGGGAAATTACCCCTCTTCTGGTACTCCGCCAGGACTTTACCATAACGCGCGCGGATGTCTTTGTAGGAGTCCAGCAGGCGCTGGAACTCAGCGGTTTGGCGGTTAGTGGTAATCTGAAACAAGCAAAGCAAATACAAAGTTCAAAGGCAAGGCAAAAATAATTTGAAGTCTACAAGATCCGGGCCAAGTGGAACTTAACGCGGCTCTAGGTGTGTAGATATTTGAAGTCTACAAGATCCGGGCCAAGTGGAACTTAACCCGGCTCTAGGTGTGTAGATATTTGAAGTCTACAAGATCCGGGCCAAGTGGAACTTAACCCGGCTCTAGGTGTGTAGATATTTGAAGTCTACAAGATTCGGGCCAAGTGGAACTTAACCCGGCTCTAGGTGTGTAGATATTTGAAGTCTACAAAATCCGGGCCAAGTGGAACTTAACTCAGCTCTAGGTGTGTAGATATTTCAAGTCTACAAGATCTGGGCGAAGTGGAACTTAACCCGGCTCTAAGTGGGTGGATATTCGAAGTCTACAAGATTCAGGCCAAGTGGAACTTAACCCGGCTCTAGGTGTGTAGATATTCGAAGTCTTTAAGACCCGGGCCAAGTGGAACTTAACCCGCCTCTAGGTGTGTAGATATTTGAAGTCTACAAGATCCAGGCCAAGTGGAACTTAACTCGGCTCTAGGTGTGTAGATATTCGAAGTCTACAAGATCCGGGCCAAGTGGAACTTAACCCGGCTCTAGGTGTGTAGATATTTGAAGTCTACAAGATACAGGCCAAGGGAACTAGACCCGGCTCTAAATCTACTAAAAGTTGATGTCATTATGATTAAAAGCTAAGTTCTACGAGGAGCATACGACCGAATAACAAGTTACTCCCTCGGAGGCGGGGGGACTAGGGGCTATATGTCTACAAGTGCTCAGTTATGGAAAGCATCAACAGTAGAGAAAAAGAATTACCTCCATCATCCGGCCAGCTAAGGAAATAGCCTTGGTAGCGGAGTTCATCTGGGCGCTAAACTCGGCTGGGCCAAACTTCTCTGGAAGGTCCTCTTGGTTGACGAATTCGGCGTTGTTCCTGTTCTTCACATACTCAAGGAGTAGTGGACTGTAACTTTCGCTGCTCAGAGAACAGCTCGCCACAAGGCCCTTCACGTGGGCCTCCCGCCTGACGGATTGAGCTGCAGCGGGGCTGGTGTGCATAACTAGCTGTTGGCTGCCCTCTGATCCGGAAGCGGCAGACCCAGATGAAGTTACTTTTGCAGACCCGGAGGTCTTCTTGGCCTTGCCGGATGAAGGTGGAGGAATTAACCGAAAGATATCTGCCACAGAAGGGGTAGACCCGGAGGCAGCCGATGGAGCTTTTCCTTCGAGAGGCTTAGAGGCTCTTGCTATTGTTGGAGCTACTGGTGCTGTTGCTGGTGCTGCTGGTACTGCTGTTGTTGATGCTGGCGCTGGTGCTAGTGCTAGTACTAGAGGTGCTGGGGGCGGCGCCGATGAAGCTGGCGCCTCAGGATCTGGCATGGAGGCCGAGGAACCGGGGAGATCCGACATCGCCGTATCCTGATCCGGCTGACTACCCCCCGCACCGACATTGCCCTCCTCTTGGCGAGGTGGGCTCTGGTCAGGCGCAGCCGCGAAGCCCTCTTGAATAGGGCTGAGAGGGTGATAATCATCGTCGCGGGGGGGAGAGGGACTGCTCCGGAGTGGAGAGGCAATGCCAGGGCCGCTCTGAGGGATGTCCTAGGAGCTCTGAGAAAGAAAAAGCACCAAGTCAAAAAGAAGAATCAATAAGAAACAAAGGCAAGCAGAGGAAAAAATCCCAAGGAGTGGTATCAAAGAACTTAGTCATCCGCAGTAGGAGGAGCTCAAGGTTTGGGCGCCCTCCGAACTGTGCTCATGGTGGCAGGCTTGGCCGAGGGTTTAACCCCGGACTTCTTTTGCCTCTTATTTGGCGGTGGCACCTCCGAAGTTGTGGCCGAGGTAGCTGCGTGCTTCTGGGATGGAGCCGGGGCCGGGTGTAACACCCTCGGATCGGCCCTATGCAAGTTTTACTGCTTCTCGCTAAACCCGCATAGAAACGATTCAAGGACGCCCACCAGGCACTTTCGTGCGGGTGGAAAACGAAGTAATACCATTACACAATAGTACACGATGGAACCCACAGAACATATATATACAACAACGACTCCATGAGTCAAGAATAGAGATATACTATACAAAGATCCAAATCACCTTGAAAACGATAGAGCGTCCGACTACAGACAAGATGCAAATGGGGCTAAGAGCCCTGAAGAATAACCAATGGCGTCCATAACCCTGCCCAGGCCAAGCCGGAAGGGTAACCCTACTAACGACGTCGATCTCATACCTGCTAAAACAAAGGGGTGCCGACAAAGGGCAAAGGAAAAAAGAGGAGCGTCGGTACTGAGGCCAGTACATGGCAAGGCTAGAATTTGGCGGCTCTCGCCTACATAGGTATGGTGGACTGAAGCGGCAGCGCAGCAGCACTAAACAACCTATAGAGACTCAGTAAAACTGGCGGCTATTAGAGAGGGATAAGAAAGACCTATTCGGATCCAACCTGATACTAACACCATACATACCCATCCTGGCATTTCCCCCTCGATACCAAACGAGGAAGTCAAAACCGAGGAACTCACACGATTGGCAGTTTTATTCATTCCATTATAGTTGAAGCACTTACTAGTCAGATATAGATAGCATGAGTCATCCTGATAGCATAAGTAGTGGGCAGTTTTAGTTAACCATTCAGTTGTAGTTGCAGTACTTACTAGTCAGATACAATTAGCATGTGACATCCCAAACCCAGCAGTTGTTGGCACTTTTATTTCATTCCATTGGAGTTGCGATACTTACTAGGCAGGTATAACATGACACGATACACCCCAGTTCCACCAGTTGTTGACACTTTTATTATCCATTCCATTGTAGTGAAGCTGATTACTAGTCACATATTAAGTCAAATTTATAGCACTACATTAGTTATGCTTGTCTATAATCGAGATACTGTGCTCCAAGTCGTCCATAACCGCGGACACGGCTTTCAGAAAGATTTACCCTACAGGGGTGCACAAATAGCAACACACACACGATCAACCTCGGAAAAACCAAATCAAAACCCAACGAGGCTTTCACGACAAAGCAATCATAGGATCCATAAAACATTTCAGGGGGCCACCCCATTAAGCTACCCGCAACAAAATTGGCCGGCTCCGAGACGGACCCAAGGTTTGCGTCAATGGCTGTAAACGACTAGGAACCCGAAAGTGTGACTGGGCTTGTCGATACCGTGAAAACACTCCGCGATTCCTAAACAGTACAGGTGCTCCACGCACAATCGTAAATAAAGCAGTAAAGCATGGCATAAGTACAGGATAGTAATAAAGCCCCAAACTAGTTTGTGGCCCCAAGAAATAAGAAGTGAATCAAGCTCTGGTTAAGGGGGATCCATAGGGTCTCCAGGATGTGGATAGTGCGAATAGTCAAGGAACATGTATCAAGTACTCGAGGCCTACAAGACACAAGTGGACATGAAAAACCAAATAGCATATATTTCCCACTGGTGCCTCTTTCATTAGTTATCCCAGCAATTTAATAGTTGTACTTTAAGTCATGATCATCTCCACCATTAAGCATCTCCACCATTAAGCATGTGCCAACCTTCCAATAACGGTGGAACAACAACGACGCGAAGCAGCACCTGAGCAAGCAACTACGACTCGCAAGGCAGACTATCTATCAAACAACAGGCAATATGATGTTTCCAAGGCAATATAGGGCTGCAAGGAATATAAATGGTGCACGGAAACTAAAGCATTGCAATACGGATAGCAATAGATCAACATGAGGAAGTAAAGACTATAAATGCAAAATAGGTAGAAAGGGGGAGAATGCTCGCCTGGGAAACATAGCCGAAGATACATATCCGGAGGACTTGTGGTTACTCGCATCAACTCATCGGCCTAATCCGTGAAGAACCAAAGCACTAAAAGAAACACCGGATGCACTATTTTAATACTACGGCAGAAGATCCATCATGATGCATATATGATTTATGACATGGCAAAGGTGCGATGCAACTAGGCACTATTAAGCGGAACCGGGGTCCCGACAATTGATTAGAAGGTTCAAGTTATTTAGCTACCCCGCAATTTACATGTTGGCTTAACAAGGCAAAACACGACATCGGTTTGTTACACAGATTTAAATGGAGTCAATATAAGACTAGAATAGTCTACATATGGTCTCCATAATTAATTATGAGGTGAATCGACTATAATGTCCCAAACCCACATGATGAGATGTATGCAAGGATGAACAATTTAATATGCAACAATTATATATAGCATTTATAAAATAGGGCTCGGAAAGGGGATCACAATAAGGTTCGATGAACTTGGGTCCCGAGGGGTTCGACGGGGTTTGGTCTTCAGATCCTAGTAGGAGAACTAGGCGTTCCGTGTAGACGATCTTCGGGTTCCGTATGGGCGATATCGCCACCCAAGAAGGTGAACTTGGTGCTCGGATCCCTTTGGTTCCATGTCGATTATCTTGGTGATCCGACTTTGGGTGTCGGTGGAGAACTTGGTTCAACGCCGGGGTCTTCGGGTGGCATCCGACCAAAGAAACATGTTAGCCACGATAGATATCTCTCTCCATCTTCATGTGGTCTTGAGAAAAAACATGGGCATACACTCGTCACACGGCCGAGAGGCCTCAACACAATGACAACAAACCGTGAGTGTGCTCACCAGCAGGAGAACGGGTAACGCGCAGTACTCAGCATGTGTTGACGACGGAACGACACACAACAGGACAACAAGGCAGCCGCGCTAGGGAGGGGCCCGCAGCGGCGGTGGCCGGAGGTTGATGGGGAGGGGCAAGCTCGGGAGGAGCTCTAGGAGGCGACCATGGCGGTGGTGCAGGGACTCGCGGCCAGAGGGCGAGGCGAAGGCAGGGACGCGGGCATCAGGAAGCATAGGCGCGCCGGGCGGAGGCACAACGGTCGAGGACGAGCCGGGCCTCGAGGTGGAGGAAGCCGGCGACGGTTGGGCAAGCTCCTATGGTAGAGGGGAAGGCGGCGGAGCGCTGCAGAGCCGAGAAGGAGAGGGTGACCGGGGATGAGAGCCGCGGCGGCGGTCACGGGAAGGCGCAGAGGGGCCCGGGGACAGAGGTTGCATGGCACGGCAGAGGACGGCGGCCAGAGGCGAGGCCGGCGAGATGGAGGTAGAAGCAGGTGACCTTGAGCGGACGGCGGCCACACGGGATCGGTGACGAGGAGAGGGTCATGACGATGCTAGGCAGTGGGGCTCTAGCGGCGAGGAGCTCGGCTCGCAGGGCCTGGCGGTGGTTGCGGGACGAGGGAGCACCGAGGACGGGTCGGGGAGGCGGCGCTCGTTGTCGGGGCGACAAGGACGAGGGCGCCCATGGCGTTACCGGCGAGGGGAAGCAGAGGCGGCGGCGCTCTTGGGGGCGCGGCAAGAAGGAGGAGGGCGCGCGGGTAGGTGGGGAAAACGAGGCGGACAGATGACAACGCGAGGAGTTTGTGGCCCAGGGGAACGATCGATAGTGGGGTGGGTGGAACCATGGGATCGCATGTCGTGCATGGGAAGCGCGCGTGTCAGGAAGGTGGGGTGGGGTGCGTGCACTAGGTGTGCGTGCGTGCGCGTACACGTATGCGTTGAGGTGGTATGCCGCTGGGGTGGCGGCTGGCAGGGTGGGGTGGAGAGTGAGCGGGTCTGATGCGGGGTGGGGCCGGGAACCGAGGGTTGCCAGGAGAGGCGTGTCGGTCGCGCGGGTGGAACGAGAACGAGCGCACCGTGTAGCTGTGTGCGGCGGCGGCTGGGGTGGGTTGGACTAGTGGTGGTTAGAATTAGGGTTGTGGTTAGATGTGGGGCTAGGATTAGCTAGGGTTTTGTTTTGATAGGGGTAGTAGGCTGGCTGGCTGGGCTTTTGGGCCTGGCCGGCTGCCTCCCCTAATAAAAATATTTGTTTTATTTTTATTTTATAAAACCTTTCCCAAACAGTTTTTAGACAAAACAAAATATCCGGAAGAGGCCGGGTTTTAATTTGAAATAAAGACGGGGCGTTTAGAAAACAAAACCAGACTTTTCGAAAATAGTTTTCAAACAAACCATGCATGATCATCACGATGCTCAAATGCAATGTGGCATGATGACATGAGCATGTGGTCATGATGATGCAATGCACAAAAACACAACGATTTTCTAGTAGTGGTTTTAGCCGGATGCCACAATTCGACACCACTAACAAGGGATCTCGCCCTCGAGATCCGCCTCGTGGTACCGGAAAGAAGGCCGACAATCAGAATCTTCTCGCTTCGTGTAGATGTTCGCGACACCGGGTGAAGGGTTCAAGTCCCCACTCCCAATCCTCGGAGAACTCCTTCTCCACATTGAATATGGACTTAACCCGGCGGTAAACCACCGAGTTATCCACTCAAAGGAAGAGCTCCAGTGAGGATTGAGAGCGCCGCTAAGGTAGCAGATCTTGTGGGCTCGCTTCTAGAGGGGGGAGACTCAGATGTGGATAAAAGTAATCTTAATATCCTCCCCCCGTAGACGCTCCTTGAGCAGCTCCGTGATCCAGCGCGCCACTTGGTTCGCTAGGGCCGTGGCGCGCTTGGGAATGCTTTCCCAAAGCGAGGCATCTGGAGAGCTAAGTTTGAAAGGGAGCAGCCGGATCAGGTCCTCCTTGGTGGTGTTCCGCACATAAAAGAAAGTTCGGGCCCATCCCTTGCAGGACTCAAGCCCGGTGACCCGGGGGAACACAGAGTGCTTGTGGGGAGAGATAGAGGCAGCGCCACATTGGGTCAAGTGTTTATCCTCTAGGGCAAGCTCCGGATCCAGAACCACGTTCCTCCGCAGACCAAAGAACTTAATCCAAAGTTCTTTGGTCAGCTAGAGGATGATGTACCCCTTGATGTTAGAAGGAAAGGAGGACAGAGAGGTAATGGCATTTTTTGGGAGATGATGAGGTTGCAACTTATACGTGGAAATGAAATCGAAGAAAAAATCGGATGTGGGAAGGCCGAAGCCGAGCTCGAAAGTGACAGAAAAACAACGTATTCCCCAGATTTGGGGGAAGGGCTGACTTCACCAGAGGCGAGGCGGCAGGCGACGCCAGCGGGGATGCGCCGCGTGGCACGGAGCCACTCAAGGTCTTCCTCGCGGATGGTGGATCCATCCCAACAGCCGTGCTCGCGGCCCTCCACTCCTTGTTCCTACTGCGCCACCATCGCTGCCTCCACCTCAGACATGGTGGATTCGAGGCTTCCGACGGGATAATCGGAGTAGGAATAGCTGGAGGAAGGAAAGCGGGAAGCGCAAGGCCCCGTGATGGAAACTGTGGATGGGAATGGTGGCGCTGGCGTGAAAGGCTGCCGGAGCACGGTCGCGGTGGTGCTCGTGGAGCAGAGAACTGGTGGCGGCAGCGGAGTTGCTGTGAGAGAGAGAGGCTGGGAAGCATAGAGGAAATGGGGGAACTTCCCCTGAGAGCGCCCCGTGCCTCCTACTTAACCGTACCGCACGCGCGTCGTAGGATCCTTTGCGGGTGACGCGCCGCACACAACGAGCGTGTACGCGGTCGAAACAGCCAATCAGAGCGAGGCAACAGGAGGGGCCACAAGAGCGAGCGATCCCATGACATGACACGACATTACGGTTAACGAGGCGTTTCAGCGATGGGACGTTTATAGCAGTTATGCCTGACGCTGCGATAGTAACCGGCGTAGTAAATGGGCGTGGCCCGTAAAATGAGGCAAATGATGATTACCATCCACGTAGGATGTGGAGAAGCGTACAAGAGAAGGAAAGATAACCCGGATAAGCGAGCAAAAGACCTGGCCAACGAGGAATAACTCGGAAAGAGCAAAGGGTCGCAAGATGAGAAACTCCGGGCTACTAGGTAACTCGGCCTCAGGAGAAGAAGATCTACAGATGGGAACCTGCTATGGCCTTAACAACTAAAGGTTGCTAAGACCGCACCCACTTCGGGCACTAATGTTGGGGGATACCCTCGGGTAGGGTAACACCGGGGTATAAGGGTCGAGTTTGCCGGGGTACGGCACGGTCAAAGCAAGCGCTGACCGGGTCACCTCAAGGCAGGCCGAACCATGGTGTGACCCGGCTCATGGGGCGCCTCCTTAACTATGGTCCGGCCGGGATAAGATCTATGTCGGCCATGTCTATCTGTTTTGCAGGTAACTGGGCAAGCCAGATTAGCTATATGCTAGCCAGATTATCTTAGCTTCCAAGAGAAGGAATCTCCCGCTGGTCAAAAGGTAGCTTTATTAGCTATAGCGTGAGCAAAGTAAAGTAAAGAAGAGGACCAGCGAGTCAGGGGCGACCAAGGTGACGCGGGAAAAGCCGGATGACATAACCCATGTCTGGTGACGCCAAAAGACAAGGATGACGCTGCGGGTTACGTCCAAAGCCCAGACGAGCCGTTAAAGAGAAATAAAGAAGCATCTGCTTTAGGAATGAAGCATATTCGTAGAATATGCTGCCACCTGTGCCCTAGAATTGTAACCCGGGCCTCACTATATAAGGGGAACCGGGGCCTCCATAGAAGGGAAGGGCCGATAGATCATTCATTCTCTGTCTAAGGTAGAGCTCTGGGCTAGTTGACAGGGAGTAAGAGACATCGTCTCCTTCCTGCTAGGAGCCTCAAGAGCGCTTGTAAGAACCATTGATAGAGAAATAACAAGAGCTTCCGTGCGTGGAATCACCACATTCTCCCTCCCTGGATTCCCCTAGAGCTCATTGGCCCCATCTTTAGTCTATCCATGGCATCTGCTGTGCCACCACCACGACAGCTGATCTTGCATGCATTATGTTTATCAACCATATGGCAAAATGCCGATCCATGCAACAAAGTCTCTAACAAAATGGTAATTGATATCAACCATATGGCACTTTGATTGTCACAAAACAAAGTAATGGAAGAATCATCTCTACAAAGCTTAGCAAACAAACCTTTCAACCAAATAGATACTTTACAAGTTTCAACAATAGCCATGTATTCAACTTTACAGGTAGATTGGGAAACAATAGCCTGCAACATAGCCTTCCAGCTAACAACACAACCACCAACACTAAACACATAATCTACGAGGGTTCTTCTCGTATCCAAATCGGTACCAAAATCTGAATCCACATAGCCAACGAGTCCCTCACCGGTCGTGCCAAACTTCAAACAAGCATTAGAAGTGCCATGTAGGTACTTGAAAACCCACCGAACAACCTTACATTGTTCTTTACTAGGATTAGCCATGTATCTACTTATGAAACTCATACTGTATGAAAATCAGGACGAGAACAAACCATGGCATACATCAAAGGACCAACAACACTAGAATATGTCACCTTTGATATGTACTCAAACTCTTAATTAATAGTAGGACATTGCAAAAGTAATAAATTAAAATGAGGAGAAATGGGAGTACTAACTGACTTGGCACCATGCATGTTGAAACGATTAAGCAACTTTCTCAATCTAACTTTTCTTACTAAGAAATAACAAACCTGATTTTCTGTCTCTAGTAATCTCCATACCTAAGATCTTCTTAGCAGCACCAAGATACTTCGTCTCAAACTTACTACTTAGGTGTTCCTTGAACGTAATGATTTCTTTCATGATCTTGGCAACAATTAACATATCATCAACATATAAAATCAACTATATAGGTGGTCCATGAACAAATTTAATGTAAACACAACTATCATATTGAGACCTCTCAAAACTTTGTGAGGTCAAAAAAGAATCAAACCTTTTATATCACTATAGTGGAGATTGCTTTAAGCCATAATTTGACTTGTTTAACTTGCACACAAAATCCTCTTTACCAACCACTATGAACCCTTCTAGTTGTTCCATGTATATTTCCTCCTTAAGCTCTCCATGCAGAAAAGCTGTCTTTACATCTAACTGCTCAAGGTCAAGATCATGCATAGCCACAATAATAAAGACTATGTGAATGGAACTATGCTTTACAACTGGAGAGAACATATCATTATAATCAATACTTACAATCTAGCTGAAACCTTTTGCTACTAACCTTGCCTTATACCTTGAATGCTCTTTAGGAGACAAACCTTCCTTTCTCTTGAAGATCCACTTCTAGAGGACTGCCTTCTTTTGTTTAGGAAAGCGCACAACATCCCATGTGCCATTTTTCTAAAGCAATTGCATCTCTTCTATCTTAGTAGAAACCTACTTCTTGCAATCAACGGATGCAATGACTTCATTGCATGTAGTATCGCTTCCGTGGAATCCAGGGGTGCACAGTTTGATGGCCGAAGAGCTGGACATATTCCTAGAGACGGGAGCTGAGCCATACCTCCCTAGGACACCATGAGATTCTTCGATGGTAAATGCCCCGGGTACCGAACACAGAGCGGAATACCTAGAGCCCATTTCAAGAAGAGAATACAATAGCTGGCTGATGGTGTCTAACCTAGGTGCCAGCCTACTCATGCTCGCACTTTGGCACACACTAGGGGGCTTGTTGGTTTGCGGCCCCAAAGTTCTTGGGTGAGAGCATCGCGGTACCCAAGTTGCATGTAATTCCCGCGTTTCGCAAAGTTGGGCTACCAACTACCGAGAGGGGCCATTTTGAGGCAAACTCATCTCACCCCTACCAAATTCAAACATTCCGTTAAACTGCCCTGTGAAGTAGACGGTCAGGACCCACATGTCGGTCATCTGTCTGTGACGCGAGCGCCAACGCGACAACCTCTTAGGAAAATTGAGGTACTAAGTGTCTTGGATGCATTGGCCAATTTCACAAATCCATTCCCTCCTTTCCCATAGCACCGGCGGCATCGAAATCCACCCTCCAAGCAGAACGATCCCTTCGGATATTTGACTTCTAGCGCCTAGTTGATGCGCCCATTCGCTAATCCCGAGCTCTAATGGCGCATGCCGTAGCCGCCGTTGCAAGGTTCTAGCCTGCCTGTGCCGCTGACGAGCTGAGCAGCTCGGAGGATGGAAGATCCTACTACCAAGGAAGAAGAAGTTCTGGCTACATGCGGGTGAGCTACCCTTCTATTTGCTATTCGCACTAACTATAACTACTAGCTGGCTACTGAACCTAAAATTGTTTGTTAGCCCAACACTGAAAAAAATATTTTGTCCATAGTTTTTTGTCAAGTGGGATCTCCGCGGACCACCCTTACCTGGTTACTGTAGCCCTCTTCAGCTACGACTCTAAATCAACAAGGGTGAAGGGCAAGTGGTATGGACACAATTGTATCACGATGGAAGAAGCGCCTGCGCAGATCTACACTATCCCTGGTATGGTTGTTGCTCTGCGTAATCATGCTGAAATATGGCCGAAGTAGAATGCAAAGTTCAGCTTCATGGATGAACGAGGCATCATGGTTCCTCTAACATGTGACAGTCAGGTAATTGGGTTGATTAAAAGGTATGTTTCGGCTTGCATGTTTGAGCTAAATTGTGATGTATTGGATGTGGAAGCTACTGCAACTAGGAGTTGCCCTTCTATTCTTGGATAGGGTGGTCGCTCAAACCCAATTAGCTCCTGGTAAACAAAAGTCTCTTGGGGTTCGCATGTTTGTGCTGAATTGTAATTTTTGTTTTGTTTACTCTGTAGATATTAGGCAGTTATGCAATAGTCCTGTTTCTTTAGAAGGAAGCACTGCAAGGTTAGAAACATGACTGCCAGGTCAGTCATTTTGCTGCCGGAAGAAAATAAAAACAAGTGGATTGATGATGCTGGACATGATTCTGGTGCTGATTGTCCCGGCGATGTAGAGAACATGAAGCTAAGAAAATTGGCAGCGAGGAAAAGGAAGAAGGCAGGAAACGAAGAAGCCAGTGAACGTGAAGGCTTGGCACCTAGGCTGGGAAGAAGGTTGCTGGCAATGAAGATGCATAATAATGTGTTTAACTTGAACCTATATATGTAATTTGGTTAAATTCTGGAGCTCTGTGCATGGAACTTGTCGGGCGAAACAATCTACCCACGTTCTCGGAGTAAAATGTACCGCGACTTAGGGTTTGGAAATGCCTGAGTCAGTAGTTGAATCCGAAATTGTGATTGTGCCACTACTATCTGAAAACACGCAACACCGATTCCATGATTGTTGAGGGGTAGGAGGTCTCCAAATTCAATGGAATGTAAGTGGCATAGAAATAAATTATTTAAGCTGCTACACTCCACGAAACAACAACTTATTTCAGTTGCTACACAACGACATGGCAACATAAACATCAATGGAAACCGATAATTCCTAGATGATGAGGAAATCGGTACCACTTTCTGGCCTAATCTTGAACCCGTCTATCTCACCACCTCCATGCTCCTGCATCCCCTACATCTGGCAAAGCTCCCGGATATCTAATAACAAGGTGGATGTGCTTCCACTCTATAAATTGAGGTTGTGCCATTTTCATGCAGCACAATCCACGTATATTACGTTTAAACAAACCACCAATGTCAGAATACAGCCATCATCAGACAAAAGGAAGTAATGGAGGGCTAAGACAGATTAACGGGCAACCAATTTTTTTTCTCCCAAGACTCCGAGACCACTAGTTCAGAATGCTAGTTCAACAAGTACTACTATTACAACTTAAAAAAGTATGGAGCTCAAGATAAATAGAACTAGTTATCACACATCTCCTTGATCTTCCTAATCTTAGCCTGATGCACATCTTCCTACGAGAGCAAGGATCGAATCGTCTGCTCCGTCCTTTCAGCACCTTCCTTGTACAGCTTCAATTGTTTCTCTGCATTTATCCTCATGCATTTTCAACACTCGTAGTTGTGAACTACAGGCCTTTGTCCTGGTGAAGTTCATTCATTGCTTGAGTCAGTTCTTGCTCTGCTTTAGCCTTCAGGCCCAACGCCACGTCCCTCTCCTTCTCGACTTTGATAACCTTGTCTTGCACCCTCCTAAGATCTCGGTTAAGCTTGGTTGTGTCAACATGGTCAAATAACTTCATCTCAACACTCTCAAGAAGTGAGCTGACTATGGATTCTTTCAACTCAACAGTCATATCCCATAGTTTGTCCAGCCTTTACTACATCGATTTGGGCCACTCTGAATCTACCCATTTGACAACACTGCAACTTCTGCGTTGCAACATTGCACGATGTCCTTGACACCCTAAAAACCTCCTGCCTGTGTTTCGTCCTTCGAACGCTAAAAATTTAGCAGGCACATATCCATGTTTACATAGTAGTGGACTGTCTTCCTCTGCTAAACTGTGATAGTCGGAGTCGTACAATGTCTGGTTGGCCTAACACATTATACGTTCATGAGTAAACAGAGTAGATCTAGCTCAAAATAGATAAATGGGCACCGATGTTAGAGATGGGACGAATCTCGTCAAAATCACCATCCATGTCGTCATGATGTGTTTCCTCACCGCCCCCCTTGAACCCATGGCGAGAGGGGGGTGGGGGACGGGGGTGGCTATGGGAGAGATGGCTGGAGGCACCGTCGGCTTGCGGCTACGGCAGGATGGGAGAGAAGTGGGTAAAGTGGCTTCGAGGGGAATGAAGAGAAGTATGGGGATGCAGAGAAGTAAAGGGGACGTGACACTGGCATATGGCCCATGGAACTCGCAACACACGCAAAAGGGGAGCGCGCGGTGTTGCCAGTTTGTCTAGAGCAAGCAGACAGTAAGCATGGCCAATCATGTCCCAAAACAGCCTACTTGTGGATCACTCTTACGAAGAACGATCCCAATCGTCCAAGCGCCCCTATCGAACGGTATGTAACAATCGTCATGCAGTACAACTGTGTTAGGGCGTGCCTTCTAGAAGACTCGGTCTAATGGCCACCATTGGGGGCTAAGGTTAGGGATCTCCTCAGGTTAGGATCCATGTGGTTTATAAAAAGAACACACATGCAAATGGCCTGGTGGATCCATGTGGTTTATGAAAAGAACACACATGCAAATGACTCTAGTGGATCCATGTGGTTTATGAAAATAACACGCATGCAATAACTCTAGTTGTGGTCTATGAAAAGAACACACATTTAATGACTCTAGTTGTGGTTTATGAAAAGAACACACATTTAATAACTCTAGTTGTGGTTTATGAAAAAACACACATGCAATGATGCTAGTGGATCCATGTGGTTTATGAAAAGAACACACATGAAGTGACTCTGGTGGATCCATGTGGTTTATGAAAAGAACACACATGCAATGACTCTAGCTATGGTTTATGAAAATAACACACATGCAATGACTCTGGTGGATCCATACGTGGTTTAGGAAAAGAACACACATGCAATGAACTGTAGTGGATCCATATGTGGTTTGTGAAAAGAACACACATACAATGACTCTAATGGATCCATGTGGTTTATGAAAAGAACAGACACGCAATGACTCTGGTGGATCCATAAGTGGTTTGTGAAAAGAACACACATGCAATGACTCTAGTTGTGGTTCATGAACATAAAACACATGCAATGACACTGGTGGATCCATGTGGTTCATGACAAGAACACACATGCAATGACTCTGGTGGATCCACATGTGGTTTTTGAAAAGGACACACAAGCAATGACTCTAGTGCTGGTTTAGGATAAGAACACACATGCAATGACTCTAGTGGATCCATATGTGGTTTGTAAAAAGAATAGACATGCGATGACTCTGGTGGATCCATATGTGGTTTAGGAAAAGAACGCACATGCAATGACTAGTGCTGGTTTAGGATAAGAACACACATGCAATAACACTGGTGGATCCATGTGGTTTATGAAAAGAACACACATACAATGACTCTAGTGGATCCATATGTGGTTTGTGAAAAGAACACACATGCAAGGACTCTAGTTGTGGTTCATGAAAAGAACACACATGTAATGACACTAGTGGATCCATGTGGTTCATGAAAAGAACGCACATGCAATGACTCTGGTGGATCCATATGTGGTTTTTGAAAATAACACACAAGCAATGACTCTAGTGCTGGTTTAGGATAAGAATACACATGCAATGACTCTAGTGGATCCATATGTGGTTTGTGCAAAGAATAAACTTGCGATGACTCTGGTGGATCCGTACATGGTTTAGGAAAAGAACACACACGCCATGACTCTAGTGCTGGTTTAGGATAAGAACACACATGCAATAACACTGGTGGATCCATGTGGTTTATGAAAAGAACACACATGCAATGACTCTGGTGGATCCATATGTGGTTTAGGAAAAGAACATGCATGCAATGACGCTAGCTGTGGATTTTTGAAAGAACACATGCAATGACTCTAGTGGATCCATATGTTGTTTACGAAATGAACAGACATGCAATGCCTCTGTTGGATCCATATGTGGTTTGTGAAAAGAACACACATGCAATGACTCTAGTTGTGGTTCATGAAAAGAACACACATGCAATAACACTGGTGGATCCATGTGGTTCATGAAAAGAACACACATGCAGTGACTCTAGTGAATCCATATGTGGTTTATGAAAAGAACACAGAAGTAATGACTCTAGTGCTAGCTTAGGATAAGAACACACATGCAATGGCTCTAGTGGATCCATATGTGGTTTGTGAAAAGAATAGAGATGCAAGGACTCTAGCTATCGTTAATGAAAAGAACACACATGTAATGACTCTAGTGGATCCATATGTAGTTATAGAAAAGAACACACATGAAATGACACTAGTGGATCCATATGTGGGTTATGAAAATAACACACATTCAATGACACTGGTGGATCTAAGTGCTTTATGAAAACAATAGACACACAATGACTCTGGTGGATCCATATGTGCTTTGTTAAAAGAACACACATGCAATGACTCTAGTTGTGGGTCATGAAAAGAACACACATGTAATCACACTTGTGGATCCATGCGGTTCATGAAAATAAATCACATGCAATGACTCTGGTGGATCCATATGTGGTTTATGAAAAGAACACACATGCAATGACACTTGTGATAGTTTAGGGTAAGAACACACATGCAATCACTCTAGTGGATCCATATGTGGTTTGTGAAAAGAACACACATGCAATGACTGTAGTGGATCCATGTGGTTTATGAAAAGAACAGACACGCAATGACTCTATCGGATCCATAAGTGGTTTGTGAAAAGAACACACATGAAATGACTCTAGTTCTGGTTCACGAAAAGAACACACATGCAATGACACTAGTGGATCCATGTGGTTCATGAAAAGAAGACAGATGTAATGACTCTGGTGGATCCATATGTGGTTTATGAAAAGAACACACAAGCAATGACTCTAGTGCTGGTTTAGGATAATAACACACATGCAATGACTCTCGTGGATCCATATGTGGTTTGTGAAAAGAATAGACATGCAATGACTCTGGTGGATCCATATGTGGTTTAGGAAAAGATCACACATGCAATGACTAGTGCCGGTTTAGGATAAGAACACAGATGCAATAACACTGATGGATCCATGTGGTTTATGAAAAGAACACACATGCCATGACTCTAGTGGATCCATATGTGGTTTGTGAAAAGAACACACATGAAATGACTCTAGTGGATCCATATGTGGTTTGTGAAAAGAACACACATGAAATGACTCTTGTTGTCGTTCATGAAAAGAACACACATGCAATGACATTGTTGGATCCATGTGGTTCATGAAAAGAACACACATGCAATGACTCTAGTGGATCCATATGTGGTTTTTGAAAAGAACACATAAGCAATGACTCTAGTGCTGGTTTAGGATAAGAACACACATGCAATGATTCTAGTGGATCCATATGTGGTTTGTCAAAAGAATAGAGATGCAATGACTCTGCTAGATCCATATGTGGTTTAGGAAAAGAACACACATGCAATGACTAGTGCTGGTTTTGGATAAGAACACACATGCAATAACACTGGTGGATCCATGTGGTTTATGAACAGAACACACATGCCATGACTCTAGTGAATCCATATGTGGTTTGTGACAAGAACACACATGTAATGACTCTAGTTGTGGTTCACGAAAAGAATACACATGCAATGACACTGGTGGATCCATGTGGTTCATGAAAAGAACACACGTGCAATGACTCTGGTGGATCCATATGTGGTTTTTGAAAAGAACACACAAGTAATGACTCTAGTGCTGGTTTAGGATAAGAACATACATGAAATGACTCTAGTGAATCCATATGTGGTTTGTGAAAAGAATAGACATGTGATGACTCTGGTGGATCCATACGTGGTTTAGGAAAAGAACACACATGCCATGACTCTAGTGCTGGTTTAGGATAAGAACACACATGCAATAACACTAGTGGATCGATGTGGTTTATGAAAAGAACACACATGCAATGACTCTAGTTGATTCATATGTGGTTTAGGAAAAGAACAGACATGCAATGAATCTAGTTGTGGTTTATTGAAAGAACACACATGTAATGAATCTAGTGGATCCATATGTGGTTCATGAAAAGACCACACATGCAATGACTCTGGTGGATCCATATGTGGTTTATGAAAAGAACACACAAACAATGACTCTAGTGCTTGTTTAGGATAAGAATACACATGCAATTACTCTAGTGGATCCATATGTGGTTTGCGAAAATTATAGACATGCAATGACTCTAGTGGATCCATATGTGATTTAGGAAAAGAACACAAATGCAATGACTAGTGTCGGTTTAGGATAAGAACACACATGCAATAACACTGGTGGATCCATGTGGTTTATGAAAAGAACATACATGCCATGACTCGAGTGGATCCATATCTGGTTTGTGAAAAGAACACACATGCAATGACTCTTGTTGTGGTTCATGAAAAGAACACACATGCAATGCCGATCCATGTGGTTCATGAAAACAACACACATGTAGTGACTCTAGTGGATTCATATGTGGTTTATGAAAAGGACACACTGGCAATGACTCTAGTGCTGGTTTAGGATAAGAACACACATGCAATGACTCTAGTGGATCCATATGTGGTTTGTGAAAAGAATAGACATGCGATGACTCTGGTGGATCCATACGTGGTTTAGGAAAAGAACACACATGCCATGACTCTAGTGCTGGTTTAGGATAAGAACCCACATGCAATAACACTTATGTGTCCATGTGGTTTGTGAAAAGAACACACATACAATGACTCTGGTGGATCCATATGTGGTTTAGGAAAAGAACAAACATGCAATGACTCTAGCTATGGTTTATTGAAAGAACACACATGCAATGACTCTAGTGGATCCATATGTGGTTTATGACTAGAACAGACGTGCAATGACTCTGGTGGATCCATATGTGGTTTGTGAAAAGAACACACATGCAATGACTCTAGTTGTGGTTCATGAAAAGAACGCACATGCAATGACACTAGTGGATCCATGTGGTTCATGAAAATAACACACATGAAGTGACTCTAGTGGATCCATATGTGGTTTATGAAAAGAACACACAAGCAATGACTCTAGTGCTGGTTTAGGATAATAACACACATGCAATGACTCTACTGGATCCCTATGTTGTTTTGTGAAAAGAATATACATTCAATGACTCTAGCTATGGTTAATGAAAAGAACACACATGCAATGACTCTAGTGTATCCATATGTAGTTACTGAAAAGAACACACATGCAATGACACTAGTGGATCCATATGTGGTTTGTAAAAAGAACACACATTCAATGACACTGGTGGATCCATGTGGTTTATCAAAAGAATAGACATGCAATGACTCTGGTGGACCCATATGTGCTTTGTGAAAAGAACACACATGCAGTGACTCTAGTTGTGGTTCATGAAAAGAACACATAGGTAATGACACTGGTGGATCCATGTGGTTCATGAAAATAACACACATGCAATGACTCTGGTGGATCCATATGTTGTTTATGAAAAGAACACACATGCAATGACACTTGTGCTAGTTTAGGAAAAGAACACACATGCAATGACTCTAGTGGATCCATATGAGGTTTGTGAAAAGAATACACATGCAATGACTCTTGTGGATCCATGTGGTTTATGAAAAGAACAGACATGCAATGACTCTGGTGGATCCATAAGTGGTTTGTGAAAAGAACACACGTGCAATGACTCTATTTGTGGTTCACGAAAAGAACACACATGGAATGACACTGGTGTATCCATGGGTTTCATGAAAATAACACAAATGCAATGACTCTGGTGGATCCATATGTGGTTTATGAAAAGAACACACAAGCCATGACTCTAGTGCTGGTTTAGGATAAGAACACACATGCAATGACTAGTGGTTCCATATGTGGTTTGTGAAAAGAATAGACATGCAATGACTCTGGTGGATCTATATGTGGTTTAGGAAAAGAACACACATGCAATGACTAGTGCTAGTTTAGGATAAAAACACACATGCCATGACTCTAGTGGATCCATATGTGGTTTGTGAAAAGAACACACATGCAGTGACTCTAGTTGTGGTTCATGAAAAGAACACACATGCAATGACACTGGTGGATCCATGTGGTTCATGAAAAGAACAAACATGCAATGACTCTGGTGGATCCATATGTGGTTTTTGAAAAGAACACACAAGCAATGACTCTAGTACTGGTTTACGATAAGAACACACATGCAATGACTCTAGTGGATCCATATGTGGTTTGTAAAAAGAATAGACATGCGATGAATCTTGTGGATCCATATGTCGGGGGGATGACCTCCGGATACCCCAACCGAACAAGAAATAGGGCAATCGGACCGCGTCCGGCTGGCCAAATGCAGCCGGACAAGGCAAGCCAGGCCGGCTACCGTGAGGTAGCCGGAGCGGAGAGGAGCAGCCGGCTACAACAGCATAGTAGAAACCAATCAAGGAGACAGGGCGACATGCATAGCAGTGCGCGGTACGCCCTATACGGTGACAAGACTACCGACTACTCGGCCATACCGAAGACTTTGCGGGGATGACGCGGGAACAGTGGCCCGATGGTGACGACAGGCTCGCATGGCGTTCACTGTGCCCACGACAGCCATACTGCTCGTACTCTGATGTGACACGGTTGTACCAGATACTGTAGATGACCAGCCGGCTGGGACCCACCTGTGGGGCCTGCCAGTCGAATTGGCCCGTGAGACAGTTGCCTCTCTGCCTATATAAGGAGAGGCAAGGCCTCAGTAGAAAGGGTTGGTCTCAGTGCATTTAAGGCAGTAGCTAAAGAATATAGCTCGAGGAGCACTTGTAGTTCTTATATCGCTCATAGTCAGATCAGCAGGAGTAGGAGTTTTACCTCACCACGAGGGCTCTGAACCTGGGTACTTCCTACGTCCCGCTACGCTTCCTTGTATCCAATCCCGCCTGCGGACGCCGCCGATAGCTTCCCTGCTAGTCCCCACATCTCTATCTAACCTTCTTAGGTACTGTCGTTCCCAATACAAAGACAGTTGGCGCCCACCGTGGGGCAGATGGCTTCGACCAGAGTCATGTTCCGCACGAGACCCCACACTTCAGCCTATGAGCGCGTGGCCTCTGGCCTAGTGCTCACACTCAGCAAATTCGACTGCGTCATCGACAACGCTTCCTGCTTCGCTGGAACCACCTTCCCGGCGAACGGCTCCGTCCTGCTCTTCGGCGACCTCCCCGTCTACGTCGCCATCGTTCGGGAGCGTTTCCCTAGGGAGATCATCTCCGTCGCGGAGCTGCCGCATCCGGGCGGTTGCGCCTCTATCACTTCCTACGGCGTGGTGGTCATGATGGCCGGCTCCAGTTCCCACCCCCGCCAGCCGCGGGAGCGGGGCGAGGACGAAGGTGGAACTTCCGCGCCTCCACAACCTCAGAATCCGGTAGAGGAGGACATTGATCGGCTCCTGACGCCGGTTAACCTTGGTGATAACCCGGAGGAGGCGGAAGCCAACTTCTCCATGGAGAGACAGATCCTCCTCCAGGAGGCCATGGAGCTGGCGGCAACCCGCAAGCAACTCGAGATCACCCGGCGCGAGTACGACCGCGCGCACGGCTTCACTCCGGCTACCCGCGGAGCCGAGCCGGCGTGGCTAGGTGTGACGCCGGGGTGGCGAGCTGGGCGGAAGGATGGAAAAGGACGGGGAACCGGATCCCGTGCCCACCCTCATCCGGCCCACCTACAGCACGCCCATCAAGAACCTGCGCGCGGCGCGAGCCGCGGCAGAAGAGCTGCCCAACTTGGAGGGCGAGGAGCGAGCCTACCAGCACGCTCGCGTGCAGGAGCTCCTCCGAATCGCGGATGAGCAGGCCGACGCCAACCGGCAGATGCAGGAGGATCCCAGCTACTCCAAGGGGAGAAAGCCGCCTGTTAACAGCAGGGGCGCGCCTCGCGACACCCAACAGGCGTCCTCCCCTCAGTCGGCTAAGGCCCGCAGCAGGCTCCGCAGCTCTGGCAACAAGGGACAGCCGCGCCAGGAGCAAACGGTGAAGAGCAACCCGTCGCCTCCCCCTCCACCAACCAGAGCACCAAGACCCGCCAGTTCCCGTCTCTCGGGCCGGGTGGGAGCGCCCAACCCGGATCGTCCGGATGCCCGTGACCGCATCGAGCTCCTCGCTAAAGCGCGTGTCACGGAGGAAGAAGACTCCACCGGACCAGTTTGTTTCGGACCCCGCATCCGGAACAAGCCGTTTTTGGATAAGTTCACCCTCCCCAGGGACACCCCCAAGTACGATAGCAGCATGAAGCCAGAAGATTGGTTGACCGACTATGCCACGGCAGTCGGCATCGCCCATGGGAACAAGCGCACGGCTGTGCACTATGTCCCCCTTATGCTAACCGGGTCGACAAGGACATGGCTCAATAGCCTTGTGCCCAACAGCATCAATGCCTGGCCAGACTTCGAGAAGGTGTTCGTCCGCAACTTCAATGGCACATACAAGCGCCCGGGATGCCCACGCGATCTGGCCTTGTGCGAGTACCTCACCAAGTGGACGGAGCTACACAACACGTGCGAGGGCATCCTGGAGAGCCAGGCCATCAGCTTCTTCATCGAGGGATGCCGAGAAGGCACCATGCTTCGCCACCGGCTACTGTGCGATGAGTCGAAAACCATGGCGAAGCTCATGACGGTTGCAGACTAGTACGCCACGGTGGATGCCGCGATGAAGAAGCCCCTCCGGGTAAATGCCGACGGATGTCCCACTCCTATAGAATCGGCTCGTGACCGTCCGAGCAATCCGGCTGGAGAAGCCGGATCCTCCAGGCGCCACGGCAACGACAACTGGTTCCACGGGGATCGCCAAGCCATACAGCAGAAGCCCCGCTACCACGCGCGGCAAGTCAATGTTGTGGAGGGTGCGCCCGACACATCGGCTAACGATGCAAGGAGGCAGAAGCCGCGGCTCACCTTCGACCATATGTTATACGGCCCGTGCAAATGGCACAGCTGTCCCTTCAAACTGGCTACGCACACTAGAACTGCAGCTGGACTCGCCAGCTAAAGGATCAGGGCGGCTAGCCACGTCTCCCCCCGCCCCCCTGGTGGACCGCCACCACCGGCTAGGGGATCCGGCAATGATGGTAACGGAGGCAACATCGGCAACAACAACAACGGCTACCCCCTGCCACACGCCGCCTACCACATCTTCGAGACGGAGCTAGACGACAAGCACAGCCGCAGGTGATGCTCCAAGGAGGTCAATGCCATCGTCTCTCCAGTCCCCCAGTACCTGAACTGGTCGGAAACCCCATCACATGGAGTTGAGAAGACCAGCCGGAGCAGCTGCCGACTCCCGAGGGCTATGCCATGGTACTCGACCCCCTCATCGTCAGCAACGCGCGCACCTGCCATTTCTCTCGCGTCCTCATCAACGGACGCAACAGCCTCAACCTCCTCTACTGGTCTTCGCTGGAGAAGCTGGGCATTCGCGGCGACCTGTGCCCGACCACCACAACGTTCCATGGCGTACTGCCAGGACCAGCTTGCACCCCGCTGGGTAAAATCCAGCTGGACGTCATCTTCGGGACCAAGGAGAACTTCTGCCACGAACCGATATGGTTTGAGGTGGTAAACCTGACGACCTCCTACCATGCTCTCCTCGGGCGCCTCGCCCTTGCCAAGTTCATGGCCGTCTCCCACTACGCATACCTTAATACGAAGATGCCGGGACCCAACGGCGTGATCACCGTCGCCGGCTGCTTCAGGCGGTCAATAGAGTGCGCCTCAGCTGGTTCCAAACTGGCAGAGGCCCTCATCATAGCTGAGGAGAAGCGCGTGATCATGCGCAATGTGGCCATGGCCCATCAAGAAATACCGGCTAGCAGCAAGCTGGCTGGAGAAGGAGCCTTCTAGCCGGCAAAGGAGACGAAGAGGATCCTGCTCGACCCCTCCGACCCAACCAAGTTCGTCACCATTAGTGCCAACTTGGACAGCAAATAGGAAGGCACGCTCGTCGACTTCCTCCGTGAGAATCGGGACATCTTCGCATGGTCACCCAAGGACATGCCAGGTATACCGAGGGAGTTCGTCGATCACTCACTCCATGTGCGGCCGGATGCCAAGCCGGTCAAGCAACCTCTGCGCCGGTTCGTAGAGGAGAAGAGGAAGATTATCGGTGACGAGATCACTCGGCTCCTTGTAGCCGAGTTCATCATGGAAGTGTACCACCCGGACTGGCTGGCGAACCCAGTCCTGGTGTTGAAGAAGAACAAGACCTGGCACATGTGCATCGACTACACCAGTCTGAACAAGGCGTGCCGGAAAGATCCATTCGCATTGCCTCGTATCGATCAGGTCATCGATTCCACGGCCGGCTGTGATTTGTTGTCTTTTTTAGATTGGTATTCTCGTTACAATCAGATCCGGTTAAACCCGGCTGATCAGATTAAAACATCATTTATCACCCCCTACGGGGCTTTCTGCTATGTAACCATGCCTTTTGGTCTGAAGAATGCGCGCGCTACCTATCAGCGCTGCATGCAGAAGTGCTTGCACTCGCAGATAGGCCGAAAAGTGCATGCCTATGTGGACGATGTGGTCATCAAGACCAAGGAGAAGCGCACCCTCCTCGAAGATTTGGGAGAGACATTTGGCAACCTCCGGCATTACCAGATGAAGCTAAACCCGGAGAAATGCGTCTTCAGAGTCCCATTCGGCCAATTACTCGGTTTCCTCGTATTGCAACAAGGGATCGAGGCGAACCCGGAGAAGATTGCGGCCATCGAAAGGATGCAGCCGCCAGGAGCCTGCTTGGAGTCCAAAAGTTCACCGGATGCCTGGCCTCCCTTAGTCGTTTCATCAGCCGGCTGGGGGAGAAGGCACTCCCATTGTACCAGCTGATGAAGAAGACAAACAAGTTCTCCTGGACCTCACAAGCCGACGCTGCCTTTCACGACCTAAAGCGCATGCTATCCACAGAGCCGGTTCTAGCCACGACGGCTAGCAAGGAGCTGATGTTGCTCTATATAACAGCCATCAGCCGGGTCGTCAGCGTCGTCCTGGTGGTGGAGCGCCCCGAGGAAGGCAAGGATCAGCTGGTTCAGAGACCCGTCTACTACCTCAGCGAGGTCCTCTCCCTCTCCAAGCAGAACTACCCCCACTACCAGAAGATGTGCTACGGCGTGTACCTGGCATGCAAGAAGCACAAGCACTACTTCCGGGAGCATCCGATTAAGGTCCTGTGCACGGCACCCCTTTCGGAAATCATCGGCAACAAAGACGCCACCGGCCAAGTCGCCAAGTGGGCCATCAAGCTCGCCGCCTTCTCCATCCAGTATGAGCCCCGACTCACGATCAAGTCACAAGCGCTGGCGGACTTCCTCGTCGACTGGGCCGACACCCAATACCTCCCACCGGTTCCGAATTCGGACCACTAGAAGATGCACTTCGACGGGTCGAAGATGCTCGGGGGCTTGGGAGCCGGCATCGTGCTCACCTCGCCCAAGGGAGACCGCCTGGAGTACGTCCAGCAGATCCACTTCAAGGCCTCCAACAACGTAGCTGAATACGAGGCACTGGTGCACGGCCTCCGGCTAGCCAACAAGATTTGTGTCAACCTGATCTGGTGGTACAACAAGTATCCGGAGAGTAGGACGCCCACGATGCAAACATGGCTCTCTATCGGTTCCACATACAGAAGCTCAGCGCCTCCTTCGACGGATGCGAATTTCATCACGTCCCTCACGCCAACAATGAGGCAGCCGATTCGCTCACACGAATCGGATCCACCAGGCAGGCGATCCCACCCGGGGTCTCCTTGGAGCACCTGCGCAAGCCCTCCATCAACTCGTCCCTCGAGTCAGATTCCATCATATGGGCAGGGAGCGCTCCGGTTGGCGGGGCGGCAGATGCAAAGCCGGCAGAACCTCCAAAGAAGAAGGCCCGCGCCAACTCTGGTAAATCAGTACGCTCCGGCTTGCAAGACCCGGGGGCTGCCGACTCATCAAGCGGCTCGGGGGCTGCCGTCCCGGGTAACTCATCTGGACGGCCCCCCGACGACCATCAACCGAAGAGCGGGAGCATCCTCGCCATCCAGGAAATACCATCCTAGGCACAACCCTTCATGAACTACATCGCCAACGGGGAGCTTCCGGATGACGAGGTGGAGCCCAGTCAAATCCGGCGCCGCGCGCACACGTACACCATCATCAACAAAGAACTGTACAACTTCAGCGTATCCGACATCTTCCAAAGGTGTGTCGACGTGGACACAAGCTACCGACTACTCAAGGATATCCACGAGGGCGAGTGCGGGCATCACGCTTCGTCAAGGGCGATAGTTGCCAAGGCGTTTCGCCCCGGTTTCTATTGGCCCACCGCCCTCGAGGACGCTGAACAACTAGTCCGTGCATGCAAAGGGTGCTAGCTCTTCAGGCAGCTCAGGCATATGCCGACTTCGGTGCTCAAGACAATACCGATCACCTGGCCCTTCGCTGTCTAGGGCCTCGACATGGTCGGTCCCTTCAAGCGGGCGCGTGTAGGCATGACCCATTTGCTGGTGGCGGTGGACAAATTTACAAAGTGGATCGAGGCCAAGCCATCCGGAAGCTGGACGGGGCAACAATCATTACCTTCTTCACTGACGTCATCAACCGGTTCGGCTACCCCAACAGCATCATCACCGACAACGGCACAAACTTTGCCAAGGGGGCCTTTGCCCGATTCTGTAGCAACAAGGGCATCCGGCTAGACCTTGCCTCCGTCGCGCACCCGCTGTCCAGTGGGAAAGTCGAAAGGGCAAACGGCTTGGTTCTAGCTGGCATCAAGCCACACCTCATCGAGCCTTTGGAGCGGCCTCCCGGATGCTGGATCGAGGAGCTTCCAGCTGTGTTATGGAGCCTCCGCATCACACCGAATAGATCAACCGGCTACACCCCATTCTTCCTGGTCTATGGATTGGAAGCCGTCCTCTCCGTAGATATCGAGTTTTACTCTCTGCGCAAGCTCCTCTACGATGAAAAGGCCAACTAGGAGGCGCGGGAGGATGGCGTGGAACTCCTCGAGGAGGCCCGTGAGCTGGCATTGTCTAGATCGGCATTGTACCAGCAATGACTACGCCGCTACCATTCAGGCCGGATCTGCCTTGTCGCGTTCCGTGAAGGCGACCTGGTTCCCCGGCTGGTGCAGGACACGAAAGGCATGCATAAGCTGTCGCCACCCTGGGAGGGCCCCTTCATCATCAGTCGGGCGCTGCCTAACGACTCCTATTACCTCATGGACGCGTAGCAGCCGCGGAAGAACAAGATGGACAAATCAGACGAGGAGACTGTTTGTCCCTGGAACGCGGCCCTGCTGTGCCTGTTTTACACCTAGTCACCTGACAGTGTATGTATCCCACAAACCCTATGAATGAAAATGCGGACCCCTACGAGATGCTCGGGGGCTCCTTGCTAGAAATGTGTATGCATATGTTTTCTGGTTCAGATTTTCTGACTCCGGCAACCCCTACCCGGGGGGCTTGCCGAATGGCCCGACCTACCAAGTCAACAAACCGACTGAGTAGTTGATACATTGCAAATGTATCTATAATTTTTGATGTTCCATGCTTGGTTTTATCCACTTTCTTGTGTTTTGTCCACACTTTGGAGTACTTTTCATATGATTTCTTGGACTAACCTATTAACAAGAGCCACAGTGCCAGCTGCCTGTTTTCTGCTGTTTTTGGTTCTAGGAAAGTCAGAAAATGAATATTCTCGGAATTGGACGGGAAAAAAGCCAACGTGCCTATTTTTTCAGAAGTCAACAGATGCCAGAGTACGAGACGGAGAGGGGCCAGGGGCCACCACACCACCTGGTCGCGTGGCCCAGCCTGGCCCGTGCCAGGGGGTGGTGTGGCCGCCTCTAGCACCCCCTCGGCCTCCCCTTCCGCCTATAAGATGCCCTCGGGACGAAAACCCTAAGTACCCGATCAAAAATCCACGAAAGAGTCTGTAGCCGCCGTCATCTCCATCCCTAGATCGGGAGGGATCTAAAGCTCTTCCCTACTCCCTGCCGGAGAGGGGATTTCACCCTGCAGGCCTACTTCATCACCATGCAAGCCTCCGGTGTGATGCGTGAGTAGTTCATCCTTGGACTATGGATCCATGTAGTAGGTAGATGGCTGGTTCTCCTCCTTTGTGCTTTCATGTCTAGATCTTGTGAGCTCCGTTCATGATCAAGATCATTTATTTGTAATTCTGCATGTTGTGTTTGCGGGGATCCGATGGATATTGAGATGCTATTTCAGATTGATTATTGATTCTATCATGTCTTTGTTATTTGTGATCTTGCATGCTTTCCGTTGTTAGTAGCTATCTTGGCCAAGTAGATCCTAGCAACTCCAAGAGTTAGTATTTATGCTCGATAGTTTTTTTGAGGTGAAACTGTAGGGAAAATCCTCACTGCAATTTTTTATTATTATATATGAGTATGTTACAAGGCGAGATGATCTAAGGTAGATCATAAACAAACTAACTTGTTCTAAAATGAGACAATCTATTCTATCACTGGTCTAATTGCTCATTGAGCCAGGCTTTGAATTTCTCTTTGTATTTTCCTTTGATTCTGAATTGTATCCATCTTATTTCTTGGTAGAAAATAGCTTTCCATCTATCAAAAGTGGGTCTTTTGTCATTAAAAATCTTCTCATTTCTGCATATCCAGATACCCCAGGAAGTCAGGATAATGATTTCCATTGCAAAAGGTAGATGTAACTTTTCTTTGATGTTTGAAATAGCTTCTAATCCTGTTAGCAGTTCTGTTTCTGGAAATATGGTCCCAACATTTTTTTGCAAATGGACAATCCCAGAAAAGATGATTTGCTGATTCTTCTGAGATGCAATTGGAAGTAACACAATTGTAATCAGGAAGGTTGAAATTCTTTCTCATCAGTAGATTTCTTGTATTCAATCTGTCTAGTAATAAAAGCCAGAAAAAGAACTTGTGTCTATTTTGACAGGAGGTTGCCCAAACCCAAGAAAAGTGAGGAGGTGATGGTGTGTATCCAATCATGGCTGAGTAGGCCTTCTTAACTTCAAATTTATCTGATCCCCAAATATAGTTCCAATTATCATGGGTGTCCTCCTGAGTGTCTTGCCTGAATTCCTAGCATCTTTCTTCCATGACTAAAAACTCAGAGAAAGCTTGTTGAGAGAGAGGTAGGTGGAAGTTATCTTCAAGAAATTTAGCCTGAAGGAAGTCATGAACACTGGTGTTTGTGGACTTAGCATAGGACAGAAGGTGAGGGAATTTATTCATCAAGCACTCATCTTGGCAAAGGTCAGTCCAGAAATAAGCAGATCTGCCTGATTTCAAATTGCATTTAGCCATGCCTTTAAAGTTATCAATTAATTTGATATGTGACTTCCACTAGAAAGATCCTTCCATGCTATTTCCAGGTAGTTTTCCATTTTTATAATAAGTCTCCCATATGAGATGTACCCATGGTATGTCCTGGTGGTTATAGAATTTGTCCAAATTTTTCAGAAGGAGTGCATTATTTTGAATCTGTAGGTTTAGTACCCCTAAACCCCCTTGATTTTTAGGATGGCAGATTTTGTCCCATGATACAAGTGCTTGTCCTTTTGCTTGCACATCTTCAGTCTTCTTTCTCCACAGACAATATCTCATATATTTAATAATTTGATCCTTGATGGCTATTGGCACCTCTAAACAGCTCATATAATATAGAGGAAGTGATGAGAGAACAGATTTGACCAGCTGCAATTTTCCTCCATAATTCAAGAAATCAGCAATTCCACATAATCTTTTTTCCACTCTCTGAATAATGGGAAGAAAGTGCTCCATGGATGGCTTTGTAATGCTTAGTGGAAGCCCAAGGTAAGTAAAAGGGAGGCAGCCAGTTTGACAGTTGATTGTCGTAGCAAGATGCATAAGTCTATCATTACATGTGTTTATTGGCATCATGCTAGATTTCAGGTAGTTGACTTTGAGTCCAGTGGAAATTGCAAATGTTTGAAGAAGTGCTTTCAAGCATAATAATTGAGATGCATCAGCTTTAAGTATCACCAATGTGTCATCAGCATATTGAATAACAGGGAAGTCACTGTTGGGTGGCCCCATAATAGGTGGAGTTAGAAGATTCATATGCACGGCCTTGTTTAGAACTGATTGCAGGAGGTCAGCAGTAAGGACAAATAGTAATGGTGAAAGTTGGGTCTCCTTGCCTAACACCTCTTCTGCAGTAGAACTTTTTACCAGGCGTACCATTAAGAAGAATTTCAGAAGTTCCAGATTCAAAGATCATTTCAATCCACCTAATCCATTTTCTCCCAAATCCTCTAGCTTTAAGGATATTTATGATGGCAGAGTGGTCTACTGTATCAAAAGCCTTCTCAAAATCAAGTTCGAGAATTAAAATTTCCTCCTTTGCCTTGTGGCATTGGAATAAGTATTCAAAAGCCCAACCAATGCAATCTTGAATAGATCTGTTGTTGAGAAATCCATATTGGTTTTTACCAATTTCAGAATAATAGATTGCAGTCTGTTTGCAAGAAGTTTGGTAATTATTTTGAATATACAGTTCAATAAGGAGATTGGTCTGAAATCAGCCGATGATGATGGGCAAGTGACTTTAGGTATGAGAGTAATGTAAGAAGAGTTGATGCTCTCAAGGGATACTTTCTCATTGAAGAACTCATGTATCAGTAATTTGATATCATATCCAATGATAGACCAGCAACTTTTGATAAATTCATTATTAAAACCATCAGGACTAGGTGACTTGTCATTTGGTAGATCAGTGACAACCTCCTCAATTTCCTTGTCAAGAAAAGGTTTTTCAAGTGTATTCTTCATCTCATCAGTCATTCCATTTCCATAGAAATCTGCAAGGTTATAGTGCATCTTAGTTTTGGCTGATGTACCCATTCTTGCCCTGAAGTCATTCCAAAGGATATCAGCCTTGTCATAGTGATTTGTGAATTCCTGTCCAGATTCATTCCTGATCATAGATATATAGTTGTGTCTGTAACTGATGGTAGCTTTGGAATGGAAGAACTTAGTGTTTTCATCCCCAAGTTTTACCCATTTAATTTTCCCTCTTTGTTTCCAATAGGTGTTATGGTTCTGAAGAAGAGAGATAATATGGGATTTCAGGATATCTCTGAGGTGCCATTCATGTATGGTTAATGTTCTAGATTCTTCAAGTAGGTCCAGGAGATCAATGGTGTCATTCACCTTAGCAATCTGGTCCTTTAAGCAAGGTAACTGTTTTGCCCAAATCTTGATGCCTCTCCTCACATTTTTCAACTTGGCACAAATTCTTTTTGCCATGTCTTGATAATTTACAGGTATATTCTAAGCATTTTGTACAATCATCTTAAAATGAGAATGATGATGCCAGTAATTTTCAAATCTAAAGATTTGTGCCTTGTGGATTGTAGTTCCAATGGATATGACACAGGGAAGATGATCAGAAGTAGGTTTGGATAGTGGAGTAACCATAGTGTATGGGTATTTGGTTGTCCAAGAACTAGATGTAAAAAACTAGTCCAATCTTTCCAGGAGTGGGTCTTTTTGCATGTTACTCCATGTGAATTTTCTACCCTTTAGTGGCAACTCAATAAGGCCCAGGTTGCAGATAGCATCATTGAAGAGCATAGTTTCATTAACATCTCCCCCACTTTTATTTCTATCAGTGAGACCTCTGATAAGGTTAAAATCACCTAACACTAGACAATCCATACTATTAGGCATAGTGATGTTTGAAAACCAGTCTAAGAAATCCATCTTTCTATCATTTTGACATGGACCATAGATATTAGTAAGAGTCCAGGAATCGTCTGATAATTGAGAGGTGAATGTGACAGAAGTTGAGAAATCATTTTGAAAAGCCCTGGTACCATTAAATAATGTACTAATCTAGATGGTAATAATTCCTCCAGATGCACCAATTGATGGTAAGAAATCAAAGCTGTCAAACTTGTTTGGACAGAATTTTTTAGATAATTGATATCAAAGTTTTCTCTCTTGGTTTCTTGGAGACAAATAATGTCACATTCAGATTCCATGATCTTGCTTTTTAGTGCCAACCATTTTTTCTAAGAGTTAATTCCCTTGAGGTTCCAGTTCAGAATCTTCCAGTTTCTGTTGTTACTCATTTAAAAACCAATTGGGTGAGCATTGGGGTGACACAAAATTTGTAGTCACACAAACAAGACTAAACATATCATAGGATACTGAATTCATAAATATGTCCAATAGCAAATAGTTCTGCAACAACTCATAACAGAAATGAAAAGTAACTGGTCCAGTCACAAAAGGATAGATTTTTGTAATCATTAACCACATTATTTAGGTGCTTTCTTCTTAGACTGTTGTCCACAAGATTCAGCAGCACCTCCCTTCTTTTTGCTTGGAAGGTATTGTTCTGGACCAGTCTTCTTCGGTCTAGGCTTTCCAGGGGGCTTAATGATCAGTTCATTGATCCTGCCCTTCTTCAGCAATCTTTTCTCTAGTTCACCCTCCTTAACCTTGCAAAATGAATCAGCAAGATTCTTAACAACATAATTACTGAGACATGGTGGAGCAGCATTGCAAGAGAGACAATTATGTTCAGAGCAATTCATATGGCTTTTAAAACCCCCATTTAGTTCCACAATTCTGGGTCTCCTTCTCACCTCAGATTCCACCAATGGTTCTTTACCCCTCCTCCTCTTTGCAGGTGCATTTGGCACCATCATGCTTGATGGGGACTCATTCAGACAATGGGGAGGAATCTGTCCAACACATTCATTAGGTATAATAAAGGTGAAAGTAGATTCATCAGTAATTGGTTCCTTAATAATCTCCCATAATGGAGATGAGAGAAAATGTCTAGTCCAACTAAATTTCTCAGGAGTGATGAGCATTAGAGTGATAAAATTAAACCAACTTACAGGAATGTCACATTGCAGTTTGCCTTTGTCAGGTGAGGGATTCATATGTGGAGCAAAGAATCTGTCCCAAAGTTCAAGACCTTGCTTTGAGAAAGAATTCCTAGCAGAAAGCATCTCAGATGTCTTGACAGAAGGAATAATGGCCATTCCAACTTGAAGGTGTGCCTCATTTGGAGAGAGGAGATTAGTGTCCTCCATCATCCAGTCATCCTGCATGTTACCCTCATCAGCTTGGATGGTGTCCTCATCCACATCTTGGTAATTCTGCAGAATGTTAAGCAGTCCTTCTCCCATGCCCACATCCAGATTAGCATCAGCAATATTTTGTTCCACTTCTATATCCTCAGCTCCATGGACAGATGCCCTGTCACTGTCAGATGAAACATTTGCAACATGGATAGACCCAATAACAGCACTGTCAGCCTCCTGAGGTGGCAAATTCTGGTTGTCAATGGGCATGTCAACTCCTTCAGCAAAAAACAGGTCCTTGGACAACATTCCAGTTGCCCCAGCCAGCATTATTCTGAGGGGCAGGTTCAATCCATTGATCCCATCCACCAATGTCTCCTTTAGGTGGTGGTGGAGGAGGTGGAGAAGGGGGACCAAAAATGGGTCCCACCACAGGTAAAGGGTGTGGGTCAGCACCATCATCAGGTAGTGGGTCCTCATCAGGTGCCCCCCCAGGAGATTGCTGTGCAAAATTTCCACAGAAAAGGTCCATGATTCAGTGTCCACCAGGTCCCCAATGGTGAATCTAACACATTTAGGAACATCTAAGAGGTCAGTGACTCTGAGCTTAGCAATGATCCTGCCCTTGTGCTCAGGGTCCCTCTCCCAGAGCAGAACTTTACCAATATCAGAGAAAATAGCATTCAGGTCGTCATGATGCCAGTGATCAAGTGGAGGACCCAGTAGCATAACCCAACATTCATTGTTGAACTGAGTCCTACGCCAGTTGATTCCTTCATTATGCTAATCAAAAGAAATAGCAACATCTTGGAAGGGAATATGACCCACAGCAATTAACCAGTCACGGTCACTGACATTTGCAAATTGAACATATGCAGAACCAAATGGGCAATCTTGAATATCACGAAATTCAACATGTGCATCATTGATAAAGAAATCTTGCAACACATCCCTGATATTACCAAAAGGCACTGGACCAGGAGGAAGGGGATGGATGTGCGCAAGGGCATACTGTTCATGTGCCCTTGGTCGGCGAGGAACCACCACCCTTTTGACATGATTCCTGCCAGCCACCTACATAATCTCGAAGCCATGGGGAAGAAATGGTTGAGGGTCAAGTGGAATGTTGGCCATTGCGTCGGTGGTTGTCGCCGGCGACGAGCAGAGCAAGGCAGTTGGGGTTTCTCTAGGCGAGGGAGTTGAGGAGACAGGGGTTTCGGCCGAATTAATTTTTGGGCAAGAATAAAATCCTTAAGACAATCATACACCCTGGGCCGCGAAACTTGCGGCGTGACATGGGCCTTGAACCAATGCAGGTAAGATTTGTCGGGCCAGGGACAAGAAGGGAAAGTAGGGAATTTCAAAAATGGTAGTAGACTAGGCAAATTAATTGTAGAAGATTTGTTGACTGCAGTTGATTTTGCCTCCTTAATACCAGTATCGTTGATCACAATTTCCGCAAATGATGTACCCGGTACTACACGAGTAATGTCACCTTTATTTTCACCGTTATTGCATGGGGCAGGTGACGTCGAAGAACCAATATGATCAAAAACAGATGATTTATTTTTTCTTTTGTATGAAACAAAAGTCCAATCCTTGTCCAATTCTTTGTAATATTCTTTCTCTTTGAATTTCCAATTTGGGCCTCCATCACCCCAAAGTTTGATCTTCAAGATGAATGACTCATCAGAGAAAGAACCAGAATTATATATTTCAAATCCCACAGCTCATGATGCAACCGAGAATCTAAAGGTTCTGTCTTGGAGTATTTTGAGTTGAAATTTTGATGCATGACCCCCAAAACATGCTTGAAGAACAATGCCAATAGTATGAATATCAATCTTAAAATTTGCACGACCAAATGAACCAACAAGGAAGAAAGGTCTTCTGCGAAAACCTCCTGAGAAATTAATGTGGTGTCCAATTTTTTTGAACATATTATCCTCAAACTTCAGCCCTTTAGAAAAATCCACAGAAAAACCGTTGTGTTTGGTTGATGAAGTGGGAGCATCGAAGATCTGATCACCCACCACCACTCTTTTTATGACAAGATCCAAGATAATCCCAGAGGAAACTTTCTCATTTTGAAGAAGGAATCTAGCATCAATAACCACCTTGTCACGATTTAGTAACACAACCCGCTTAGCAAGAGTATACAGGACCAGAACACCAGGTGCATTGTCCAAAACATCAGAAGGCAAGGTAGAGCTAGTAACATGCCACATAAGTTTCAAATCATCACTCTTGCACTCATGAACATGAGAAGTCCCAAGAAAAACAGATGTTGGTGGCAAAATATCATTGATCCTTGCAAGGTGAGAGGGGAACCTCACCACAGAACCAATCATGAGAACCTCCCCATTTTCCAAACTTCTACCTTCCAGTGGTGAACCATTGGCATTGAGAATGAACAGCTAGCGATTGTCCGAGAGAATAAGTGATCCAACAAGGAACTTACCATCGGTGGAGCTTCCAGAATAGGTGATTTTCCAGCCACCACCAAATGAATCCAGTGAGTGAGAGCCCATGAGTATGTGTGCGACGGCGCCGGAGTGGCGCCGGCGAGTGCCGGTGGGATGGGCCTCAGAGAGGCATACCTTGGAAATCGTGCGGGTGCGGGTGGGTGTATCAGAATGGGCTGTATCTTGCTACGCCCCTAGTTCTTACCAGTCCCTGCAATGAGTTTATGCTCGATAGTGGGTTCATGCCTCTGGTAATCTAGGGAAGTGACAGAAATCTCTAAGGTACTAGATGTGCTATTGCTACTAGGGAGAAAACAACAATCCTTTGTTCATAGAACAATCGTATTGTTTACTTTACACGCAGTTCGTAAAGCAATAATCTGTTGCTTGCAACTTAATACTGGAGGGGGTTCGGATGATAACCTGAAGATGGATTATTAGTCATAGATGCAGTTAGATGGCTGTCTATGTATAATGTTGTAATGCCCAATCAAGTCTCAAAGGACTCAAGATGATTAGTATATGCATGTATTGCTTTCTCGATGTTTGTCAATTGCCCCGCTGTAATTTGTTCACCCAGCAAATTATCTATCTTAAGGAGAGCCACCTCTAGTGAACTATGGATCCCGGTCCTTTTCTTTACATACAATCTATAAACTGTTTACTGCTTTGTGTTTAATTTCTGCAAACTATTACTTCCTTTCATTCGATACGTTTAATCCTTTGTTTTCCGCAAAACACGGTGAGATTGACACCCTCATCGCAAGTTGGGGACAAAGTTCTGTGGTTGTGTTGTGCAGGTGTCCACGTTGCTACTAGCACCGGTAGTGCGCCCTGCCAAGGCTCAGCTAGCAACACCTTTGGGGTGTTTCCTTGCTCCTACTGGTTCGATTAAACCTTGGTTTCATAACTGAGGGAAACTTGCTGCTGTGCTCATCATACCTTCCTCTTGGGGTTCCCAACGAGCTCTACATCAACATCGCACCAGCATTTTCCTGGCGCCGACACTGAGCCATCAGTAGTGTGCGATGATGTCAAAGGCTCACTCTTCATCTCAGCTACAGACTACAACCCGGCTGTCCAGCTAGCAAGAGCAAAAGCCTGAGGCATCCCACACGAAAAACAGAGAGGAGACATGACAGATCGGACGTCCCGGCCTTGCAACTAGCTTAAGATAATCCGGCTGCTAAGCCGTTAGTACCGTGCGCGATGTACTGTCATGCCTAACTTAAAGGCGTTAAAGAAAAGTACTTATTGGGAGATAAGAAAAAAGTTTTAGATGAGTCTTGGAAGTTATTACTTCAGTAATAACCGCTCCTTATCCTTTTTATTTGCTTTTTGTGCTAAGAGTAACCTCTAATGAGAGAGAAGTAATGATTGGGAAAGTTGCTGTCCCGAAACAGATTTTTGTGTTTCACCGTAAAAATTCGTGTAAATCTCTGTATGTCCTTTTGAGGCGTGATATTTTGTGTTTCTGCCCTAGGTTGTTATCTAACTTTCGTTAGTTCAACACTTTTTGATTTGAGCAATATAAAGTTTTCGAAAAAAATTGTCTTTACATGCTGGTCTGTTTTGACAGATTTCTGTCATTTTCTGTATTTGTTTCTTGTTGGTTCCTTTTTGAGTTCTTTTGGGTAATTGAGCTTTTTGAGGGAATTGCTACAGTATCTAGTGTTCTAATGGAAGTTTATTTGGTGTTATAACTGAACCTTAAGACTTATTTATCTTGAGTGCACTAATCTTGCTAATAAAGATTGTGTGAAGTTTTGTATGAAGGAAAAATTTCTGGTGTATGGAAGGAATGAGTAATGAGATGAAGGATGGACTAAAGCTCAAGCTTGGGGATGCCACGCATGTCACCCCAAGAAATATCCAAGAAGTACAAGCGTTAAAGCTTGGGGATGCCCAAGGCATCCCCTTCTTCATCAATAAAAATCCTAGGTTTCTTCCAAACACTTTGTTTTTATTGTTTCATGCACAGTTGTGTTGTTTTTGGAGCGTCTTCTTTTTCATTTTTTTTGGTTTTTCGTTTGCTTTGGTTTGCTTAGTTTTCTGAATAAATTGGTTGGACCCCCTCTTTCATACATTGGTTTGCAAATAGTTTGGTTTGGTTTGGAAAAGAGTAGGAAAGTTCATGCTTATGTGGTAAAAAGAGCTCTTTTTTGACTGTGGCCTATGCTTTGTCATGCCATGCTTGATATTGTTTTGGCTTTATGCTTAGTATTCTTTGATGTAGCATGACTTGTTATAAACAATTGAGATTGCTTAATGTGCCTTGGATGAATCATGCGTTGTTTTAGCATATTATTGCATAGTATAGTGGTATTCTCCTTTGATGCTTTATTTGGGTTGACTTGGCGCATGCTCACACCATGTTATGACTATCTCAAGTCACCATAGCCTTTATGATCCTTTAGTTTTCAACTTGTAGTATCACTTTATGTTTTGATCAATGATGTTTTGTCGCTCTGCATGATTATGGCCATTATTGCTCTCTTAGTTTGTCGCTCCCAGTCTTTTGCTCGCCTCCACAACCAAGTATGAGTTCCACTCATGCATCCAACTCCCTAAACCAAGTTATTCCAAAGAGTCCGCCATAACTACCTACTAGCTTATGCTATTCCAAGTATATTCATGCTTTTGTTTACCTTCAGAAATAAACTTGTTATGAGAAAACTAGTGATTAAAGCTCTCACGAACTTGATGGCACACTTTACTTTTCTTGCCCTTAATAAACTTGAACCATTGGGTCCTTCTTTGTTGCATATATTCTTGCGCTTTATAAGTTGAAATTAGCAGAACCATGTATCATGGGGAACGCTTTCAACATTTCACTTGTACTTTGTACCCCGTTGATATCATGTTCTTTTTCTTACAGATCCCGGCGGCGTGAAATAAAAGTGGAACTTGTAAGATCATGGAGTTTGTATGTGTGTTAGAGAAACGCCTGGGCCGCTACCCTAATCCATGCCTAATCATGGTGGAAACTTGCAGCATCACCATAATGATCACTCTATGAAGCATCCTCAATAAAAACCTATGCAGATAGCAAATAAAAAGATCGCTGAGATGCTCAGTGTCTGCTTGCCTTGTCATTTTGATTATGGGATAGCTCCTGTATCATGTGCAAGGGGTACCCCGTTGGCGGTTCTTTATGATACACATGTACTTACAATGACAAGAGCTTACTTGTGACTAAATTTGAGTAGCATGAGGTTCGGTCTTCGTAAGTAAGGGGCATGAGATTTCGGTTTATAACTTGTCAAGCATATCCTCTTAGTTGTGTCACTTTAACATTAATCAGCTTAAATATGCTTATGATAGGGGCAATGAGAGCTGAAAGCTATAAGTACCATAATTTTTGGAAGCTCTTTATGAGACTTGAATCCCTACTTCCTTTTATGAAGGCCTTTCTTCCACTTATATATTGAGTCTTCACCTTCTACCTTTATGCACCTACTTTGAGAGCATAGTGGCCATTCTTAGTTCTATGTGCATTGTCCCAAGACTAGTTGATTGATGCATAACTTGATTTTGCTTGTTTTAAACTATTTGTATCTAGTCACTCTTATGAACTTTGAAGGTGTCCTATGCATTTATGTTTTGCTACTCTATGAGGGACAAGCTGAATACTATTATGCTATGTTTTCTTTATGTGAAACAAACAAACGTCTTGCAAAGCATTGTTATTCATGAATCTTTTGTTTGTGCCTTTTCATGTTGCATCATAGTTTCTTTGTCTTATTGCTAGAACTTTGTCTTTCATGTTATGATTGAAATACTAAGATCCCAGCTTTTAATGTTTTACAAATACTTTGATCAAGTCTTTGATGGTGCATGTCACCTCAAAAATTATTCTTTCTTTTTATCACTTACCTACTCGAGGACGAGCGGAGTTAAGCTTGGGGATGTTGATATATTGCAAATGTATCTATAATTTTTGATGTTCCATGCTTGGTTATATCCAGTTTCTTGTGTTTTGTCCACAGTTTGGAGTACTTTTCATATGATTTCTTGGACTAACCTATTAACAAGAGCCACAGTGCCAGCTGCCTGTTTTCTGTTGTTTTTGGTTCCACGAAAGTCAAAAAATGAATATTCTCAGAATTGGATGGGACAAAAGCCAAAGTGCCTATTTTTCCGGAAGTCATCAGATGCCAGCGTACGAGACGGAGAGGGGCCAAGGGGCCACCACACCACCTGGCCGCGCGGCAGGGGGTGGTGTGGCCGCCTCCGGCACACCCTCGGCCTCCCCTTCCGCCTATAAGATGCCCTCGGGACGAAAACCCTATGTAACCGATAAAAATCCACGAAAGAGTTTGTAGCCACCGTCATCTCCATCCCTAGATCGGGAGGGATCTGAAGCTCTAACCAGCACCCTGCCAGAGAGGGGATTTCACCCTGGAGGCCTACTTCATCACCATGCAAGCCTCCGGTGTGATGCGTGAGTAGTTCATCCTTGGACTACGGATCCATGTAGTAGCTAGATGGCTGGTTCTCCTCCTTTTTGCTTTCATGTCTAGATCTTGTGAGCTCCGTTCATGATCACGATCATCTATTTGTGATTCTGCATGTTGTGTTTGCGAGGATCCGATGGATATTGAGATGCTATTTCAGATTGATTATTGATTCTATCATGTCTTTGTTATTTGTGATCTTGCATGCTTTCCGTTGTTATTAGCTATCTTGGCCAAGTAGATGCTAGCAACTCCAAGAGTTAGTATTTATGCTCGATAGTGGGTTCATGCCTCTGGTAATCTAGGGAAGTGACAGAAATCTCTAAGGTTGTAGATGTGTTGTTGCTACTAGGGAGAAAACAACAATCCTTTGTTCATAGAACAATCATATTGTTTACTTTACACGCAGTTCGTAAAGCAATAATCTGTTGCTTGCAACTTAATACTGGAGGGGGTTCGGATGATAACCTGAAGGTGGATTTTTAGTCATAGATGTAGTTGGATGGAGATCTATGTATAATGTTGTAATGCCCAATCAAGTCTCAAAGGAGTCAAGATGATTAGTATATGTATGTATTGCTTTCTCGATGTTTGTCAATTGCCCCGCTGTAATTTGTTCACCCAACATGTTATCTATCTTAAGGAGAGCCACCTCTAGTGAACTATGGATCCCGGTCCTTTTCTTTACATACAATATATAAACTGTTTACTACTTTGTGTTTACTTTCTGCAAACTATTACTTCCTTCCATTCGATATGTTCAATCCATTGTTTTCCACAAAGCACGGTGAGATTGACAACCTCATCGCAAGTTGGGGACAAAGTTCTGTGGTTGTGTTGTGCAGGTCTCCATGTTGCTACTAGCACCGGTAGTGCGCCCTGCCAAGGCTCAGCTAGCAACACCTTTGGGGTGTTTCCTTGCTCCTACTGGTTCGATTAAACCTTGGTTTCATAACTGAGGGAAACTTGCTGATGTGCTCATCATACCTTCCTCTTGGGGTTCCCAACGAGCTCTACATCAACATCGCACCAGCATTTTCCTAGCGCCGACACTAAGCCATCAGTAGTGTGCGACGATGTCAAAGGCCCACTCTTCGTCTCAGCTACATACCGCAACCCGGCTGTCTGACTAGCAAGAGAAAAAGCCCAAGGCATCCCACACGAAAAATGGAGAGGGGACACGATAGATCGGGCGTCCCGGCCTCGCAACTAGCTTAAGACAATCCGGCTGCTAAGCCGTTAGTACCATGCGTGATGTACTGTCAGCTCCCTTCGATTCCGGCTACAGACCGTAACCCGGATGCCCAGCAAGGACGCAGCAAAACAACAGAGCACACGGGAAAACGATTAAGTATCCAGAAAGGCGCAAGCTAGTTTTCAAAAAACGAATCCGCCTCCCAGTTACAGTTTAGCAGACTAACCTATTAACGAGTGAGAATGTATGTGTATGTATATTTTTGTGCGACTACTTCAAGTTGGAATTCAAGAAGAAAATAGAAGAAGATTCAAAGTCCTTGCCTTCATCAAGCGCTCCGAATCTCGGGGCTACACCCACTGGGTGCGGTCGCGCGCCCCCAGTGTAATCTTGTAGTTTTCCGACTGGCTAATGGTGTTTAGCCGGATATTTGGAGCCCGGGTGAGGACAAGGGCAGGAGCAAAAGAAGACGAAGAAGATTTGAAGCACCTGGCTTCCCCAGCTACTCCGAATCTCGGGGGCTATACCCAGTGGGTGCGCTCGCGCACCCCCACTGGAATGTTAGTTCCCCCGGCTGCAGGCGTTTAGCCAGCGGAAGCAACCGACTAGGATGTGTCTAGTCGGATAAAGTTAGAGGACTTGAGGAAAGAAGGAAGATTCGAAGTACCTGGCTACGCCAGCTACTCCAAATCTCGGGGGCTACACCCAGTGGGTGCGCTAGCGCACCCCCACTAGAATTGCAGTTCCCCCAGCTAAAGGCGTTTAGCCAGGCGAAGTCAGCCGGATAAAGTCAACCGGCAAAATATTTCAAGAAGCATGCAAAACGCACAAGTTGAAGGCAAACCAAACTAGTTCAAGTTAACATTAAAAAGAAAGGGGAGACAAAGCTCCCATAAGTTTACCCGGCGCCAGAGGCAGCCGGTACAGACAGACAAGTTTCAAGACAAGACAAGATAAACAAGTACACACGGCATCTCGGGGCGATAGCTAAACGGCGAGACCCTTGCCATGCGGACCGCTTTGGCTAGCAGCAACCTCAAGCGGAGGAGGAGGCGCAGCGGCCGACCCGGTTCCGGCGTCCCTAGCCGGCTGCGTCGAAGCTTCCGCATCTGGAGTACCGACAGACTCCGAGTCGGTGAGCACGTCGTCGGGATCCACGTAGTCGGCGATCTTGATGGCGGAGCCCCGGAGCTCCGGATGAGCCTGGGGGCAAGATCGGCGCCGGCGCAGAAGCCTCCATCGATCTTCTCGACGCGGGCGTCCTTGTACCACGAGAGCATGAGGGCAGAGCCATCTCCGCTCCGGCTCGCGCCGCCAAATCTCGTAGCCGGTCCACGGCAACCGCTACCTCCCCAACTTTCGTGGCTAGTTGCGCCATCGTCTCCGGGACCGGAGCGTCCGGCCACAGAAACGAGAAGACGGCATGCACCGCCTGGCGAAGCTTGGCAGCCTCCTTGCCGAGAAGAACGACGAGTTCCTGGGCTATCGGCTGCACTCCAGGCCAGTTCTCCTGCAGCCGGTTGTACGCCAGCAGGTCTATGCCGGGATAAAATGCTGTCAGAAAAAAGATAGTCAGATCCGGCTACCGGATCCGGAAAGACAAGGGAGACGGAAAAGGGGAACTTACCCTTAGCCATATGCCCAACCTGCATCAGCTCTTTCACCAGGACCTTCTCCTTTGCCGCCAGCCATTTGATTTCCTTCTCTTGGTCCTTGTTCTAGGCCTTGAGAAGGTTGAAGGCTTCGATCCGGCTGGCGAGGGAGGCGTCGTGCTCCTTGACGGTGGCCTCCAGACCGTCTACCTTTGCGTGCAAATCCTTGTTCTGCAGCCGCATCAGGGAGTTGGACTTGCTCAGCCGGTTGTTCCCCTTCTTCAAGGGATCGACCTCGCGCTGAGCGCACACAAGGATAGCTGCAGCAAAACCGGCTACCGTAAAAAAAGGAATGTTTCCGAATGAAGCCAACTTACTCGGGGAGGTTCCGTTGGCAGCATCAAGCTTCTGCTCCAAGGACCGGTTCCCGCCGGCTGTGGCCTCCAGCAGCCGGATCGCCTTCACCGCTAGTTCTAGGGTGGCGGCGAGATCCGTCAACGAGGCAGCGGAGGAGGCGTCGTCATCCACGGCGTTGGCGGCCAAGGACTCCTTCGCAGCGACCACCATTGTCCTCCAATCCTCCCTCGGCTCGTCCTCGGAGTTGTCGTTGCCGACAACCACGATCTCCTTGCCGGTTACCACCCTCCGCCATCCCGCAAAAGAGCCGTTCCCGCCCTGCGAGGCGGCCTCAACCGTTTCCGGCTGGACCACCACGTCTGGCTGGGGACCCCCCGCTCTAGCTGAGGCAGTCGGTTCAGCTCGAGGTGGCGGTGGAGGCGGTGCCTCGGAGGAAGGAGGGGCGGAGAAAGATGTGGTCGGGGCGCGAGGTGGCGACCCAGTCGGTACTTGCGCCGGGCTCGCGGCTCCAAAGGAGACCAACATGCTAAAAAGACAAAAGAAGAGAAGAAGGAAAAAGAAGCAAGTAAGCCAAAGGCAAACGAAGGAAGCAAGAAAATAGAAAAGGCACCCAGAGAAGAACTTACCCCTGTACCACCGAGGGCGACCACCAAGGCAACTCGGTGGAAGGGCGCTGGTCCGGCTCCTCTTGGGGGCCGACTCCTGCACGGCGGGCCGGCTGGCGCTGGAACGGCTGGAGCCACTCCCGCCAGCGCCAGACTAGCTAGGCTTGCCGTCCGTCCCAAGGCGCTGTGCCGGATCGGAGGCCAGCGCAGTCTCTTCCTCCTTGTCAACCTCCGCGTGGGGGTCGGCGGCCGGTTCGTCATTCCGGCTGGGGAAGGCATCCCCGTCCGACTCCTCGCCAAACCGCCGAGCACGCGGCTCAGTCAAGTCAGGCGTGAACGTCTCAAGGGGAGCGTCGCCCTCCTCACGAAGAATGCAAGGGAAGATCTGCCGAATACAAAAGATTAGTCAGATAAAACAAAAAAGAAGGGAAAGGGATGCAAAAGAAAAGGTCCAGCCTTGCCTTCCGGTAGCCGCTCCTTGGTGATCATCCACACCCACTCCTTCAAGTTGTGGTAGCGGGGATCACGGCGCGACAGCCGAGTCGGGTCCAGTCGGCCAGAGTAGAAGCACATCTTGTGCGCTCGCTGCTGCAACGACATCATTAGCTAGGACATCCAGCTGAGGGTGATGTCCATGCCGATTAGCCGGCAGGTGATGAGGGAGCACATGCGGTTCAGCATCGCGTCCGACTCCGCCTTGTCGCCATAGATCTTCAAGTCCCAGTGCTGCCGGCTGGACTCCACATCCTGGAACGCCGGAAGGTTAATCCGGTCCACGTTGGTGCGGTTCTTGACGTAGAAGTACGACTGCTGCCACAGTCGTACCGTGTCATGCAGCCGGAACTTTGAATAGCCGGTCTGCGCGCGGTAGTAGATGGAGGTGCCGCCACAAACGACTAGCGGCCCCTTTGTAAACTGCACCTGCGGCCAGACTCGGAAGAGCCGGTAGAAGAGCCCGAGATCTGGCTGGATCCTAAGGTAGCTCTCGTAGAAGGCCATGAAGTGCGCCAGCATGCCGATTATGTTGGCGCCGAGATGATGGAGGCGGAGGTCGAAGAAGGCGAGGAATGTGAGGAAGAACGGGTGCACTGGCAACGCGAACCCACGCGCTAGGTGAGAGAGGAAAATCACCCGCTCTCCCTCCACCGGATGCGGCGACACCTCTCCCGCTAGCGCAAGCCATACCTCTACTTCCTCCTCCGACGGAAGAACACGGGTGGCGCGGTATTTTTGTATGTGGTCCTCCGTGACGGAGGAACCACACCACGCTCCGCGCTCAGCGGCCATCTCCGGTTCATTGGAGGGCACGGTGGCAGACGAATGACGGTGGCCCGTACCACCGGCGACGACAAACGGGCGGTGCAGCGGGCTACAGAGATAGCAACAGCAAGGCGTAGAGAGTAGGAGCATAGAGGAAGGAGAAGGAAAATGGGAGCGGGGTAAGTGAAGGAAGGGGATGTCCGTCCCCCGTACGCCCCTTTAAAGGCGCAGGAGGGCAACCGTCCGCGGAGCCATGTGGCGTCCATCGAGGCATCTACAGCCCAACCGCCGCCCCAGATCTTGTGTGTAGATATGGGGTGTGCAGAAGATCCCGGAGCAAGAACCGAAGTGTCAGGCGGCAGTTTCCCGAGGCGACGTGCGACGGGACGTTACACTGTCCGCCGCAGAGCAATGATGGCGCGTGCACGCGTGGCTGGCGTCAGCACTGATGTCACGGGTAGCGCAACCGCCAGGCGTAGCCGGTCAGAAATTCAAAAAAGAAGAAGGAGCACACGCACATTTCACCTAAGGGCGAAATCCAGACGCGCTCGGGGGCTAGTGTCGGGGGGATGACCTCTGGATACCCCAACCTGAGAAGAAACAGGGCAGTCGGATCGCGTCCAGCTGGCCAAATGCAGCCGGACAAGGCAAGCCAGGCCGGCTACCATGAGGTAGCTAGACCGGAGAGGAGCAGCCGGCTACAGCAGCGTAGCCGGAACCAATCAAGGAGACTGGGCGACGTGCGGAGCAGTGCGCGGTATGCCCTGTACAACAAGAAGACTGTCGACTACTCGGCCATACTGAAAACTTTCCGAGGATGACGTGGGAACAGTGGCCTGATGCTGACGACAGGCTAGCACGGCGTTCACTGTGCCCACGGCAACCATACCGCTCATACTCTGATGTGACATGGTTGTACTGGATACTGTAGATGACCAGCCGACTGGGACCCACCTGTGGGGCCCGCCAGTCGGATTGGCCCGTGAGACTGTTGCCTCTCTGCCTATATAAAGAGAGGCAAGGCCTCAGTAGAAAGGGTTGGTCTCAGTGCATTTAAGACAGTAGCTAGAGAATACAGCTCGAGGAGCACTTGTAGTTCGAATATCGCTCATAGTCAGATCGGCAGGAGTAGGAGTTTTACCTCACCACGAGGGCTCCGAACCTGGGTACTTCCTATGTCCCGCTACGCTTGCTTGTATCCAATCCCGCCCACGGACGCCGTCGATAGCTTCCCTGATAGTCCCCACACCTCTATCTAACCTTCTTAGGTACTTCCGTTCCCAATACAACGACACCATATGTGGTTTAGGAAAAGAACACACATGCCATGACTCTAGTGGTGGTTTAGGATAAGAACACACATGCAATAGGACTGGTGGATCCATGTGGTTTATGAAAAGAACACACATGCAATGACTCTAGTGGATCCATATGTGGTTTAGGAAAAGAACAGACATGCAATGACTCTAGTTGTGGTTTATTGAAAGAACACACATGCAATGCCACTAGTGGATCCATGTGGTGAAGGGAATATGCCCGAGAGGCAATAATAAAGTGGTTATTATCTTATTCCATGTTTATGATAAATGTTTATTTTGCATGCTATAATTGTATTGATCGGAAACGTCAATACATGTGTGTTTAATAAACAAAAATGGTTCCTAGTTATGCCTCTCTTATAGACTAGCTTGTTGATTAACAAGATGATCAAGGTTTCCTGATCATGGACATTGGATGTTGTTAATAACAAGGTCACAACATTTGTGAAATGATGTAATGAACATTCATCCGAAGTATAGCATTACGATCAAGTCATTATGTTTACATTTCTATAACATCATACGAAGTAATCTTTATCCTTATACCATGAGATCATGTTAATTGCTAACACCAGAAGAGTATCTTGATAACATCAAACGTCACACCGTAACTGGGTGACTATAAAGATGGGTTTAGTGCTACGAAGGTGTTATGTTGAGGCTCATGGATCAAGAGTGGAATTTGTCAATCCCGATGACAAATAGATATACTCTGGGCCCTCTCGGTGATATCATATTAAGGTAGCTTGCAAGCAAGTGATGTGATCACTAGAAAGTTATATCACGGGAACGAGAAAAGAGTGCATGTCGGTAACGAGATCAAACTAGGTATTTGGATACCGATGATCTAATCTTGGACATGTATTATATCAAGAGACAAAGGGATTAAATTACAAGCGTTAAAGGTTCTCACCATCACAGAAGTCATCGTTGAATATGCAGGAGTCAGTATGGACCTCCAGGTCCCGCTTCTGATTATTGATCTGAGAGGAGTCTCAATCATGTCTGCATTATTCGTGAACCATAGAGTGACACACTTAAGAGTTACTGGACACCATTTTGGAGCCCATATGTTTCAGACGAAAGAATAGCAAAGCGCGGGAATTGTTTCGATAGAAACCGGAAATTGTTTCGGGTGAAATTGTAGAAAGTGGTTCTGCATGTGATATTGAAATATTGCAAGGGGTTATATGTGAATGTTTGTTAATGAAAGTGATTAACAAAATTCTGAATAAATTTAACAAAATATTTTTATTAAATGAGAGAGCATTAAACTTGGAGAACTTTAATGCATTTAAAGTAGGGACTTTAAAGGGGAATGTGAAGAGGCATTTTAATGTGGAGGGGTTACCACCACATGAATGGGGGAGGTGAGGAGTCACCCCCACGCACCAGCCATGGAGAGGAGGGGCACCCCCTCCTCCTATAAAAGGCCCCCATCTTCCTCCTTCTTCTTCACACCTCATTGTGAAGGATCTCTCTCCCCCTCTAGAATTATTCCCCCATGGTCTCGGATTAGCGAGATACATGTTCCCAGTGGCATTTCGTCTAGAAGGAGTTACTTCTTCCGCTGGATCACTGGAGCGAGGAGGTGGAGGTTGTCCGGTGGCTTGAACGTGTGTGCGAGTGCGGATGCGCTGCTGAGTTGCGGCGCTCGGACTTCCTCACTATCTTGAGATCGGCAAGTGTACGACTACATCAACCACGAGTTCTTACTCGTTAACAAAACTCGTTGTCTTCGAGGGTAAGTTCTCGTTGGATGTATGTCCACCCGTTTCTCTGTACCTAGTAGATAGATCTTGGCGTGTAGTTCTCATCGTAGGAATTTTTTGTTTTCTATGCTGCAGACCCAACATGTGGTTCATGACAAGAACAAGCATGCAATGACTCTAGTTGTGGTTCATGAGAAGAACACACATGCAATGCCACTAGTGGATCCATGTGGTTCATGAAAAGAACACACATGCAGTGAATCTAGTGGATCCATATGTGGTTTATGAAAAGAACACACAAGCAATGACTCTAGTGCTGGTTTAGGCTAAGAACACACATGCAAGGACTCTAGTGGATCCATATGTGCTTTGTGAAAACAATAGACATGCAATGGGTCTAGCTATGGTTAATGAAAACAACACATGCAATGACTCTAGTGGATCCATATGTGGTTACTGAAAAGAACACACATGCAATGACACTAGTGGATCCATATGTGGTTTGTGAAAAGAACACACATTCAATGACAATGGTGGATCCATGTGGTTTATGAAAAGAACAGACACGCAATGACTCTGGCGGATCCATATGTGGTTTGTGAAAACAACACACATGCAATGACTCTAGTTGTGGTTCATGAAAAGAACACACATGTAATGACACTGGTGGATCCAAGAGGTTCCTGAAAATAACACACATGCAATGACTCTACTGGATCCATATGTGGTTTATGAAAATAACACACATGCAATGTCACTTGTGCTAGTTTAGGATAAGAACACACATCCAATTACTCTAGTGGATCCATATGTGGTTTGTGAAAAGAAAACACATGCAATGACTCTAGTGGATCCATGTGGTTTATGAAAAGAACAGACACGCAATGACTCTAGTGGACCCATAAGTGGTTTGTGAAAATAACACACATGAAATGACTAGTTCTTGTTCACGAAAGGAACACACATGCAATGACAGTGGTGGGTCCATGTGGTTCATGAAAAGAACACACATGCAATGACTCTGGTGGATCCATATGTGGTTTATGAAAAGAACACACCTGCAATGACTCTTGTGCTAGTTTAGGATACGAACACACATGCAATGACTCTAGTGGATCCATATGTGGTTTGTGAAAACAACACACAGGCAATCACTCTTGTGGATTCATGTGGTTTATGAAAAGAACAGACACGCAATGACACTGGTGGATCCATAAGTGGTTTGTGAAAAGAACATACATGTAATGAAAATAGTTGTGGTTCACCAAAAGAACACAAATGCAATGACACTGGTGGATCCATGGGGTTCATGAAAAGAACACACATGCAATGATTGTGGTGGATCCATATGCAGTTTATGAAAAGAATACACAACCAATGACTCTAGTGTTGGTTCATGAAAAGAACACGCGTGCAATGACTCTAGTGGATCCATATGTGGTTTGTGAAAAGAATAGACATGCAATGACTCTGGTGGATCCATATGTGGTTTCAGAAAAGAACACACATTCAATTGCTAGTGCTGGTTTAGGATAAGAACACACATGCAATAACACTGGTGGATCCATGTGGTTTATGAAAATAACACACATGCTATGACTATAGTGGATCCATTTGTGGTTTGTGAAGAGAACACACATGCAATGACTCTAGTTGTCGTTCATGAAACGAACACACATGCAATGACACTGGTGGATCCATGTGCTTCATGAAAAGAACACACAAGCAATGACTCTGGTGGATCCTTTTGTGGTTTTTGAAAAGAACACACAAGCAATGACTCTAGTGCTGGTTTAGGATAAGAACACGCATGCAATGACTCTAGTGGATCCACATGTGGTTTGTGAAAAGAATAGACATGCGATGACTCTGGTGGATCCATACGTGGTTTAGGAAAATAACACATATGCCATGAGTCTAGTGCTGGTTTAGGATAAGAACACACATGCAATAACACTAGTGGATCCATGTGGTTTATGAAAACAATACACATGCAATGACTCTGGTGGATCCATATGTGGTTTAGGAAAAGAACAAAGATGCAATGACTCTAGCTATTATTTATTGAAAGAACACAGATGCAATGACTCTAGTGGATCCATATGTGGTTTATGAAAAGAATAGACATGCAATGACTCTGGTGGATCCATATGTGGTTTGTTAAAAGAACACACATGCAATGACTCTAGTTGTGGTTCATGAAAAGAACACACATGCAATGACACTAGTGGATCCATGTGATTCATGAAAAGAACACACATGCACTGACTCTAGTGGATTCATATGTGGTTTATGAAAAGAACACACAAGTAATGACTCTAGTGCTGGTTTAGGATAAGAACACACATGCAATGTCTCTAGTGGATCCATATGTGGTTTGTGAAAAGAACACACATGCAATGACTCTAGTGGATCCATGTGGTTTATGAAAAGAACAAACTTGCAATGACTCTAGCTCTCTTTAATGAAAAGAACACACATGCAATGACTCTAGTGCTTGTTTAGGATAAGAACACACATTAAATGACTCTAGTGGATCCATATGTGGTTTGTGAAAATAACACATATGCAATGACTCTACTGGATCCATGTGGTTTATGAAAAGAACAGAGATGCAATGACTCTAGCTGTGGTTAATGAAAAGAATAGACATGCAATGACTCTAGTGCTAGTTTAGGATAAGAACACACATGCAATGATTCTAGTGGATCCATATGTGGTTTCTCAAAAGAACACACATGCAATGACTAGTGGACCCATGTGGTATATGAAAAGAACAGACATGCAATGACTCTACCCGTGGTTAATGAAAAGACCACACATGCAATGACTCTAGTGGATCCATATGTCGTTAATGAAAAGAACACACATGCAATGACACTGGTGGATCCATGTGGTTCATGAAAAGAACACACATGCAATGACTCTGGTGGATCCATATGTGGTTTATGAAAAGAACACACCTGGAATGACTCTTGTGCTAGTTCAGGATACGAACACACATGCAATGACTCTAGTGGATCCATATGTGGTTTGTGAAAACAACACACATGCAATCACTCTTGTGGATTCATGTGGTTTATGAAAAGAACAGACACGCAATGACTCTGGTGGATCCATAAGTGGTTTGTGAAAAGAACATACATGTAATGACAATAGCGTGGTTCACTAAAAGAACACAAATGCAATGACACTGGTGGATCCATGGGGTTCATGAAAAGAACACACATGCAATGATTGTGGTGGATCCATATGCAGTTTATGAAAAGAATACACAACCAATGACTCTAGTGTTGGTTCATGAAAAGAACACGCGTGCAATGACTCTAGTGGATCCATATGTGGTTTGTGAAAAGAATAGACATGCAATGACTCTGGTGGATCCATATGTGGTTTCAGAAAAGAACACACATTCAATTGCTAGTGCTGGTTTAGGATAAGAACACACATGCAATAACACTGGTGGATCCATGTGGTTTATGAAAATAACACACATGCTATGACTATAGTGGATCCATTTGTGGTTTGTGAAGAGAACACACATGCAATGACTCTAGTTGTCGTTCATGAAACGAACACACATGCAATGACATTGGTGGATCCATGTGCTTCATGAAAAGAACACACAAGCAATGACTCTGGTGGATCCTTTTGTGGTTTTTGAAAAGAACACACAAGCAATGACTCTAGTGCTGGTTTAGGATAAGAACACGCATGCAATGACTCTAGTGGATCCACATGTGGTTTGTGAAAAGAATAGACATGCGATGACTCTGGTGGATCCATACGTGGTTTAGGAAAATAACACATATGCCATGAGTCTAGTGCTGGTTTAGGATAAGAACACACATGCAATAACACTAGTGGATCCATGTGGTTTATGAAAACAATACACATGCAATGACTCTGGTGGATCCATATGTGGTTTAGGAAAAGAACAAAGATGCAATGACTCTAGCTATTATTTATTGAAAGAACACACATGCAATGACTCTAGTGGATCCATATGTGGTTTATGAAAAGAATAGACATGCAATGACTCTGGTGGATCCATATGTGGTTTGTTAAAAGAACACACATGCAATGACTCTAGTTGTGGTTCATGAAAAGAACACACATGCAATGACACTAGTGGATCCATGTGATTCATGAAAAGAACACACATGCACTGACTCTAGTGGATTCATATGTGGTTTATGAAAAGAACACACAAGTAATGACTCTAGTGCTGGTTTAGGATAAGAACACACATGCAATGTCTCTAGTGGATCCATATGTGGTTTGTGAAAAGAACACACATGCAATGACTCTAGTGGATCCATGTGGTTTATGAAAAGAACAAACTTGCAATGACTCTAGCTCTCTTTAATGAAAAGAACACACATGCAATGACTCTAGTGCTTGTTTAGGATAAGAACACACATTAAATGACTCTAGTGGATCCATATGTGGTTTGTGAAAATAACACATATGCAATGACTCTAGTGGATCCATGTGGTTTATGAAAAGAACAGATATCCAATGACTCTAGCTGTGGTTAATGAAAAGAATAGACATGCAATGACTCTAGTGCTGGTTTAGGATAAGAACACACATGCAATGACTCTAGTGGATCCATATGTGGTTTCTCAAAAGAACACACATGCAATGACTAGTGGACCCATGTGGTATATGAAAAGAACAGACATGCAATGACTCTACCCGTGGTTAATGAAAAGACCACACATGCAATGACTCTAGTGGATCCATATGTCGTTAATGAAAATAACACACATGCAATGACACTGGTGGATCCATATGTGGTTTTTGAAAATCACACACATTCAATTACTCTAGTGCTGGTTTAGGATAAGAACACACATGCAATGACTCTAGTGGATCCATATGTGGTTTGTGAAAACAATACACATGCAATGACTCTAGTGGATCCATATGTGGTTTATGAAAAGAACAGACATGCAATGACTCTAGCTGTGGTTTGTGAAAACAACACACATGCAATGACTCTAGTGGATCAATGTGGTTTATGAAAAGAACAGACATGCAATGACTCTAGCTGTGGTTTATGAAAACAACACACATGCAATGACTCTAGTGCTGGTTTAGGATAAGAACACACATGCAATTACTCTAGTGGATCTATATGTGGTTTGTGAAGAGAACACACATGCAATGACTCTACTGGATCCATGTGGTTTATGAAAAGAGCAGACATGCAATGATTCTAGCTGTGCTTAAGGAAAAGAACACACATGCAATGACTCTAGTGCTGGTTTAGGATAAGAACACACATGCAATGACTCTAGTGGATACATATGTGGTTTGTGAAAAGAAACACACATGCAATGATTCTAGTGGATTCATGTGGAATATGAAAGGAACAGACATGCAATGACTCTAGTTGTGGTTAATGAAAAGAACACACATGCAATGACTCTAGTGGATCCATATGTGGTTAATGAAAAGAACACACATGCAATGACACTGGTGGATTATTATTTGCTTCTGTGAAAAGAACACACATTTAATGTCTCTATTGCTGGTTTAGGATAAGAACACGCATGCAATGACTCTGGTGGATCCATATGTGTTTTGTGAAAAGAACAAACATGCAATGACTCTAGAGGATCTGTGTGGTTTATGAAAAGAACATATATGCAATGACTCTAGCTGTGGCTAATGAAATGAACAGACATGCAATGACTCTAGTGCTGGTTTAGGATAACAACACACATGCAATTACTCTAGTGGATCCATGTGGTCTATGAAAAGAACAGACATGCAATGACTCTAGATGTGCTTAATGAAAAGAACACACATGCAATAACTCTTGTTGATCCATATGTGGTTAATGAAAAGAACACACATGCAATGACACTGGTGGATCCATATGTGGTTTGTGAAAAAAACACATTCAATGACTCTAGTGCTGGTTTAGGATAAGAATGCACATGCAATGAATCTAGTGGATCCATATGTGGTTTGTGAAAAGAACACACATGCAATGACTCTAGTGGATCCATGTGGTTTATGAAAAGAATAGACATGCAATGACCCTAGCTGTGGTTTATGAAAACAGCACACATGCAATAACTCTGGTGCTGGTTTAGGATAAGAACACACATGCAATTACTCTAGTGGATCCATATGTGGTTTGTGAAAAAACACGCATGCAATTACTCTAGTGGATCCATGTGGTTTACGAAAAGAACAGACATGCAATGACTCTAGCTGTGCTTAAGGAACAAGAACACACATGCAATGACTCTAGTGCTGGTTTAAGATAAGAACACACATGTAATGACTCTAGTGGATCTATATGTGGTTTGTGAAAAGAACACACATGCAATGATTCTAGTGGATTCATGTGGAATATGAAAAGAACAGACATGCAATGACTCTAGTTATGGTTAAGGAAAAGAACACACATGCAATGACTCTAGTGGATCCATTTGTGGTTAATGAAAAGAACACACATGCAATGACACTGGTGGATTCATATGTGGTTCTGTGAAAAGAACACACATTCAATGACTCTAGTGCTGGTTTAGGATAAGAACACACATGCAATGAGTCTAGTGGATCCATATGTGGTTTGTGAAAAGAACACACATGCAATGACTGTAGTGGATCCATGTGGTTTATGGAAACATGGATACGCAATGTCTCTAGATGTGGTTAATGAAAAGAACAGACATGCAATGACTCTAGTGCTGGTTTAGGATAAGAACACACATGCAATGACTCTAGTGGATCCATGTGGTTTATGAAAAGAACAAACTTGCAATGACTCTAGCTCTGGTTAATGAAAAGAACACACATGCAATGACTCAAGTGCTTGTTTAGGATAAGAACACAAATTAAATGACTCTAGTTGATCCATATGTGGTTTGTGAAAATAACACATACGCAATGACTCTAGTGGATCCATGTGGTTTATGAAAAGAACAGATATGCAATGACTCTCGCTGTGGTTAATGAAAAGAATAGACATGCAATGACGCTAGTGCTGGTTTAGGATAAGAAGACACATGCAATGACTCTAGTGGATCCATATGTGGTTTCTCAAAAGAACACACACGCAATGACTAGTGGACCCATGTGGTATATGAAAAGAACAGACATGCAATGACTCTACCTGTGGTTAATGAAAATAACACACAGGCAATGACTCTAGTGGATCGATATGTCGTTAATGAAAAGAACACACATGCAATGACACTGGTGGATCCATATGTGGTTTGTGAAAAACACACACATTCAATGACTCTAGTGATGGTTTAGGATAAGAACACACATGCAATGACTCTAGTGGATCCATATGTGGTTTGTGAAAAGAACACACATGCAATGACTCTAGTGGATCCATGTGGTTTATGAAAAGAACAGACATGCAATGACTCTAGCTATGGTTTATGAAAACAACACACATGCAATGACCCTAGTGCTGGTTTAGGATAAGAACACACATGCAATTACTCTAGTGGATCCATATGTGGTTTGTGAAAAGAACACACATGCAATGACTCTAGTGGATCCATGTGGTTTATGAAAAGAACAGACATGCAATGACTCTAGCTGTGATTAAGGAAAAGAACACACATGCAATGACTCTAGTGCTGGTTTAGGATAAGAACACACATGCAATGACTCTAGTGGATACATATGTGGTTTGTGAAAAGAAACACACATGCAATGATTCTTGTGGATTCATGTGGAATATGAAAAGAACAGACATGCAATGACTCTACCTGTGGTTAATAAAAATAACACACATGCAATGACTCTAGTGGATCCATATGTGGTTAACGAAAAGAACACACATGCAATGACACTGGTGGATTATTATGTGCTTCTGTGAAAAGAACACACATTTAATGACTCTAGTGCTGGTTTAGGATAAGAACACGCATGCAATGTCTCTAGTGGATCCATATGTGGTGTGTGAAAAGAACACACATGCAATGACTCTAGTGGATTCATGTGGTTTATGAAAAGAACAGACATGCAATGACTCTAGCTGTGGTTTATGAAAACAACACACATGCAATGACTCTAGTGCTGGTTTACGATAAGAACACACATGCAATTACTCTAGTGGATCCATATGTGGTTTGTGAAAAGAACACATATGCAATGACTCTAGTGGATCCATGTGGTTTATGAAAAGAACAGACATGCAATGATTCTAGCTGTGCTTAAGGAAAAGAACACACATGCAATGACTCTAGTGCTGGTTTAGGATAAGAACACACATGCAATGAATCTAGTGGATACATATGTGGTTTGTGAAAAGAAACACACATGCAATGATTCTTCTCGATTCATGTGGAATATGAAAAGAACAGACATGCAATGACTCTAGTTGTGGTTAATGAAAAGAACACACATGCAATGACTCTAGTGGATCCATATGTGGTTAACGAAAAGAACACACATGTAATGACACTTGTGGATTATTATGTGCTTCTGTGAAAAGAACACACATTTAATGACGCTAGTGCTGGTTTAGGATAAGAACAAACATGCAATGTCTCTAGTGGATCCATATGTGGTGTGTGAAAAGAACACACATGCAATGACTCTAGAGGATCCGTGTGGTTTATGAAAAGAACATATATGCAATGACTCTAGCTATGGCTAATGAAAAGAACAGACATTGAACTCTAGTGCTGGTTTAGGATAATGTTGGTGGGATACCCCTGGGTAGGGTCACGCCGTGGTATAAAGGCCGAGTTAGCCGAGGTTCGGCAAGGCCAAAGCGGATGCTGGCCGGGTCACCTAAAGGCAGGACGAATCACGAGGTAACCCGGACCAGGGGGCGTTCGCCTGACTAAGTCTCAACCGACTTAAGGAGTAAGTCAGAAATGCCTGTTTTACTTGTATGCAGGAACGAGCATGGCCGGATCAACTATGATCCGGGTCATGTCTAGCTTCTAGGATAAGGAAGGAATCTCGCTGGTCAAAAGAAGCCCCGGTACGCACTACCTGAGCGAAGCAAGCAAGGGCAGGACCACCGGAGCGTGGCCGACAAGGGTGACGACGCCCATGTCGGCTGAGGCGGGCGCCGCAGAGGCTCACGTAGACTCTGCATGTGTGACGTGGGGGGAAAAGCACCCCGGTCGGCTTACTACTTTGGGAGGAAGCATATTCTTAGGAATATGCCCTAGGCAGAGACCGAGCTCCCTCTATAAAAGGGGGGCTAGGGTTTCAGTAGGGGGGTTTCGCGGTTCTGTTTTGGCTAGGGTTTTAGGTGCGATCTGTGGGTGAGAGTAAGAGAGCTCCTTCTTCCTCCTCTCGCCAATACAGCTCTAGGAGCACTTGTAATCTTGGAATCAAAGCAAATACAAACTTTTGTGTGGAGATTCACTTCACTATCCCTCCCTGGATTCTCCTAGCGTGTATTAGTCCCCACCTTTAGCCTATCCATGGCATCTGCCGTGACACCACCACGACAGTTGGCGCCCACCGTGGGGCTAGCGGCGCTAGCAAGGGTCAAGATCCGGACGGGAAACATCATCGGCACCGGCGAACGCATCATCTCCGGGCTTGTTCAGCGCTTTGGAGCGCTGGACTTCGTTAGTAACAACGCTGGCTGCTTCGGCACGCGCCCTCTTCCGTGCAATGGCCTCTTCTTCAAGCTCGGCGCGCATAAGGTCTATGTTGCTGTTGACGTGTCGTGTGTTCATCCGCGTCACGTCGTCGAGGCGGGGGAGCCACCCCTCACCGTGGTTCTCGGGACGCGTATCGCTCGCTCCCCGGACCATGCAGAGGTGATGATGACCGCGCCAGGTGCAGGCGCAAGCAAGGATCCAGTGCCAGATCTAGAGATAACGCCTAAAGCACCTAGGAAAGGTAGAGGTCCTCCACTAGAGAGGCCAGAGAATGTGTTGAGGGAAGCAATGGATAGCTTGGCAAACCCTGTAGTAGCAGCAGTAGATCCGGCTCGAGCGCAGGCCGAGCTAGAAGAAACTAGGCAAAAAATACTAGAGGGCGCAAAGAAAATAGCCGCGGCTTAGCAGTCGTTGAATATGACGCTGCGGGAGTACGCAAAGGCGAACAAAGTTGACGCTGTAAAAGTGAAGGGAAGAAATCCGATGAGCGAGATGAACAGAGAGGATGATACTGGAATTGAGGAATCAGAAAACTGTTTGTCCGTGGGGCTGCCGAGGTATAGTACCCCGGCAAAGAACCTCAGAGCAGCGGATGCAGCGGCGTCCGAGTTAGAGGGTCTGACGGGTGAATCCCGGCAAAGACAACAGGATAGGGTTAATGAGCTGGTTCGGATTGCGAACAGGCAAAACGAGGAACTACTCAGAGCTAACCCGGAGAGAGCTGGAGCCTCCAAGATCGTCAATTCGGTGATGGGTAACCTGGAGAAATCCGCTGGAGCCGCATCGTCCCCTCATGGTGGTCCAAGGAGAGAAGAGGTAGTAACCTCGGCCAAACGAAACAGACAGATCGTCCCGTATTACCCAACGCGGGCAGGGAAAGGAAAAGAAGCACAAAAAATGATGATCGACGGAGTGTGAGCCGAGGTGAAGCTGGCCGAGGTAACCGCGACCAAGGCAATGCCGGTCAAGGGAACGTTGTCAACGGCAATGCCGGACAGCGAAACTCGGCTGGAGCAGGACAACCGCGGTAGCGGAATATACCAAGGCAAGAGCAAAGTGCCGGCCGAGGTATGCAACAGAAAGGCGCTCCATGAGAGCAGGACAGGTATAATGATGGAGACTCGGTAATGGCAAATGCGGGATACCCAAGGCCGGACTATCATGTGATAGGGTCAAGATTGGGAAGCAGGGATTTGATGCCGGATGATGCCAGGTTGAAACTGGATTGACTGTATAGGTCGGAACAAATCGAATGTCAAGGTCCACCGGGTCGAGCATGTTTTGGACCCCGGATCATGAAGGAGCCACCGGTACCCAACTTCCAGCTACCCAGGGGCACGAAGACGTATGACGGCAGTACAAAGCTGGAGGATTGGCTGATAAATTATGCTACAGCTGTGAAAATTGCCACTGGCAACCTGTGATGGGTTGTACGATATGTACCCCTGATGTTGGAAGGACCGGCAAGGGTATGGCTGAACAATTTGCCGCCAGGAAGCATCAAATGCTGGATAGATTTTGAGGAAATGTTCATCAGCAATTTCTCGAGTACATATCAGAGGCCAAATAGGCCGCCGATCCTAGCTATGTGCAAGCAGAGACCAAATGTGACGGATCGGGAGTTTTTAACCCGGTGGTGTACTGTGAGAAACTCGTGTGAGGGAGTGATAGAATCACAGGCCATAGCATGGTTTGCACAAGGTTACAGGTATGCAAGCGAGCTGTGGCAAAAGTTGCAAAGGAAAATGCCAACTACGTTGGCAGAGATGATCCGGATTGCAGATTCGTATGCTTTGGGTGATCCGACTCAACCTAGGCTCGTATCAAACGAGTCAAACGATGAGTACTACCAGAGGGATGGGGCCGGATCATCCTGGAGGAATGAGTACAGAGGAAAAAGGAGAGATGATAGACCAGATCATCGATACAGTTCGCACCAAGTTGCAGCTGTGAATCAAGATCAGCCCGGAGCGGGGGCAGTCAACGCCAAAAAACTGGAGGGCAGTGGGCTCCAAGAAATGATGGCAAGAAGACTTGGACACCAGAGCAAAAGAAGCAGTGGCAAGAAAGGAAAGACCGTCCGAGGTATACTTATGAGTCGATGTTGGACCAGCAGGTCATACGACGAGGCAATGTGAGTGGATGCGCAAGATTGAACAAGGTGGTTCAGGGAATGCTCAGGCACCCCGGAATGATCAGCCTCGGCAGGAGTTACCCCGGCAGCAATTGCTCTCCAGAGCGAACACGCAACAGCTAATGTTGCCTCCCCCTCCACCGAGGTATGATAACAATGAGAGAAGGGATGCAGTGCATCAAGTGGAAAATCAGCATCAGCCGGATCAGAGATACCCCGGAAATGAGGGGAGAAACGAGTACAGAGAGCACCATCAGAGCTATTGTGTGTTCACCACTGATGAAACAGATAGAAAGAGCTTGCAGCGTAGGCATAATGAGGTGAATGCAGTAATGTCTGCAGTGACGAGGTACATGCCTTGGTCCGATCAGGAAATCACCTGGAGCATCAGGGATCATCCCAAGCTTATGCCAAGCCCTGGTTCGTATGCGTTGGTGCTGGATCCGACACTCATTGGACCTAGCATTAACGTAAGGTTCTCAAAGGTACTGATCGACAATGGCAGTAGCATTAACATCATGTATGCGAACGCAATGCGCAAGTTGGGTATCTCGGAGAACATGCTGCAGGCCATGAGGGCAACTTTCCATGGCATTGTGCCCGGCGTCTCTTGTGAGCCCATAGGCAAGGTCCGGGTTGATGTCTTGTTCGGCACGAGGGATAACTGCCGAACCAAAAATTTGGAGTTTGAGGTGGTGAACTTGGAAAGTGCATACCACGCGTTACACGGAAGGCCAGCGCTGAACAAGTTTATGGCAAGCTGTCATATTAGCTACTTGAAGATGAAATTGCCCGGACCAAACAGAGTGACTACCATTGCTAGGGTTTTCCGACGTTCCATGGAGTGTGCGTCGGCCGGGTCAAACTTAGCCGAGTCACTTGTGATTGCGCAGAAAAAAGGAAAATTCAAGAGGTGGCGGCATTGGCTCAGTCCGCGCAGCAGTATATGCCGACGCTGAGTAACCCGCATGGAAGTGTCTCTTTCCAGGCCACGAAAGATACCAAGAAGGTTCCTGTTGATGACATGTTCCCAGAGCGCACCGTAACAATTGTTGCCGGGTTAAGTGATAAATAGGAAAGCGAGCTCGTCAGCTTCCTCCGTGAGAATCGGGACATTTTTTCTTGGTCCACACATGACTTGCAAGGTGTTCCGAGGGAGTTGGCCGAGCACTCTTTGAATGTGAGACCCGGAGCTAAGCCGGTGAAGCAACCTCTCCGCCGCTTCACCGAAGATAGGAGAGAAGTCATTGGGGATGAGATAGCTCGGTTGCTAGCTGCAGGATTTATCATGGAACTTCTTTACCCGGATTGGCCGTCTAATCCGGTGCTGGTGGAGAAGAAGAAGGATGACCCAAACGTGGCGGTGGTTTGGTGCATGTGTATCGATTACACGAACCTGAACAAGGCGTGTCCAAAAGATCCATTTCCGCTGCCAAGAATAGATCAGGTCATAGACTCAACTGCTGGATGTGAATTGTTGTCATTCATTGATGCATATTCTGGTTTCCACCAGATACCTCTGAATCCGGATGATCAAATAAAGACTGCGTTTATTACCCCGTATGGGGCTTATTGCTATCGCACCATGCCATTTGGTTTACGTAATGCAGGGGCAACGTACCAAAGATGTATGCAAAAATGTTTGCATGACCAAATAGGTCAAAATGTACAGGTGTACGTGGATGATGTGGTTATCAAGAACAAGGAAAGCAAAACGCTCCTTGACGATATCAGGCAAACGTTTGCGAACCTAAGGAGGTTCCGGATGAAACTTAACCCGGAAAAATGCACCTTCAGTGTCCCAGCTGGGAAATTTCTTGGTTTTCTTGTTTCTAGCCGAGGTATCGAGGTTAATCCAACCAAAATCTGGGCCATCGAACGAATGGAACTGCCGAAGTGTCTCAAAAGTTCACAGGTTGCCTGGCCTCGTTAAGTCGGTTTGTATGTCGGTTGGGAGAGAAGGCATTGCCTCTTTACCAACTCATGAAAAATTCAGATAAGTTCGTTTGGATGCCGCAGGCCGATGAAGCCTTTACCCACCTGAAGAAGATGTTAGCCACGGCACCAGTGCTAGCCTCACCACTATCAAAGGAGCCAATATTGCTCTATATAGCCGCAACCAACCGAGTTGTAAGTGCAGTGATAGTGGTGGAGCGCGACGAGGAAGGTAAGTCGGTGCAAAGGCCAGTGTATTACTTGAGCGAGGTGTTGTCATCCTCAAAGCAGAACTATCCACACTATCAAAAGGTGGCATATGGCGTGTACATGGCCGCCAAGAAACTGAAGCACTACTTTGAGGAGCATCCCGTTCGGGTCATATGTGAGGCCCCCATATCCAAGATAATGAGTAACAAGGATGCGAGTGGCAGAAGTGCAAAATGGGCAATTGAGCTAGCTCCTTATGCGCCGCAATATGACAGAAGAGAGGCCATCAAATCTCAAGCTGTGGCAGACTTTTTCGTGGATTGGGCCGAGGTGCAATACAAACCGCCACTCCTAGATCCGAACTATTGGCGAATGCACTTTGACGGATCAAAAACCAAAACCGGGCTAGGTGCCGGAGTTGTACTCACATCGCCAAAGAAGGACTAGTTGAAATATGTGCTGCAGATCCATTTCGCGGCATCAAACAATGTTGCTGAGTATGAAGCACTTGTGCACGGGCTCAAGGTGGCAAATGAGATTGGGATACGTCAGATCGTATGCTTTGGCGACTCGGATTTGGTGGTGCAGCAAGTGTCGAGAGTGTGGGACGCACTAGATCCAAACATGGCACTGTACATATTTCATGTGCAGAAGATATGTGGTTACTTTGAGGGATGCGAATTTCACCATGTACCCCGGGTGGAAAATGAGGCTGCCGACATGCTGTCGAAGCTCGGGTCAACCCGACAAGCAATTCCACTGGGTGTAGCATTAGAGTACCTCAGGAAACCATCCATCAGGCCCTCCCCAGAAACCGACTCAATCTATGTCCCGGAGGACACAAAATCTGGAGCTGTGCCCATGGACATTGACATGGGAAGTGGTGCGTGAAACCCGGGGACTGCCTTGGCAAACTTGGGGGCTGCTTCACTGAACCCGGGGACTGCTTCGCAAGACCCGGGGACTGCACAACGTGATCCGGTTGAAGTTATGCCGGTGGATCAGATGGAGATTGATGAGGATGTGTTCCCTGTGCGAGCAATACCAGCTTGGGAACTACCTATATTTCAATTCCTGAAAGATGGAACATTACCCACTGAGGAAGTGCTGTCCAGGCAAACACAGAGGAGGGCAAAGGCGTACACGATCATCAATTCCGAACTATACAAAAGAAGTGTGACCAATGTCCTCCAGCGATGTGTTGACCCGGAAGAAGGGCTTGAAATCATCCGAGATATACATCCAGGGGAATGCGGGCATCATGCCTCATCCCGAGCGTTGGTAGCAAAAGCTTTCCGGCACGGATTCTACTGGCCAAGTGCCTTAGAGCAAGCAGAAGATCTGGTGAGAAAATGTAATGGTTATCAGAGGTATGCTACCAAGACACATATGCCGATGTAAAAACTCAAGACCATACCAATCACTTGGCCATTTGCCGTATGGTGCTTGGATATGGTTGGCCCGTTCAAACCAGCAAGGGGAAATATGACTCACATTTTGGTAATGGTGGACAAGTTTACCAAGTGGATTGAAGTAAAGCCTATAAGAAAATGTGATGGAGCTATGGCCGTAACGTTTCTCAAAGATATCATCTTGAGGTACGGTTATCCTCATAGTATCATAACTGATAATGGCACAAACTTTACGGAAGGAGCATTTGCGCGTTTTTGCCGGGATAAAAAGATTCGGCTGGACGTGGCCTCGGTAGCCCACCCGGCATCGAACGGACAAGTGGAAAGATCCAACGGATTAGTATTATCCGGGATAAAACCCTGGCTCATTGAGCCGCTGCAAAGATCAGCGGGGTGCTAGATAGAAGAACTACCAGCGGTATTGTGGAGTTTAAGAATAACTCCGAATCGATCAACAGGCTATACGCCATTTTTTTCGTGTATATGGGGCAGAACCTGTATTACCAGCCGACATAGAGCATGATTCTCCTAGGGTCACCCAATACACAGAAGCCGAAGTGCAAGAAGCCCAGCAAAATGATGTTGATCTGCTGGAAGAAGCGAGAGAACTGGCATTGTCCAGATCCGCCATATATCAGCAAAATCTCCGACGCTATCATAGCCGGAAAGTATGCCCCCGAGTCTTTCGGGAAGGCGATCTAGTGCTCCGGTTGGTACAACATACTGCTGGCATGCATAAATTATCCCCCCATGGGAAGGGTCGTTCATCGTGAGCAAGGCATTGCACAATGATTCTTATTATCTTATAGATGCAAAGCCACAGGAAAAGAACAAGGCGGACAGGTCCGGAGAGGAATCTAAGCGACCATGGAATATAGCTCTGCTTCGTCCTTTCTACACTTAGCTAAGAAGTGTATGTATTCGAGTCTTCTCATATGTCGGTATGTATGTCGGCAATGAGCTTATCAATGAAATGTTGGCACCTCAAGCAGTAATTCAGGGACTGCCTTAATAATGTTTGTTGTTTTTTGTGCGTCAGCTGGAATAAGTTATTCTACTTAACTCGGATTAGTAATGTGTGAGCACCAAGAACCCAACTCTTTGACTTGCTGCTGTCCAACAAGAATTGGCTTCATGGCAAGCAAGAGAACAAGTTTGGAATTGCGTAGCACATGAAAAATGACTAAGGAAAAGAATTTATTCGAGCCGACATTTGTTTTTCGGACTAACCCTGTATTTATTTTCAAGTTATTATGCAGTTTTATTTTTGAGCTAAGTCTAAAAGTTTCCCAGTATTGTTAAGACAATTTTTGAAACTCGGATTCGTAAGTCGTAAAACCGAATCAAGGTAGACACGAACCGAGCCAAGAGATTGAACGAACAAGAAAAAGAAACTCTGGGACTACGCCCAAGTTAATTCGTCATAAGAACTTAGTAGCAAAATATCACATGTGTCTGGAATACAACTCCACCTGGCATACCGGGGATCTGATAAATTTTCATGTTTATTTTCGCTCAAGGAGCAGCAGGAGGAAGTTCGGCATCATCTTCGCCGCCTTCAATATCCGAGGCGTCATCTTCTCCTTCACCGTCCGAGCTATCCTCATCATTCTCAACCTCTTCGTCCGCAGCGGCTTCTAGGAAGCTCGGCCCCTCAACCCATTCATGAATGGGAGCGTATTCGATGAGGCTGTGGGCGCAAGCCTAGCGCCGAGCTACCCACTCTGGATCATTGGTCCATCTGGATCCTGTGCGCAGACGTGTCAAGAGGTTGAGATCGATTTTTTTCATACCACATGAGTATGTGGTGAAGAATGGTATCAGCTGCGGCACGTCCAGCGGACTCTCTCTAGAGGTCGAGCTGAGTCTCGGTTTCCATTAGCTTCTCAATGAGAAGTACGGTGGTCTCCGGGGCATCTTCGCCGGGCCAGAACGTGTTGAAGATGCGAGCTGCAGCGTCGAGGATGTCCTTGCCATAATTTTTGATGAGCTCCATGTGAGATGACAAGCTGACCAACAGGTCCTCCAGGTGTTAAGGAATCCCTTCACCATCAGGAGCAGCCGGAGTACCCCTTTCTCGGTGGAAGTTGGCAACTGCTGCGCTCACAATAGCAGTGCCCTCTAGAAATTTGCCTGGAAACGAGGCAAAGGAGGAAGGTCAAGAAAAGACATATGAAGTAACCCGGAGAAGTAGGTCGGAAAAGGGAAAGGAACTTACGTGATATATGGCTGAGGATCCGGGTCAGCTCCTTGGTGCAGTCATCACGTCTCTTCCGAAGCTGCTCAAGCTCAGCGTTCGCCGACCCAAGGTAGATGCCTGACTCCTTGAGAAGATCCTGGTCCTTGGTGATCTGGAGATTGAAGCGCTCGCGCTCTTCGTGTAATTCTGACGAACCTTTTGAAGTTCGGATTGGTGCTGGGCCTTCATCTTCTCCATCTCAGCCTTGAGCCTGGCAATCTCATCATCCTTGGTCCGGAGGAGGGCAAGCTCGTCATCTTTCTTCTTAAGCTCGGCTTGGTGCTGCCCTCCTTGTTCGAGAAAATACAGCATCATATCAGGCACGGGCACACTATCTTCAAGTGATGTTGAAATAGTGTGTTGGCCCGGCAGAGCTGAGGTATGAATGTTTGCCGAGCCAAGGAGAAAAGGATGTGGAAAGCACTACAAGGTCGGACAAAAATGACTTACCCTTGATCTGCTCCAGATTTTTCCGCATTATAGTGTTCTCAGCCTCCACCCCAGCTGCAGAAACCGAATGATGAGATTAGTTCGGCAGAGGAAGAAGAAGAAAAACGAAGAAGCGCTAAGGAAGAAATTTACCCCTTTTCTCGTATTCCGCGATAAGTGCAGCCTGCTTTGCGCGTAGCATCTTGTGGGTATCCAGCAAGCGTTGGAATTCAGCACTCCGGCGATTAGTGGTCACCTGAAAGGAGTACAGAAATATAAATTAGCTTGGTGCATATTCGAAGTGTACTAAAATCCGGGCCAAGTGGAACTTAACCCGGCTCTAGGTGTGTGCATATTCGAAGTTCTCATGGAGCTACGTTAGTTTTCTAAAGAGCATCCAGCCGAGTAACAAGTTACTCCCCCGGAGGCTCGAGGACTAATGGTTATTATCTACAGCATGTAAAGGGGAAGCGACGTACCTCCATCATCCGCCCGGCGAGGTTAATTGCCTTTGCGGCTGTGTTCATTTGGGCAGAAAACTTTGCGGGGCCAAACTTCTCCTGGAGATCAGCGTCTTGAACTACCTCTGCCTTATTCCAATTCATGACAAATTCAATCAAGCTCGGAGGGTACCGTTCACCGGTGGGCATATGGGGCGCCACCAAGCCCTTCGCGTGCGCTTCTTTCCTTTCAATCAAGGCAAGGTCTGGGCTGGTGTGTAGAACCATCTGCTGTGCATCAGTTGGCTCGACAGGGGCGTCCTTTGCTGCTGGAGCTTTCTTGGGAAGCATTGATGCGAGGGTACGCAGCCCAGGCTCGACGAATGTTGGCTTGGTAGCGTCTGGAGCCTTCTTGCCCTTGGCTTTCTGGGAAAAGGAAGTCATCGCAGCGGATTTCCCCTTAGGAGCTGCCAGAGTAGTTCCTCGCCGAGGTTGAGAAGACTCGGACGAGGCAGAGGAGCTAGGCGCTGGTGCTCTTGTTGCTGGACTTGGTGCCGTTGCTGATGTTTTTGCAGCCGGAGTTGGTGCTGATGCCGGAGTTGGTATTGGTGCTGGTCTGGTTGCTGGTGCTGGAGCTGGTGCTGGTGCCGAGGTAGCTTCGGTGGCTATTGGTTGCGGCGAAGCCGAAGTGGTGGATGTCGTCACCTCGGCTGGGCCGGTCTCCCCCGCTCCAAGGTTACCCTCCTCTTGCCGAGGTGGAGCAGAACCTGGAGCAGCCGCAGAACCCTCTGGAATAGGGCTCAGTGAACGTGACTCGTCGTCACAACGGGGAGAAGGGCTAGGTCGGAGCGGTGAAGAGATGCTAGATCCACTCTGAGGGACCTTCACCGGAGCCCTGCAAAAGAGAATAATGTCAGAAGAGAAATCACAACGATGCAAGGAAGAGCAAGTTACAGAAGGAAAATGACTTACGCATCCGAGGTTTGGGCCTCCTTGGGTTTCCGAGCCCTTCATGCTGGGGCCTTGCCTGCTGGCTTGGAGGCAGTCTTGTCCCTGGACTTCTTTCGGCTTTTAGCGGGCTGAGGAGGTCCGGAGGAGGAATTTGGAGCAGCCCCGCGCTTCTTCTTCGGTGCTACAGGAACAGGTTCACCCGTAGCGAGCGGAGGATCCTCATGGATGTGACCACCGGGGTGAGCTGATGCCGGAAAAGCAAAAGAAAGGGGGACAGCCTCAACAGGTTCAATCACCTCGACATCTGAGTCATCTTCATCATCGGGCCAATCTCTAATAGAAGAGGATTTACCCGTGGGTCGTTTCATGGCGTCGGTCATCGGGAGGAACATCTCCTGGTCCGGCTCTTCCTCATCCGGAGTCTCCCGGTCCGGCGCCCACTTAAGGGTCGGATCGGTGCCGTCCTCGAGAGTCTGCTGAAGAAATTGCTGAGGAAAAGAATGAACAAAAGAGTCAAAAATGCAACAATAACCGACACGTAATTAGTCTGGGGTAAGTTTGCAACATGAAGCTTACCGCGGGAGGAAGCCTATCGCGGCAATAATGCTCAATTCCCCAAGTCCACTCGGAGGAGAAGTCCTTATGGGTGGTGAAGAGAGCCTTAACCCGGCGATATATCTCCGTGTTGCTCAGCTCAAAGGATGAGGTCCGGTTGGGGTCGCGGCTGAAGCTCATGTGGCACACCTTGTGGGTGCGCTTCTGGAGGGGGGAAATTCGGTTGCGCACGAAAGTGATCATAGCATCCTCGTTGTGCAGCCCGAGCTTCTTCAGCTCCGCGAACCTTTTGTTGACCTGGTTGGCCAAGGCCGTGGGCTTCTTGGGAATGGCATCCCATAGTTCCGGGTTAGGTGGACCCAGAGTATAGGGGAGCAGCCGGATTAAATCTTCGGTGCCGGTATTCCGGATGTAAAAGAAGGTCCGGGCCCACCCTTTGCAGGACTCTAACCCGGTGACTCGGGGGAAAACGGAAAACCTCCGGGGTGAGATGGAAGCAGCTCCGAATTGAGTGAGCTGCTTGTCCTCCGGATCGATGTGGATGTTTGGGATGACGTTGCGACGAAGGCCGAAAAACCGGATCCATAGCTCCTTCGTGGGCCACAGTCCGGCATAGCCTTTGATCGTGGAAGCAAAGGCAGAAAGAGAAGTGATGGCGTTGGCAGGAAGATGGTGCGGCTGGCGTTGGTAGGTACTAAGCCAGTCCCGGAAAAAGTCGCTCACCGGCAAACCGAAGCCCCGTTGGAAGTGGGACAAGAACACGACGTATTCACCTGGATTGGGTGAGGGGGCTAATTCGGAGGAGGCAAGACGAGCCGCAACGCCGGCGGGGATGCGCCTGGTGCGGTAGAGCCAATCCAGGTCGTCTTCGCAGACCCAAGATCCGGCCCACGCACCGCGGTCCGCCGCCGCGGCGTCCTCCTCCATTTCTTGCTCAGCGACGATGAGCTCCTCCTCCGTCATCTGGTCTTTGCTGCCCTCGCTGGCGCTAGCGGCGTCGGGGGGCAGAGGCCTGGATTGGCGAGGACCCATGGCGAGGGAGTTGCGTAGCGGTGGCTGCGATGCAGAGGTGTGAGGGAAAAGCGCGACGGCGACGCTGCTATTTGGGAGCACTGGCGGCGGCGCGGTCGCGAGGAAGACGAAGGAGAAGAGCAACGGGCAGAGGGGCGCGGAAGGGGAAAAATCCTAAGGGGTGCACCCCTCCGCTATTTAACCACTCCCTCAAGGGGTGAGTGGGATCGCATCTTGCGGATCAGCCGCACGCAGTGGCCATGTATGACCTGCCTCGGCCAATCAGTGGGGAGCCACACGGAGGGCCACAGAGCGGAGATGATCCCATGACGTGACACTGTGATGCGATAAACGAGGATGCAGGCATGACGTGACCCGCGCACAGTGATAACTGACAATTACTGCGGCGGTTACTGTGCAGGCCCTTAAAATAAGACAACATAATGATTACCCTTCACATGGGTTGGTGTACGAGAGAAGGAAACAAAACCCGGATGAAACTGTGGTAACCCGGCCAGCAAGTGAAAACTTGGAATGTGCAGAGGGAAAGTAAAACCATGAGGTCCGAGTTAAAGTGGTAACCCGGTCAGCAAGTGAAAACTTGGAATTTGCGAAGGGAACGTAAATCCATATAATCCGAGGTAAAGAGGTAACTCGGAAATAACGACCGGAGCTCGAAATTGAACCTGATGTGGCCTTAGCGGCCAAGGCAGCTAAGACCGCACCAACTTCGGGGACTAATGTTGGGGGGATACCCCCGGGTAGGGTCACGTCGTGGTATAAAGGCCGAGTTAGCCGAGGTTCGGCAAGGCCAAAGCGGATGCTGGCCGGGTCACCTAAAGGCAGGCCGAATCACGAGGTAACCCGGACCAGGGGGCGTTCGCCTGACTAAGTCTCAACCGACTTAAGGAGTAAGTCAGAAATGCCTGTTTTACTTGTATGTAGGAATGGGCGTGGCCGGATCAACTATGATCCGGGTCATGTCTAGCTTCTAGGAGAAGGAAGGAATCTCGCTGGTCAAAAGAAGCCCCGGTACGCACTACCTGAGCGAAGCAAGCAAGGGAAGGACCACCGGAGCATGGACGACAAGGGTGACGACGCCCATGTCGGCTGACACGGGCGCCGCAGAGGCTCACGTAGCCTCTCCATGTGTGACGCGGGGGAAAAGCACCCCGGTCGGCTTACTACTTTGGGAGGAAGCATATACTTAGGAATATGCTTCCACGTATGCCCTAGGCAGAGACCGAGCTCCCTCTATAAAAGGGGGGCTAGGGTTTCAGTAGGGTGGTTCCGCTGTTTTGTTTTGGCTAGGCTTTTAGGTGCGACCTGTGGGTGAGAGTAAGAGAGCTCCTTCTTCCTCCTCTCCCCAATACAGCTCTAGGAGCACTTGTAATCTTGGAATCAAAGCAAATACAAACTTCTGTGTGGAGATTCCCCTAGCGTGTATTAGTCCCCACCTTTAGCCTATCCATGGCATCTGCCGTGACACCACCACGACAATAATAACACACGTGCAATTACTCTAGTGGATCCATGTGGTTTATGAAAAGAACAGACATGCAATGACTCTAGATGTGCTTAATGAAAAGAACACACATGCAATAACTCTTGTGGATCCATATGTGGTTAATGAAAAGAACACACATGCAATGACACTGGTGGATCCATATGTGGTTTGTGAAAAAAAACACATTCAATGACTCTAGTGCTGGTTTAGGATCAGAACGCACATGCAATGACTCTAGTGGATCCATATGTTGTTTGTGAAAAGAACACACATGCAATGACTCTAGTGGATCCATGTGGTTTATGAAAAGAATAGACATGCAATGACTCTAGGTGTGATTTATGGAAACAACACATGCAATGACTCTAGTGCTGGTTTAGAATAAGAACACACATGCAATTACTCTAGTGCATCCATATGTGGTTTGTGAAAAGAACATGCATGCAATGACTCTAGTGGATCCATGTGGTTTATGAAAAGAACAGACATGCAATGACTCTAGCTGTGCTCAAGGAAAAAGAACACACATGCAATGACTCTAGTGCTGGTTTAGGATAAGAACACACATGTAATGACTCTAGTGGATCTATATGTGGTTTGTGAAAAGAACACACATGCAATGATTCTAGTGGATTCATGTGGAATATAAAAAGAATTGACATGCAATGATTCTAGTTATGGTTAATGAAAATAACACACATGCAATGACTCTAGTGGATCCATGTGTGGTTAATGAAATGAACACACATGCAATGACACTGGTGGATTCATATGTGGTTCTATGAAAAGAACACACATTCAATGACTCTAGTGCTGGTTTAGGATAAGAACACACATGCAATGAGTCTAGTGGATCCATATGTGGTTTGTGAAAAGAACACACATGCAATGACTCTAGTGGATCCATGTGGTTTATGGAAAGATGGATATGCAATGACTCTATCTGTGGTTAATGAAAAGAACAGACATGCAATGACTCTAGTGCTGGTTTAGGATAAGAACACACATGCAATGACTCTAGTGGATCCATATGTGGTTTGTCAAAAGAACACACATGCAATGACTAGTGGACCCATGTGGAAGATGAAAAGAACAGACATGCAATGACTCTAGATGTGGTTAATGAAAAGAACACACATGCAATGATTCTAGTGGATCCATATGTGGTTAATGAAAAGAACACACATGCAATGACACTGGTGGTCCATATGTGGTTTGTGAAAAGACCACACATTCAAGGACTCTAGTGCTGGTTTAGGATAAGAACACACATGCAATCACTCTAGTGGATCCATATGTGGTTTGTGAAAAGAACACACATGCAATGACTCTAGTGGATCCATGTTGTTTATGAAAAGAAGAGACATGCAATGAGTCTAGATGTGGTTAATGAAAAGAACACACATGCAATGACTCTAGTGCTAGTTTAGGATAAGAACAAAGATGCAATAACTCTAGTGGATCCATATGTGGTTTGTGAAAACAACACACATGTAAGGACTCTAGTGGATGCATGTGGTTTATGAAAATCATAGACATGCAATAACTCTAGATGTGGTTAATGAAAAGAACACGAATGTAATGACTCTAGTGGATCCATATGTGATTAATGAAAAGAACACACATGCAATTACACTGGTGGATCCATATGTAGTTTGTCAAAAGAGGTTTGTGAAAAGAACACACATTCAATTCCTCTAGTGCTGGTTTAGGATGAGAACACACATCCAATCACTATAGTGGATCCATATGTGGTTTGTGAAAAGAACACACATGCAATGACTAGCGGATCCATGTGGTTTATGAAAAGAACAAACTTGCAATGACTCTAGCCCTGGTTAATGAAAAGAACACACATGCAATGACTCTAGTGCTTGTTTAGGATAAGAACACACATTAAATGACTCTAGTGGATCCATATGTGGTTTGTGAAAAGAACACATATGCAATGACTCTAGTGGATCCATGTGGTTTATGAAAAGAACAGATATGCAATGACTCTAGGTGTGATTAATGAAAAGAACAGACATGCAATGACTCTAGTGCTGGTTTAGGATCCATATGTGGTTTCTCAAAAGAACACACATGCAATGACTAGTGGACCCATCTGGTATATGAAAAGAACAGACATGCAATGACTCTAGTGCTGGTTTAGGATCCATATGTGGTTTCTCAAAAGAACACACATGCAATGACTAGTGGACCCATGTGGTATATGAAAAGAACAGACATGCAATGACTCTACCCATGGTTAATGAAAATAACACACATGCAATGACTCTTAGTGGATCGATATGTCGTTAATGAAAAGAACACACATGCAATGACACTGGTGGATCCATATGTGGTTTGTGAAAAACACACACATTCAATGACTCTAGTGCTGGTTTAGAATAAGAACACACATGCAATTACTCTAGTTGATCCATATGTGGTGTGTGAAAAGAACATGCATGCAATGACTCTAGTGGATCCATGTGGTTTATGAAAAGAACAGGCATGCAATGACTCTAGCTGTGCTCAAGGAAAAAGAACACACATGCAATGACTCTAGTACTGGTTTAGGATAAGAACACACATGTAATGACTCTAGTGGATCTATATGTGGTTTGTGAAAAGAACACACATGCAATGATTCTAGTGGATTCATGTGGAATATAAAAAGAATTGACATGCAATGATTCTAGTTATGGTTAATGAAAAGAACACACATGCAATGACTCTAGTGGATCCATGTGTGGTTAATGAAATGAACACACATGCAATGACACTGGTGGATTCATATGTGGTTCTGTGAAAAGAACACACATTCAATGACTCTAGTGCTGGTTTAGGATAAGAACACACATGCAATGAGTCTAGTGGCATCCATATGTGGTTTGTGAAAAGAACACACATGCAATGACTCTAGTGGATCCATGTGGTTTATGGAAAGATGGATATGCAATGACTCTATCTGTGGTTAATGAAAAGAACAGACATGCAATGACTCTAGTGCTGGTTTAGGATAAGAACACACATGCAATGACTCTAGTGGATCCATATGTGGTTTGTCAAAAGAACACACATGCAACGACTAGTGGACCCAGTGTGGAAGATGAAAAGAACAGACATGCAATGACTCTAGATGTGGTTAATGAAAAGAACACATATGCAATGACTCTAGTGGATCCATATGTGGTTAATGAAAAGAACACACATGCAATGACACTGGTGGTCCATATATGGTTTGTGAAAAGACCACACATTCAATGACTCTAGTGCTGGTTTAGGATAAGAACACACATGCAATGACTCTAGTGGATCCATATGTGGTTTGTGAAAAGAACACACATGCAATGACTCTAGTGGATCCATGTTGTTTATGAAAAGAAGAGACATGCAATGAGTCTAGATGTGGTTAATGAAAAGAACACACATGCAATGACTCTAGTGCTAGTTTAGGATAAGAACAAAGATGCAATAACTCTAGTGGATCCATATGTGGTTTGTGAAAACAACACACATGTAAGGACTCTAGTGGATGCATGTGGTTTATGAAAATCACAGACATGCAATGACTCTAGATGTGGTTAATGAAAAGAACACACATGCAATGACTCTAGTGGATCCATATGTGGTTAATGAAAAGAACACACATGCAATGACACTAGTGGATCCATATGTAGTTTGTCAAAAGAGGTTTGTGAAAAGAACACACATTCAATTTCTCTAGTGCTGGTTTAAGATAAGAACACACATGCAATCACTATAGTGGATCCATATGTGGTTTGTGAAAAGAACACACATGCAATGACTAGTGGATCCATGTGGTTTATGAAAAGAACAAACTTGCAATGACTCTAGCCCTGGTTAATGAAAAGAACACACATGCAATGACTCTTGTGCTGGTTTATGATAAGAACACACATTAAATGACTCTAGTGGATCCATATGTGGTTTGTGAAAAGAACACATATGCAATGACTCTAGTGGATCCATGTGGTTTATGAAAAGAACAGATATGCAATGACTCTAGCTGTGATTCATGAAAAGAGTAGACATGCAATGACTCTAGTGCTGGTTTAGGAACCATATGTGGTTTCTCAAAAGAACACACATGGAATGACTAGTGGACCCATCTGGTATATGAAAAGAACAGACATGCAATGACTCTAGTGCTGGTTTAGGAACCATATGTGGTTTCTCAAAAGAACACACATGCAATGACTAGTGGACCCATCTGGTATATGAAAAGAACAGACATGCAATGACTCTACCTGTGGTTAATGAAAAGAACACACATGCAATAACTCTTGTTGATCCATATGTGGTTAATGAAAAGAACACACATGCAATGACACTGGTGGATCCATATGTGGTTTGTGAAAAGAACACACATTCCATTAATCTAGTGCTCATTTTGGATAAGAACACACATGCAATGACTCTAGTGGATCCATATGTGGTTTGTGAAAAGAACACACATGCAATGACTAGTGGATCCATGTGGTTTATGAAAAGAACAAACTTGCAATGACTCTAGCCCTGGTTAATGAAAAGAACACACATGCAATGACTCTAGTGCTTGTTTAGGATAAGAACACACATTAAATGACTCTAGTGGATCCATATGTGGTTTGTGAAAAGAACACATATGCAATGACTCTAGTGGATCCATGTGGTTTATGAAAAGAACAGATATGCAATGACTCTAGGTGTGATTAATGAAAAGAGCAAACATGCAATGACTCTAGTGCTGGTTTAGGATCCATATGTGGTTTCTCAAAAGAACACACATGCAATGACTAGTGGACCCATCTGGTATATGAAAAGAACAGACATGCAATGACTCTAGTGCTGGTTTAGGATCCATATGTGGTTTCTCAAAAGAACACACATGCAATGACTAGTGGACCCATGTGGTATATGAAAAGAACAGACATGCAATGACTCTACCCGTGGTTAATGAAAATAACACACATGCAATGACTCTAGTGGATCGATATGTCTTTAATGAAAAGAACACACATGCAATGACACTGGTGGATCCATATGTGGTTTGCGAAAAACACACACATTCAATGACTCTAGTGCTGGTTTAGAATAAGAACACACATGCAATTACTCTAGTGGATCCATATGTGGTTTGTGAAAAGAACATGCATGCAATGACTCTAGTGGATCCATGTGGTTTATGAAAAGAACAGACATGCAATGACTCTAGCTGTGCTCAAGGAAAAAGAACACACATGCAATGACTCTAGTGCTGGTTTAGGATAAGAACACACATGTAATGACTCTAGTGGATCTATATGTGGTTTGTGAAAAGAACACACATGCAATGATTCTAGTGGATTCATGTGGAATATAAAAAGAATTGACATGCAATGATTCTAGTTATGGTTAATGAAAAGAACACACATGCAATGACTCTAGTGGATCCATGTGTGGTTAATGAAATGAACACACATGCAATGACACTGGTGGATTCATATGTGGTTCTGTGAAAAGAACACACATTCAATGACTCTAGTGCTGGTTTAGGATAAGAACACACATGCAATGAGTCTAGTGGATCCATATGTGGTTTGTGAAAAGAACACACATGCAATGACTCTAGTGGATCCATGTGGTTTATGGAAAGATGGATATGCAATGACTCTATCTGTGGTTAATGAAAAGAACAGACATGCAATGACTCTAGTGCTGGTTTAGGATAAGAACACACATGCAATGACTCTAGTGGATCCATATGTGGTTTGTCAAAAGAACACACATGCAACGACTAGTGGACCCATGTGGAAGATGAAAAGAATAGACATGCAATGACTCTAGATGTGGTTAATGAAAAGAACACACATGCAATGACTCTAGTGGATCCATATGTGGTTAATGAAAAGAACACACATGCCAATGACACTGGTGGTCCATATGTGGTTTGTGAAAAGACCACACATTCAATGACTCTAGTGCTGGTTTAGGATAAGAACACACATGCAATGACTCTAGTGGATCCATATGTGGTTTGTGAAAAGAACACACATGCAATGACTCTAGTGGATCCATGTTGTTTATGAAAAGAAGAGACATGCAATGAGTCTAGATGTGGTTAATGAAAAGAACACACATGCAATGACTCTAGTGCTAGTTTAGGATAAGAACAAAGATGCAATAACTCTAGTGGATCCATATGTGGTTTGTGAAAACAACACACATGTAAGGACTCTAGTGGATGCATGTGGTTTATGAAAATCACAGACATGCAATGACTCTAGATGTGGTTAATGAAAAGAACACACATGCAATGACTCTAGTGGATCCATATGTGGTTAATGAAAAGAACACACATGCAATGACACTAGTGGATCCATATGTAGTTTGTCAAAAGAGGTTTGTGAAAAGAACACACATTCAATTTCTCTAGTGCTGGTTTAAGATAAGAACACACATGCAATCACTATAGTGGATCCATATGTGGTTTGTGAAAAGAACACACATGCAATGACTAGTGGATCCATGTGGTTTATGAAAAGAACAAACTTGCAATGACTCTAGCCCTGGTTAATGAAAAGAACACACATGCAATGACACTTGTGCTGGTTTATGATAAGAACACACATTAAATGACTCTAGTGGATCCATATGTGGTTTGTGAAAAGAACACATATGCAATGACTCTAGTGGATCCATGTGGTTTATGAAAAGAACAGATATGCAATGACTCTAGCTGTGATTCATGAAAAGAGTAGACATGCAATGACTCTAGTGCTGGTTTAGGAACCATATGTGGTTTCTCAAAAGAACACACATGGAATGACTAGTGGACCCATCTGGTATATGAAAAGAACAGACATGCAATGACTCTAGTGCTGGTTTAGGAACCATATGTGGTTTCTCAAAAGAACACACATGCAATGACTAGTGGACCCATATGGTATATGAAAAGAACAGACATGCAATGACTCTACCTGTGGTTAATGAAAAGAACACACATGCAATAACTCTTGTTGATCCATATGTGGTTAATGAAAAGAACACACATGCAATGACACTGGTGGATCCATATGTGGTTTGTGAAAAGAACACACATTCCATTAATCTAGTGCTCATTTTGGATAAGAACACACATGCAATGACTCTAGTGGATCCATATGTGGTTTGAGAAAAGAACACACATGCAATGACTAGTGGATCCATGTGGTTTATGAAAAGAACAAACTTGCAATGACTCTAGCCCTGGTTAATGAAAAGAACACACATGCAATGACTCTAGTGCTTGTTTAGGATAAGAACACACATTAAATGACTCTAGTGGATCCATATGTGGTTTGTGAAAAGAACACATATGCAATGACTCTAGTGGATCCATGTGGTTTATGAAAAGAACAGATATGCAATGACTCTAGGTGTGATTAATGAAAAGAGCAAACATGCAATGACTCTAGTGCTGGTTTAGGATCCATATGTGGTTTCTCAAAAGAACACACATGCAATGACTAGTGGACCCATCTGGTATATGAAAAGAACAGACACGCAATGACTCTAGTGCTGGTTTAGGATCCATATGTGGTTTCTCAAAAGAACACACATGCAATGACTAGTGGACCCATGTGGTATATGAAAAGAACAGACATGCAATGACTCTACCCGTGGTTAATGAAAATAACACACATGCAATGACTCTAGTGGATCGATATGTCGTTAATGAAAAGAACACACATGCAATGACACTGGTGGATCCATATGTGGTTTGTGAAAAACACACACATTCAATGACTCTAGTGCTGGTTTAGAATAAGAACACACATGCAATTACTCTAGTGGATCCATATGTGGTTTGTGAAAAGAACATGCATGCAATGACTCTAGTGGATCCATGTGGTTTATGAAAAGAACAGACATGCAATGACTCTAGCTGTGCTCAAGGAAAAAGAACACACATGCAATGACTCTAGTGCTGGTTTAGGATAAGAACACACATGTAATGACTCTAGTGGATCTATATGTGGTTTGTGAAAAGAACACACATGCAATGATTCTAGTGGATTCATGTGGAATATAAAAAGAATTGACATGCAATGATTCTAGTTATGGTTAATGAAAAGAACACACATGCAATGACTCTAGTGGATCCATGTGTGGTTAATGAAATGAACACACATGCAATGACACTGGTGGATTCATATGTGGTTCTGTGAAAAGAACACACATTCAATGACTCTAGTGCTGGTTTAGGATAAGAACACACATGCAATGAGTCTAGTGGATCCATATGTGGTTTGTGAAAAGAACACACA